>JAKSZT010053881.1:7550361-7624925 GCA_026826555.1 Tolypeutes matacus
AGAGAGAGAGAGAGAGAGAGAGAGAGAGAGAGAGAGAGAGAGAGAAAGGAAGTTTCAACCTTTACAGATGAGAATGTATATTAATACTTTCAAAAAAGTAAACCTTTAAAAAAAATATTTACAAGAAAGAAAATGTGTACAGTGGCTCCCAACAGCTGAGCGCACCTGGAAAATCCTGGGTTACTGGAGCAGATGTAATGGGAGGTAGGATTTCCATTGCTGCTAAAGAGCAGAGCAGTCCTAAAATGCCAGTGCAACTTTTGTATTTCTCTGACATACCTATTTTCAACTCTCCAAACTCTAAACTTAATGTGCCTTGCTTTAGAAGACAAGGCAGAGAACCCAAGGGGAGATGTAGCAATTCTTATTGCTGTTGAATTGTTTTGTATTGATTACACATAAAAGCTATTTGGCAGCTCTTCTCTTTTCTTGGCCCATCCAACGTTTCAAGCCTCTAACATCCTCAAGATGACCCAGTGGCAAACAAGAAAGAAATTCTCTGGGAGTCTTAATTAAACTTCATTGCAATATCACAGGTCTTGGTCGGAATGCCACAAAAAGGATTTTTGACAGGGTGGGAAGATCAGCTGAATGACCTTATGCAAAGGCCCCTTCCAACAATATAGTCTGTGATTTTTTAGTTAGATGTTAAAGATGCAGAACCATCTTTTCATATGTATGGTCTAATTGACAAATGTAAACATATGGATTTAGGAAAAGCTTCTTGCAATGTGGAAAAGACAACCAGTTTGTGCATCTGCACACACAGAAAGCAACTCATACATACATGTTGCATGAAAATTTTTAAATTGGGGCTGGTCAAAGAGATTTCACTTTGTTTTGCAAATATGAAATCTAATCTACAAATAAATTCTGAAAGTGAGGTTTGGCACTGTTTTAGAAGCCAACAGATTGGGGCCTACAGTTTTTCATCTCAAAAAACTTGGCCTCTTTCACTATTGTCTGAGGAGGGGCCTAACTCAATCTCAGAGTGTAGGGGGGTTTGGGAGATCAAGAGAAGGCCGCTCATTTGGATAAGCACAATGCATGACTTTTTCCCTAAGCTTTTTAAATTGAGGTATGTCATAAACATAGTGAAGTGCCCTAATCTTAAGTGTTCAACTTGATAAATTTCATGTGTGTACATGCTCATGACCCCAACCCAATTCAAGATATAGAATATTTCAAGCACCTAAGAAGCGTCCCTCCTCTTCTCACTCAAGACCACTTCCCGAGAGGTAGCCACTATTCTGACTTCTACTACTACTGATTAGTTTGGCCTGCTGTTGAATTTCATATAAATGGAGTCATACAGTATATACTCTTATTTTTCTGGCTTCCTTCACTCAACCATGTCTGTGAACTTTATCCATTTTATTGCTTTTGAGGTATGATTCGCTTTTAAAAATGAAACTCCCAGAAATGACATATTCAAATTTGTATTAGCCTTTGAAACGGTCTCCTTGGTAGTCTGCACATTTATGGCGAGGATGTAGCAATGTTCCAGCACATCTGGGAACCTATTTGGGGATCTTTCTCATGGCCAGTGGGCAAGGCAGTCAAGCACACTGTGGGAGTGTTTTAGAGCCACACAACTTTTGACTCCATCCTAAACTGGATTATCCTCTTCATCAGATTTGTTTCTAAGTAATTTCTGCAGATATTAAAATTTGCTCTCAAAAGATAATAAAAATACTGTGCTCTACATGGATAATCTTACTAAATCCTCACAACACATCTGTTAATATCTCCAAAATATGCAAATACATAAACTGAGGCTCAGAGGGAGTAACTTGCACAAGATTACCCAGTCAGTAAGTAGTGGAGCTGGGATTCTAAACCAAAGTCATTCTGATTACAGATCTTGTGGCTTCTCTAGACTTTGAGGACAAATCTCTAAGAATGTTCTGGGTGATAGCGGCAATTGACCAAAATGGAAGCAAGTGAATGGAGTCCAATGGGACATCATGGCTACACCCACTATGAGCAAAAGCTCCATCACAGAGCTGAGCCTTAGCAGCAGGGTACACGGTCGTGAGAAGAGCAGCTTGGCTAATATTAGCATGCAGGTGATACGAAAGGGGCTCTTGAACGAGGTAGAAGTACCGGCTCTAGCTCTTACTAGCTGTTGTGATTCTGGGACACGTATTTCACTTTTCTAAGCTTTCCCCCTTCATCTACAAAATGAGAATTAATAATAATATTCATCTCATAGGATTGTGTCACCATTAAATGAGATGGTTCGTGTAAAGCTCTGATACAATGCCTGGAGTTAGTTACCAATAATTATTAACTCAGAAACTCTCTTACATTAAAATAAGTGAGAGCCCCCTCTTGAGTTGATCATTTAGAACAGAACTTTGTCAAGATAGCGTGGCACCAAGGGAAAGTATTAAACTGGGTTGTCTGGAAGGCTTATGAAAGTGAATAGAGAATTACACTGGCAGGCCAATCTTGGCCACTCATTTAATCAATTCATTTACTTCTCACAGCCAAAACATGGCCATTAAAAGTGTTTACTTGGCTGCTTCCCTTTGTCTATATCGATTCCTTTTTCAGTGAAAATATTGATAAGTTTGTATAGATCGGGACCTTAAAGTTACTTAATTATTGATTGAAAACAGTTGCTCAGGCTGAGCAGGTGGGCTTATACTTTAACAACTAGAAGAAACAAGCAGGGTTTCTGCAGGATAAAGCTGGGACCAAAGCCCCCGCCTGCCTGCCTGGGCTAACCCTGTCAGCAATAAGCCTCAGCTTTGTGAGCTGCAGGATCTGCATCCCAAGATGATAGTCCACGTGCTTTCTGTTTATCAGCATCTGGGAGTAAATTAGACAAGCAGTACCACCTATAGTGATTAGATCCAACTCTGGGCTAGGCTGAAAAATGAATATGTAATGGAAGTCATTTTTCACATGAGTTTTATGAGTCACTGTTTGCCTCTATCAGTGCAGAGGCAATCCAACAAATGCCTACTGGCACTTTAGGTGCCAGAGAGGACACAAAAATCAATAAAACATGGCCCCTGGCCTCAAGGAGTTGACAAAACAGGAGTATGAGTTGAGCCTTTAAGTCATCATAGTAAGGGATATAAAGAGGTTAAAATACTCTTAAAATATAGTGTTGTAGAAGTTCAAAAGAGGAAAAATAAATCAAAGGGAATAAAAAATGTCTTTGTGAAACCTGAATATGATTAAAAGGGGAAATGTTAGATTATATATATGGTAACAGAATAAAAATTTTTAAAAAATCCATGGAACTCCACTACACAGTGAACCTTAAGTTAAACCATGAGCTTTAATTAATAGCACAATTATGAAAATGTCCTATCATCAATGGTAACAAATGTTCCACCCCATGCAAGTTGTTGTAGGTGGGATGGTGTATGGGGATCCTGTAGTTTATGCATGATTGTTCTGTAAACCCACAACTTCTCTAATAAAAAAAAAATTTTAAGTCTTTGTGGAAAAGCTTCATTAATTCATTTATCATGTGCAAAATATCAAACTAGATATTGTCTTTAGTTTGTGCAGCTTCCTATTTATCATGAGATTCACTGCTCCCTGGTCCTTCCCAAGCCCAAACCAGTCATGCATTGTTACTTTCCTAATTGTTTGTAGGCCTTTGAATTTGCAAATCCCTGTTGGAATTGGCTTCTTTAAGGAAATTATTGTCTAGTGTGAAGAAGAAGGAACAGTAACAGTTATAATTGGCATGAGAGACAGAAATCTCAAAGCAATGGTGAACTAAGCAGGAGGGAGGTTTATTTCCTTAGGTAAACAAAGTCAAGAGGTAAACAGACGAGGTCCTGTTGTGTATGGTGGTATTTTTTATTTTGTTTCTTCACCATCTTCAATGCATGGCTTTTCATGTCATAATCTAATATTTTTGCTTAAGCCTCCCTCATCATGACTGCATTCCAAAAAGTAGAATGGATGAAGAACACATGGCTTCCTTTTAAGGATACTTCCTACATGTTGCATATGGCATGTCTGCTTATAACACATTGGTTAGAACTTAGTCACATGACCACACACTTAGACAAAAAGGAGGTGTGGAAATCCCATCTTTATTCTAGCATCGAGGCATCTAGCTAATGACTGGGGACTTTACCACTAAAGAGGAAGCAGACAAGAGATAATGGGGAGAGACATAGTAGTCCTTGTCACAGAGGGTGTTGCAAACACATAAACACCTCATTCTAGCACCTGGCAGAATGCATTAGTGCTATAGTAGAGGCACAGATCCCAGGCTATGGGAGAACAGAGAGAACTGCCAGGCTTAGGGAGGCTTCCATGAAGTAGGTGGCATTTTAGTAGAGGAAAATTAGCAGGTCATTCTATAAATAAAGGCATAGAGACATAGAAGCTCATTGTGGGTTTAAGGAAAGACAAATGGTCCACTGTCACCTGTCTCAAAATATGTAGAATGCCAGGTGTATTAGTCAGCCAAAGGCATGCTGATGAGAAATCATTTAGAAATTGGTTGGTTTTTATAAAGGGTATTTATTTGGGTTAGAAGCTTACAGTTACCAGACCATAAAGCATATGTTTCTTCCTTCCCCAAAGTCTGTTGCCATGTGTTGGGAGCAAGACAGCTGCTGATATTTGCCAGGGTTCAGGCTTCCTGGGTTCCTCTCTTCCCAGGGCTTCATTTCTCTCAGGGCTCAACTCCTCTGTTTCCTCCACAAGGTCGGCTGTAGACTATGAGGCTCTCTAGCCTTTGCCTCTCTCCACAAGGCCAGCTGTGAACTGTCAGGTGAATGGCTCGTCTTTCTTCCCGGGGCCCTCTCTCCCTCCCCACAACCAAGCTCCTCTGCATACTCACCTCCCAGGGCTCCAGCTCAAGATTGCGCATCAGAACTCCAACTCAAAAACTCCAACTCTGTCCTTTGCCATGTCTTTTATCTTTTTTTCCTCATCCACAAAGGAGCAGGGCTCAATGCCCTACTGATGTGGCCTAATCAAAGCCCGAATCATAACTTAATCATGCCCAGATGAACAGACCAGTTTACAAGCATAATCCAATATCTATTTTTGGAATTCATAGCTATATCAAACTGCCAAACTGCTACACCAGGGAAGTAGCAGGAGATAAGGAAAGATTTATGGGCACCAAATCACACAGTCTTGACTGTCACTTGAGTAATAGGCCTTATCTTGTAGGTAACAGGGAGCCAGAGAAACCTCCAGTTGTCCCCTTATATATAATCACCCCTCATGCTGAAAATGACTGGATTATGGCAGACACCCAGCATGGAGCCACGGTTGCCCTGGTCCTCACCTTAGGCCGACCTTGACAATCTCTCATGGCTTTTCTTTAACTGGAGTCTGTGCCTCCATTACGCCTGCTCATTCCAGGTAGCCACTACCAATCGCCTGGATTTGGAATGAGAGATAAAACCTGTTTTCCACCTGAATTAGATGATCTTTGTCCTTTCCTGCTATCAGATGCCATCAACCAATAATTCTGAAAGATGTTAAAATGGACTCTTTCCGTCTCAGTTTCAGCTGAAGACCATGGAAAGGAGGCTGAGAACAGAACACTAGGTGCCAAGAATGCCCTCATGCCAAAGCAAGAGGGCAGACCATGTAGGCAGTGTGCCAAAAAACTGGTGTGTCACAAACCTTAGCTTGTCACACACCTTGAAGTTAAAGAGAGTTGAAGTTGAAGAGACTGGGAGAAAAGCCTGTTTTAAGAAGGTGGTGGAGCTCTGGAGACCACTTGGAGAGCTTATTGTCTGTTCTCTGGAGGTTGAGGACAAGAGGGCTACTTCCTGGGAACCAGCTTACTGAGCCTGGCTTATAGGGGCCACAGGGAAAAGCACAAAGTAATTTTCTGCTTGCATCTTATTGAGTACTGCCTATTTAATGCGATACTTCCAATTCTTTGAATAGTCTTTCATTCTACATTTGCTTATTTTCTGTTACTTCTCCCACCACGAGGGCAAAGAATTTGTCTGTTTTATTCAACATGGGAAACATAGGAAGTATACAATAAATTTTTTTTGAATCAATTAAAGAATTCCGGACATTAATCATAAAATAGAATTCAGTTTTGAAAATCAGAGGATCTGGGCAATGGCAAATGTGGATGGGTGAGGAGACAATTCAGTTCTTTTTTAATTAAAGGGGAGGTCCATTTAAGGAGACAGGGAGAGCCATAAAGAGTGGAAGCTCATCCTGGAAGTAACTTCTTGTCTCCACTCAGAGCATGTGCACAAGGACAGGGTGGTTGGAACTGAAGATCAACTTGTGTGGGTTGTGCCAAGTGTAAAATGCTTATCTTAATACTCCATCACAATCCTCAGGATTGGGGAATGAACGATGGACTATAGTAGAGTTCTACTATAGACTTATTGTGATTCTAACAATGGAAGAACTTTTATCATTGATGTGGAGGCAGTGGCCATTGGAGGTTCTGAGGGGAGGGAGAGGGGAAAACAGGTGTAATATGGGGGCATTTTCAGGACTTGGGAATTGTTCTGAATGACATTGCAATGACAGATAGAGGCCATTATATATCTTGTCATAACTTACAAAATTGTGTGGGAGAGACTGTAAACTACAATCCGTGCTTAGTGGTATTACTCCAACATATGTTCATCAATTGTAACAAATGTACCACACTAATGAAGGATGCTGTTAATGTGGGAGGGTGTGGGAGGGGTAGGGAGCAGGACATATGGGAATCCGCTATATTTTTTATGTACATTTATGTAATCTAAGTATGTTTTTTTTAAAAAAAAGCATATTTAAAAAAAATACTCCATCACAGCCTCAGTTATTTTCAGAACTGGACCATACCTTTGAGAGCAATACAGCTTTCCATGAGCTTCCTAGACAAAGCTAGTTCCACAATGCTTCATAACACATGTGTGACTGGAAGACTCCCATAGAGCGAGAGAAAAGATGGAAGGGCCTCCGGATTATTTTCTTAGCATAACAAAAATACAGACCCTTTAAAACTTTTGAGTATTACAAAGTAATAGATGCTCAGTGTTTGAACAGCAGTGGAAACGAGTAGAGGGCAAATAGATTTCAGCCCCATCCCTTTATTACAATTAAAAATAAAATTTAAGACTGAAACATACCCCGCCCAGGAGGAGAAGCAAGGCTTTTCCTTCCTAATCTTTTGTTTCAGGTCACAGGGGTGATTAGGAGTAATCATTTAGTCTGCTTTGTCACTGCTTTCTTCCCAACATTTATATTTTACTTTTTAACAACTTTGTTGAGTTGTAATTGTGATGCAATCTATTTGTTTACATATTTATTACATATTTAAAGTATATAATTCAAGTTTTGACATATGAATGCTCCATCATCACAATCAAGATAATGAACAAAGTCATCACCCCCAAATGTTTCCTTGTTCCCTTTTTTTTGATTATTAGAGAAGTTGTAGGTTTACAGAAAAATTGTGCATAAAATACAGATTTCCGTTATACCACCTTAATATTAACACCTTGTACTTTGTGTCCTTTCATTCCCTCCATCCTGCTCTTCCTCACATGTCCCCATTGCTCCAGGTAACCACTGGCCTGCTTTTTGTCACAATAGATTAGTTTGCATTTTCCAGAATTTTTGATAAATGGAATCATATAGAAAATACTTCTTTCACTCAGGATAATTATTAAGAGACTGAGAAATGTGTGTATCAATAGATCATTCCTTTTTATTGCTGACTAGTGTTCCATTATATGGATAAACCATGATTTGTCTATCCATTCACCTGTGAATGGACATGTGGGTTGTTTCTAGTTTTTTAGCTTTTATAAATAAAGCTTCTATGTACATTTGCATACAAGTCTTTGTGTGGACATATGCCAGTTAAATGGCTAGATCATATTGTATGTATATGTTTAACTTTTTAAGAAACTGCCAAGCTGTTTTCCAAAGTGGTTTTTCCATTTTAACATACCCACCAGCAATTCTGATTCCTCTACATCCTTGCCAACACTTGGTATGGTAAGTCTTTTTAATTTTAGCCATTCCAATAGGTATGCTAGTCTTATCTTACTGTGGTGTTCACATTTTTTTACCCATTTATTTGTTTCCTTAATATGAGATTTTGAGAAATCTTTATATATTCTGGGTAAAAGTGTTTTATCAAAAATATGATTTGCAGATACTGTCTCCCAACATGAATTGTTTTCTCATTCTCTTAACAGAGTTTTTTTGAAGAGTAGAAGTTTATAATTTAAAATTCCTATTTATCAATCTCTTCTTTTATGGATCATGTTTATATGTTCTCCTTTGGGGACTTCAGTTACACATATATTAGGATGCTTAAAGTTGTCCCATGGCCTACTGATGCTATTTAGTTATTTTGTATAGTTTTATTACCATGTATTCAAGTTCACTGATTTTTTTCTTTTATAATGTCTAATTTGCCACGAATCCCATCTAGTACATTTCTCATCTCAAACATGGTATTTTAATCTGTAAAGGTTCAATATTTACTATATATTCTCTATAACTCTAGTTAACATGTCCAGTCTTTTTCTAGCTTTTTGAACATACGGCATATAGTTATAACTGCTTTAATGTTCTGTTTTGCTAATTTTAACATCTTTGTCAGTCCTGGTAAATCTTGGTTTTTTGTTTTTTCTCACCTCATGTTTTATTTTTAAAATCTTCAAATAAATGCCAGAGTTTCCATATGGTGATACCAGGACAGTCAGCACCACCCTGGCCAGGTGGGCTGAGGAACTCGACAAGCTTGTGTTAGCATATTTCACAGAAAAATGCGAGGTCACTCCTTCCCACCCCCTGCCAGGCCCAGCCTGACAGACACCATACTTTAGAGATGAATGGGAGTGTGGATACACAAGCCCACTGCTCTTTTCATATGGGGTTGGAGGGCTCTGGCCCATTCATCCCCTCACCAGAGGGGCTGAGATATAGATTAGGGGAGGAAACAGAGAGGAGAGGGGGAGTTGGGGCTGTGAGAAGTGAGGTGTCTCCTGCCCAGCATCCAATTGCCTGTAACAGATGCCACCCCCCGCCCCCCTTGCTGCCCAGTGCCCCCTGCTCCACTCTGCAGAGGGCCTCAGCTCCTGACCTTATGACCTTGGCTGAGGCTACTGAGAAAGGCCCAAGTGGGTGGGGGTGGGGAGAAAACACTGGGCACCCCAGTCCTCAGGATCCTGCTCTACAGCTTCTCTTCTCCCCACTGGCTCTGAAGACAACAACAGACTCCAGTATATGAAAAACAGCAGCTGATTAAAAATAATAACAGAACAGGACACTCAGGGCAGGGTGCGCCAGCCCTAGGGCACACATCACAGAGAACCTAAGAACTTAGGTAGCAGCAAGTTCTGCCAGCCCCTCTCCAGAGTCCGTGTGCAATTTCACATTATCTTTCTTAAAAAACAAACACCAGGGGACGGATGTGGCTCAGGTGGTTGGGTGTCCGTCTGCCATATGGAGGGACCTGGGTTCGATCCCTGGGACCTCCCGAAGGCGCATGGGCTGCCAGGCTCTGTGTGCTGCTGAGCTGTCGGGCCCCGGGAGCCATGCAGCAGGATGATGATGTAACAGAGGAGAGACAAGACGAGATGCTCCGAAAGCTCCAGAAGCCAGAAGCTGAGGTGGCACAGGCGGCAGAATACCTCTCTCCTACATCGGAGGTCTCCAGGATCGAATCCTGGTGAAGACTGGAGGAGGAGGATGAGAAGAGATGGCAGGAAACAGACACAGAGAATTGCCCAGCAAATGGACACAAAAACAGCAAATGGGGAAGGGGGGGTTTAAAATGGATAAAGTAAATAAATAAAATCTTAAAAAAAAAAAAAAAAAAAACACCACCCAAAAAAGAGTAGCTAGGGGAGAGGCCTGATTCACAGATCTGGCCACTTTCATTTGTGAGCCTAAAGCAGTGTGGCCTGGCAGGTGGGAGGGGGGGGAGCTGGCCGTGAGAGGTCCTTATTCTGGGCACAGGAAATGGGGCAACCGGCTGGTAGTGCAGGATGAGGAGGACCAGATCCAGGGGATGGGTGATAGAAGGCGGGGGGTAGAATTAGCCAGAGTTGAGCCTCACTAGTGTCCCATGCTCTGGGACCCTCATTTCATCCCACCATTTCCTGGGGAGGGGAGGAAGTCTTGAATCTTCCTTGCTAGGCCAAAAGGTATCTGAGATGTGCTGGGTGATGGGGTGCAGTGACTCTGCAAGCTATGGGTTGGGCTCGGTCTGAATGAATTAACAAGGAGAGGCCCATACGCTGGGCCCCCACTCTGGAATTGCTCCTGGTCCCATGTATCAGGAGTGCTTCAGCACCTATATGTTTTTGCCTGGCTCCCTTCTCCCAGGCAGCCTCTTCTCTACAGAAGTTTGCAGTAGTGGGGCATCAGGCAGATGAGCTGGGGTGGGGAGTGGCTAAATGTATACTCCAGCCCTGGGCCACAACACTCCTGTGGTACTGAAATGCCTCAGTCTCCCCACTATAGGGGTAGCTCCCCAAACACTTCAGAGCCCGCAAAGGCAGGAACCAGGTCTCATGCTTCCCTCCTGCCTAGTTCAGTTCTAGAGACACATAAGGAACACATTAAATACTCATGGGCCAAGGTCCCAGCAGAGGAGAACTGCATGATGTGCTCAAGTGACTCTCACAAGACCTGTGCGGGCTTCCTCAGGACCAGTCCTGCTTGTCCCAGATGTCTCAGAAACATCAAACCAACCAGTTATACTCAGGACAAATGCCTTCCACTGCCTGAGCACCTGTCCATTGGTGAACAGGGACCTTGTCCTGGGCCTGCCATGTTTGATCAGTTGTATCTAGCTGGAGGGAATGGAAGGTAAGGAAGGGCCTGGCCCCTCACTCCCAGTTCCAGAGCTGCCCCCCACCAGGGACCAGGAGTCCCAGGCATCACGGGACACCCCAGGATGGGGGGAGAAAGAAGCCATCGAAGGTGGGGTGGGGAGCTGGCCCCACCTCATGGTGCCTTTGGGCTGTTGGCCTTATTGTACTGGTTCATAAGCTGTTTGTAAGGAAGAGCTCAGACTCAGTGCTGGTGAAGGCAGACTTCTTCAAGGAGGGGAGCTAGTCCAGGTTCAGAGGTGCCTCATCCTCGGCCCCCTCCTGGGGCCTCTCCTCCCCAGACAGGCTGTTTTCCAGGGAAGACTGGGAGGTCTCCTTGTCCAAGAGGCCTGCCTCCTCATTCATAAAGGTGATGCTGGCCTTGTGGAAGATGAGCGGGTGGCAGTCCTGAACATCCCATGGCTCGCCCTCCTCGCTGATGTGGTCCAGATGGTTGATGAACACCTCGGAGTGAGGAGCATCCGTGGTGGCCTGCGCCCCAGCCTCCTCACAGGGGGGTCTTGACATGTGGCCTTTGGAATAGGCCACCAGGGAGGCTGGGAGGGCCAGCAGCCCACCCCCTTGAGGCCCCAGCCCTGGTCCAGGTCCAAGCCCAGGTCCCGGGACCCTTTCCCCACCCCCATTCATCTCAATGGCCTTCTTTATTTGTTTGATGAGGTCAATGTAGGTCTCCTGCTTTTTGTACATAAAGCTGAAAATGTTGACGTCCTTGGAGGCTGTACTCCCTGCCATCTGCAGGGCCTTTTTGGAGAGTGGAGAGCTCTCAAAGGACTCCTTCCACCACTGCAGCTTCTTAATGGCTTTGTGGACTTCCACAAACATGCTCACCTTCCAGTTGACAAAGAGGGACAGCCAGGCCAGCCCCAGATAGATCCAGAATGCCACAAAGTAGTGGTATAGGGCGTGGTAGTTATCACTGGGGCTCACACCAGCCACAAAGTGGCCAAAGCTGGTAGTGAAGATGGTGATAAAGCTGGAGTAGAGGCCCTCAATATAGCTCCACTTCTGGGTCACCATGAAAACGAAGGATGGAATCGCCAGGAGGACCAGGACGTCCCCCACGACGAAGATGGCTGTGACATGATCTGTGCATTCCCCAGGCTCACACCTCTCTTGGTGGGAACTGGCCCCAGCCTCTTGGAATGTACCCCAAAGAACTTGCCCAGGGTACTGATCCATGCCAGGCTGTGCATCGCCCCAAAGAGACCATAGAAGATGCACAAGAGACACCCGACAGGAGTGTATTGGGAGCCAAGCTGCCATAGCCAATGGTGGTGATGACGGTGGCTACAAAAATGACCGCACTGGGCCAGTTCCAGTTGTTGAAGGTCTGGTTCCCTCTGATGGGCACACCCTGCCCTGTAGCATCAGATACTACCTGCAGGATCCTGTCCAGGCCCTTCCGGCCTAGGCACGGGTAGTCCTTGAGCAGCTGCAGGTTCTGTGTGTAGTAGTTTTTCTCAGCCTCCTTCCAGTGCAACTCTTCGAGCACCTCGAAGATCGCTGCCTGATGGCCGAGGTGAGCCGAGGGCCCCGATCCGCCGTGGCGGCAGAAAGCCTCCCATGGCTCCCATGGTGGCCTGACCACCGGTCCTTTCGGCTTCTGGAAACCGATGTTTGAATTTGGAGCTACGCATGCGCAGTGCCCCAGCGCCCTAGCGCCGCTCCGCGGACAAAATTGCTCGGCCACATTGGCCCACAGAACGCGGGAAACTGCGCGGGGCTGCTCACGTGGGCAGGGGCTGGACGGACACGAAGTGGGCGAAGGGTGGCCTGATCAGCGGGAGCGGGGAAAACTCAGGACACGCTGACAGCCCGGCGCACCATAAGCACTCTGCCGCCTGCTCACCTCCACGCACCTATTTAACTAGCGCGGGGCTGGCTCTGCCCTCGCCCCAGACCCCAGCGTGGGAGGGACCGCGCAGGCCTTCCCCCCATGCAGGCCCCGCCCGGTGCAGGCCCCGCGGCCTGCCCCCTGGGATAGTTTTTATTGGTTTTTCTCTTCATTGTGGATCATATCTTCTTGCTTTGTTATATTCTTGGTAATTTTTGATTGAATGCCAGACATGGCTCATTTTACCTCCTTGGATGTAGAATATTTTTGTATCCCTGTTAATATTCTTAAGCTTTGTTCTTGGAAACAGTTTGATCCTCTGGTGTCTTCCTTTTAAGATTTGTTAGGCTGGCCAGAACAGGTTTTAACAGGACAAATTATTCTCCACTACTAAAGCAAGACTCCACAGAACCTCCATGTGCCATTTATTTTGAGGCTTTCTGGTCTGGCTAGTGGGAACAAGCTCTGCGCAGTGCTTGTGTGAGCCCCAAATATTGTTTCCTCCGATCTTTTCAGGTAGTTCTTTCCCTGGTCTTCGGTAGTTTCCTCATATGCATGTGCTAATCATTGAACTCTGATTAATTCCTTAGGGGGATCTTCTGCAGGTCTTAGGAGTTCTCCCTCTGTGCAGCTCTCTCCTCTCTAGTAGGCTTCTTATGCTCTGAGCTCCATCTCTCAACTTAGGGAGTCCTCCAGGCTCTGCCTGGTTTTCTGTGTCTCCACCACAGCCTGGAAACTCTCAAGAGGGTATGTTGCGTCAATCATAGGTTCAGCTTGCTTGTTTCCTGTCTCTCAGGGATCTCTGTCTGTTGTTGCCTGACGTCCAATGCCTTGAAAACCATTATTTCATATGTTTGGTCTGTTTTTTTTCCCCCAGTTGTTTCAAGAGGGAGGGTCAATCTCCATTTTGGATGAAAGCAGAAGTTCCCTTCTTCCCACTGTTTTTAAGCAGCAGCAGTACCTCTCTCTTTACCTGATAGACCTTTTCCATATTTCTCTTTCAGTGATTCTCAGCCCTGTCTGTGCATCTTGGGTGAGGTTTTAAAAGCTACAACAGCTGGGCTATCCATGACATTCTGATTCAGTGAACCTCACATCTGTATTTTTAAAAGCTACACAGTTGATTCTGATGAACAGCCTGGCAGAGGTCCATTGACTCATGTGTAATTCATAGGCAATTTCAACCTTGGCAATGACCAAGGTTGTTATCTTTAATCTACAAGGAACAGAATAAAAGAGGTAAGAAGAACAGATGAGGGGTGTGGTCCTATTCTGTATCTCAGGGCCTTTCTTGGTGTTAATATTCATCCTCTTGTGTTATTTAACCTCTTCAGCTGCTTTTTACATAAGTCTCAGTATAGGGTGGCTCAAAGAAATAAAAAAGAATTTCAAATTAATGAGGTTGTGTAGAAAACAGAAGGGATAAAAACTGAAGCAAAGAGGGTCAGAAGACATGGCCTGAAGAATAAGAGAATCTAGAAAGAGGCTCAAACTTGAGTTCTTTAAGAATCATCTGGGAACCCATTACAATGTAAATTTCTGTGGACCACATACAGCCATCTCAGTAGAGCTAGAGTTATGGCCAGGGATCTATAATTTCGATAGGAGTTCCAGATAAGTCTGATGAAGGAGACCCACAGCCCAATTTGAAAAATATTGATCTTGCCCTAACATTAGGTGAGGTACCATGAAAATCCTTATAAGAAAAGAGTTTGTGAAGTCCAGGCTAACAATTAAGACAGCATAATTTTCTAGTAGTTATGGACATGTTTTTGACCTATTACTCTTGAATGAATGAATGAAAGAATAAATGCCTAGATGGCTGAATAAATTGATGTAAATCCTGCTTTCTGTACTCATACATAGATGTGACTCATTTATAATAACCATATTAATTATTGATATAAATATGATTAGAGCCATCATCCTTTATATTTGTTTCTTAAAATATATTAACATTTAGCACAATAATCCATTTATACTCTTAAACAGCTTAGCAAATCCTTTTCAAAATGGTGTAAATGCAAATTCCAGTCCAATACCAGAAACATACTCATGTATTTGGATTTATGAATGTAAAAAATAATAAAGCTCCTTTGAGTTTAAGAATGCTTTTATCAAGAAAAAAAATCACCAGTTAAAGAAAAATTTAACACCTATGGTCAGTTGTAAACAGTTATTCTTTCTGATATGTCTTATTTTCTCAAGCATTTCTTTTTGATGTGCGACAAATAATACCTAAGTGACAAAATACAAATATGTTAAAGATGTGAAGTTTGTATTGACCATTTGATGTATCACTGAAAATAAATTCTGAGTAGAGAAACATTTCTTGGTTACTGATAGATTTCTCTTTTTCCCACAACTTGGAATAGTTCATAAATTAATAATTAATTTAGTATTATAAAAAACTCTTTTATTATCAAATTTCTTTCATCAAGAGACCATTCTGTCTTCTGAGGGGTCATCTGAATCTGTCAAAATGAGACAATGGTTTAAGTTTCATAGCTGGGTCTCATAAAAACGATGTAAATTGTGTCAATACTATAAATAAAGGCAAAGGATTTTAAATTAATAAGTACTTATTTTCCACAATAAAGATACCTAAAGAGAACTCTGTTTAAAAAATATGATGACTATTCCTTTCAGCTAGTGAAATTAAGAACTTTTAAAGTCTATAGCTATGTCATTCTCACATTTACACAGGTACACACTTCAGTGACACGGTATAATAGACTAAGACACAGAATGACTGAACATGGCTCAAGACAAAGCCGGCTACCTATATATCTGGAATATCCATGTTTCTATGGAAGAGCCTTTCCATTGATATTAAAGTGTATTCTTGTCCCTGCTTTCACTCCTGAACTTTCACTTCCAAGACCCAGTATATTGAATGGATAAGATGATAGATAGACAGACAGACAGACAGATAGATGATATATAAATAGATGTTGCATAAGTGCCAAGGAATGTCTCTGTCACTTTTCTCCAGCATCATTCTCTTCTTGAGCCACACATTTCCATTTGGGTTACTGGATAACACCTCTATAAATACATATTTTTACAAATAATGTTTCCTCTGTTTTTTATTTGATTCCTTCCCCACTTTCTTCAATTGATAAACATCTTCTCGTCCTTAAAGACTTATCCTCTCCTCTTTGAAGCCTACCTTCTATAGCTTTCCCAGGCATATTATGGTCCATTACTGCTATTATTGGTGTTTCTGTCTGCATTCCCCCTAGTCTAGAAACATTCACCCCTAGTCTATGTGCCTCTCACAAAGCCTTCTTTCTCTTCATCTTTTGATGCCCAGCAGCTAGCATATTTGTACACATGCACACCCATGTGCATACACACACGCTATTCAATAAATTGCACTAGAATATATATTCATACCCACACATATGTGTGTGTGATCCTATATTTTCTTCTAATAATTTTAAGGTTATATGTTCCATTTTTAAGTTTTTGCTCTATCTGGAGCTAATGCTTATATAAGGTACAAGGTAAAAGATTTATTTTCCCCCCATTAGTATAACTAATTGTCCTATCACCACTTATTGAATAGTGTATTGAATAATACAGTTTCAAATTTGCAATCCCAGCTCTATCCTATATCAAATTTGCATCTGTTTCATGTCTCTTTATTTTGTTCCATTAATCTATTTGTCTCTACCTGTGGCAACATCAAAATACTGTAATTATTATAGTTTTAAAATAAGTCTTGATATTTTAAACAAGCAGGCCTTGATATGAAGCCCTCTGCCTCATGTATTTTTATTGGGAGTTCATTAAATCTGTAAGTTAATTTGGGAGTAATAGATCTCTTTGTGTTATTGAGTCTGCCTATTTATGAACATGGTATACTTATCCATTCATCTTCTTTAATGTCTTTCAACTAAGACATACTTCTACAAAGATCTTACACATAGTATAATATAGATCTATTCCTACACATCTTATTTTTTATTGCTATTATAAGTAATATATTGTTTAACAGCATTATTGAAGTATAGTTGACATACAAAACACTGCACAGATATAAAATAAGTCATGTTGACATCTATATGCACCCATGAAACCAACATCACAATCAAGATAATGAATATATCCATTAGCACAGAAGTCTCTCCATGTCCCCCTTGTAATCCTTCTGTATTAGTTTCCTCTTGTACTTTAACAAATTACCAAAATATTGTGACTTAAAACTACACATTTCTGCTGGACAGAAGTACAAAAAACAGTTTCACTGGACTAAGGTCACGGTGTTGGCAGGGCTGGTTCCTTCTGGAGGCTTCAGGGGAGAAATGATTTCCTTGCTTTTTTCAGTTTCTAGAGACTGCTTGCATTCCTTGGCTCATGACCACTTGCTTGTATCTCTCTAACCTCTTGCTTCTGTAGTAACACTTCTACTATTAACGCTGATCCTCCTCTCTCCCTCTTATAAGCCACTTGTAGCTGTATTGGACTGGCCAGGATAATCCAGGGCACTCTACCCACCTCAAGGTCCTTAATTGAATCACATCTCCAAAGTCCCTTTTACCATGCATCTAGTTTGCCAGGCAGCTATGACAAACATCACACGATGGATTGGCTTAAACAATGGGAATTTATTGGCTCACAGTTTTTAGGCCAGGAGTGCCAAATCAAGGCAAGGTGACACTTTTCCCCCAAAGTCGTTTAAATTCTGGTGCTGGATTGCTGGTAATCCTTGGGGTTCCTTTGCTTCCATCTCTGCCATGGCAATATCCTCTCCTTTCTCTTCCAGGTTCTGTTCACTTCCAGCTTCTGTTGACTTCTGGCTTTTGACTCCTCTCTGTGGCTTTCTCCAACTATGTGTAATTTCTTCTGCTTATAAAGGATTTCAGTTATCAGGATTAAGATTCATCCTCATTCAGTTGGGCCACACGTTAACTGAAATTATCGTCTTCAAAAGGCTCTATTTATAATGGGTTCATACCCACAAGGATGAGAATTAAGTTTAAGAACATATCTAGGGAAGCGGCTGTGGCTCAATCAGTAGGGCTCCCGTTTACCATATGGGAGGCCCCAGGTTCGGTTCCTGGGGCCTCCTGGTGAAGGCAAGCCCGCCCGCACGGCGTGGTTAGCTGACCCAGCGAGCACAAGCAGCAAGGGGGGGATAAATGAATAAATAAATAAAATCTTTAAAAAAAAAAAAAAAAAAAAAAAGAACATATCTAAATTGGGGTACATAATTCAATCTACCATATCATGTAAGGTAACATATTTACAATTTCTGAAAGTTAGGACAAGGGCATCTTTGGGGGACCATTATTTAGCCAACCACACTCTCTCCCATCCCTCTTTCCATCTCTGCTCTCTGCACAACTCTAGGTTATTTGGTATTTTCTAGAAGTTTAAATATATGGAATTATACAGTATGTACTCTTTTTTTGGGGTATGTCTTAGTTTTTCAGATGTTCAAATAGGTACTACACATGGGTTGGCTTAAACAATAGGAATTTTTTGGCCCACAATTTTGAGGCTAGAAGAAGTCCATAACTGAGGTGTCAGCAAGGAAATGCTTTCTTCCCAAAGACAGTGGTATTCTAGGGCTGTCCCAGTCCTTGGGGTTCCTTGAGTTTTCCATCTGATGGCATTGTCCTCTCTTTTCTCTTCTGAGTGCCATTGACTTGACTTCTAGCTCTTGTAGCTTTCTCTCCTCTGAATTTCGTTTTCCTTGTAAAGAAGATCCACATCAAAGCCCAACATGATTCAGTTTACCACATCTTAAAAATAACATCTTCAAAAGGTCCTATTTACCATGGATTCACACCCACAGGAATGAATAAAGATTAAGAACTTTTTTTTTCCCCCTGGGGTACATAATTCAATCTACCACAAGGTAGGGGTCTGGTTTCTCTCACTTAGTATAATTATTTTGAGGCTCATATATGTTATTGCATATATCAATAGTTCATTTCTTTTTACTGCCGAGTAGTATTTCATTGTATGGATATACTACCATTTGTTAATCCATTTTCCTGTTGATGGATATTTGGGTCATTTCCGGATTTGGCTATTCTAGATAAAGCTACTATAAACATCTATGTATTTATACAGACTTATGCTTTCATTTCTTTGGGGGCTGGACCATATAGTAGGCATATATTTAAGTTTTTAAGAAACTGTCACTGCTTTCCAAAGTGATTATACCATTTTACATTCCCACCACAGAATATGAGAATTCAAATTCTTCCACATCCCTTGCTAATACTTGATTTGGTCGAGCTTTTTAATTTTAGTCATTCTAATAGGTGTGTAGTGTCTCATTGTGGCTTCAATCTGCATTTTCCTATTGACTAAAAATAAGCATCTTTTCATGTTTTTTTTTGCTATCTATATATTTTCTTTGGTGAAGTGTCTATTCAAGCCTTTTACCCATTTTTTAAAAATTGGGTTGTTTTTTCTCTTATTGAAATTTGAGAGTTCTTTCTATATTCTGAATACAATCTCCTTATAAGATATATGACTTCAAATAATAATCTATGTCTTGTCTCTTCACTCTCTTAGCTGTGTCTTTTGAATATCAGAAGTTTTAATTTTGAAGAAGTCCTATTTATCAATTTGTTCTTTAATGGATTGTGCCTTTGGTGTTGTATCTAAGAAAGCTTTGCCTAACCCAAGATTGCAAAGATTTTCTCCTATGTTTTCTTGTAGAAATCTTATAGTCTATGATCCATCTTGGGTTGACTTTTGTAAATCATACTAGGTGTTACTCAAAATTACTTTTAAAAAAATACCTGGATATCCATTTTTAGTGTGTAGGAATACAATTGATTTTTGTGTATTGGTCTTATATTCTGCAACTTTGCTAAACTCACTTATTAGTTCTAATATCTTTTATATTAAAATCTATTCAATTCCCAACATAGGCAATCATGTTGTCATAATTAAAGGCAGTTTTACTTCTTCCTTTTCTAATCTTGGATGCTTTTTTCCCCCCCTTTAGTTAGGCCAGTAAAAAGAATTTATTTGGGAAGTGGGGGAAAGAACAGGGCTTGCTGAGAAATGGGAGAGAAAGACGGAAATACACACCAAGATTTGGTGCAGTCCCCTCTAGGCAGAGAGAGCCTGGATGCTTTTTAATTCTGTTTCTTACATCATTGTATTGACTACAACTTCCAGTGGTGAGAATAGATATCTTTGCCATGTTCCTGATCTTAAGAAGAAAGCATTCAATAATTCACCATAAAATGTGATGTTAGGTGTAGGTTTTTCATAGATGCCCTTTTCAGGTTGAGGCAGCTCCCTTCTACTCCTAGATTATTGAGAGTTTTAATCAGAAATGGATGTTAATAAAACCACATATTTAGTTGAAATTTCCTGTTTGTTCATGGTAGAGAGTAAAAAAATACACATTTGTATATTGATCTTATATCCACCAACCATACTAAATTATATTTTTAATTTAATAGTCTTGTTTATAGATTGAGTTTTCTATTTAGATGACCCCATTATGTGTGATTGGGTTTCTTCCTTTCCAAATTGTTCACATTTTATTTGTTTTCCTCATCTTATTGCCAAGTTAGGAATCTCCAGAAAATGTTTATACAAGTGGTTAAAGCAGCATCCTTATCTTATATTTCTGATTGTAAAGAGAATGCTAAATATTTTCCTATTGATATGATATTCATTATTGGATTTTTGTGGATAATCTTATCAGGTTAGTAGTTTTCTTTCTCTTCTAGTTTGCTGAGTTTATTTTTATAATTTAAAAAGTTCATTAACTTCTTTTTTATTTTTTTCCTGCACCTGGTGAGAATATAATATGTGCATTTTCTCCTTTAATCCTTTACTGTAGTGAATTATATACATTGGTTTTTGAATGTTTAAAAAACCTACAATCTGATCAAGATGTGTATCTTTGCTTTAAATATTTCTAGATTTAGTCTACTAATGTTTTATCTGGATTTTTTCCCATCTATGTTCTTGAATGAGAGTGTTCTGTAACTTTCTTTATCTGGTTTTTGGCATCATTGCCATATTGACCTCATAAAATGAGCTGGGGGATGATCCCTTTTTTCTATTCTCTAAATGAGTTTATGCTATATTGCAATCATATATTCCTTGAACATTTTTTAACACTCAACTGAAAATCCCCTTGAATTTGGAGTTTTCTCTGTCAGAAAAATTTTAACTACTGCTTCATTTCCCTTTTGTATAGGACCATTTCAGATTTTTTTTTTAAATCCATTTTATTGGGAAGCGGATGTGGCTCAAGTGATTGAGCTCCCGCCTACCACATGGGAGAAGGACCACATGGGGTTCGGTTCCTGGTGCCTCCTAAAGAAGACAAGCAAGACAGCAAGCTGGCATGGCAAGCTGCTGCAACAAAATGACAGAACAAGAGACACAAGGAGAAAAACATAATGAGAGACACAACAAAGCAGGGAGCGGAGGTGGCTCAAGCAATTAGGCACCTCCCTGCTACGTGGGAGGCCCCGGGTTCAGTTCCCAGTGCTCCTACATAAAAGGAAGATGAGCACACAAGGAACAGACAGTGAGCTCAAATAATGAGGGGGTGGGGAGAAATAAATAAATAAAATAAATCTTTAAAAAATCCATTTTATTCAAATGTATTCATAAAGCATACAATCCATCCAAAGTGTACAATCAATGGTATCTGGTATAATAACAGAGTTGTGCTTTCATCACTTTAATTTATATGAGGGTGTTTTCATTACTCCAAAAAAAATAATAAACAAAAAGCAAAATACAAACAAACAAAAACTACTCCATAGTAGTCATTGCTCAATCTCTCTATCCTTCCCCTACCATACATAACAGGCATTCTATTTCCATCTCTCTAATTTGTTTTTTTAACAAATCAATGTTATTGATACTTATTAATAAAGCATAAATCCATCCAAAGTGTAAAATCAGTGGTGTTCGTTATAATGACATAGTTGTGCATTCATCACTTCAATCATTTTTAGAGCATTTTAATTATTCCAATAATAATAATAATAATAAACAAAAACCAAACAACATTCATCTCCTCTCAATGTCTCTGTGTTTCCATTGCTGTACATAGCTGCAATTCTCTGTATTCATTTATATGGGACCATTTCAGTTTTCTCTTTCTTCTTTAGAAAATTATGGTAATTCATATTTTTCTAGGATTTTGTGCATTTTAAGTTTTCTAATATATTAACTTTGTTCAAAATATTCTTTATTTTTTAATGCTCAGGTTTTTATTAATAATAATATAATATTCTTTATTAGCTTTTAAATCTCTGCTGTCTCTGTAGTTATTGCCCCCCTTTTCATTCTTAATATTCTTTTATTTGTTCCTTTTTTCTTTGTTTTTTTTTTTTTTTTTTTTTTTTCTTCTTCTTCAAATTTCTTGGAAGTTTATTGGATTTATTAGTCCTGTTAAAGAAACAACTTTTAATTTGGTGGTATTCTCTATTATAACCTTGTCTTCTATTTCTTTAATTTTTGGCTTTTATCTTCATTATCACCTTTTCTGTATTTACTCTATCTTATTCTATTGTTTTCCTCCTGACTTCTTTTGTTGGCCACTTAGTTATGTTTTTCTTCTAGCCCTTTTAAAATATAATATAAATATTTAGTGTTCTAAACTTTCCTCCAAGTATCACTTTAGCTGCATTTCATTAATTCTGATATGCAGCATTTTAATTGCTTTTTAGTTCTAAGTATTATCTGATTTTATTTTGGTTTCTTTTTTGACCCATAGATAAGTAAAACTGTATTTTTTAATCTCCAATTTTTTTTTCATTGTAGAGATTTGCATTAGGCCTAACCAATTTTTATAAATATTCCACATGTGCTTGAAAAGAATATGCATTCACTAGCTTTTGGTAGCAGTGTCTTAAATATGTCTATGTGATCAAACATGTTGCTTATGTTGTTCAACGTACTCTTTTGTGACTGATTTCTTGACTGCTGGATCTATCAATTATGACAAAATCTTCCACAGTGATGATAGGTTTATTGATTTCTCCTCATAGTTCTGTCCATTTTCACTTAAAATATTTTGAAGCTTCTTTATTAGGTGTGTAGAAGTTAGAATTATTGTAATTTCCTGGTAAATCAAAACTTTTATCAATATATAGTGATCTTTTTTTTCTCTACTATGCATATTGCCTTAAAGACTATTCTTGGATTTTTATATAGCTACAGTAACTTTCTTCTGGTTATTAATTTTTAAAATATATTTTAAATTTCTAATTGCCTGTTTCTTTGTTATACTGTGGCCCTTATATATAGCATTTGGATTTATATATTTCATATATTTAATCCAGTCTGGTAATTTGTCTTTAAACTGGAAATTTTAGTCTATTTACACTTATCATGATATCTGCTTTAGTTTGCTAAGGGCTGGCAATGCAAACTATCAGAAATGGATTGGATTTTTGTTTTTCTTTCGCCATCTGCTCTTTTTTTTTTCTTTTTCCCTCATTGTCTGCTCATTGTTTTTGCTTGTTGTCTGTTTTCGTTTTCTTTAGGCGGCACTGGGAACCAAACCTGTGATCTCCCATGTGGGCGGTGGGCGCTCAACTGCTTGAGCCACATCTGCTCCCTGAATTGGCTTTTATAATGGGAATTTATTGGGGGTAAATCTTACAGTTCTGAAGCTGTGCAAATGTCCAAATCAAGGCATCATCAAGGGATGCTGTCTCACCAAAAGTCAGCTGCTGGGGGTCCTGGGCTCCTGCCACATGGCAAGGCAAAACGGTGCTGGTTTCTGCCTTCTTCTCCAGGCTCAATTTCTTCCTGAGCTTAGCTGTGGGTGATCAGGCATATTGCTCTTCTCTCTGCCTTCTGGACCCTCTGTGTCAGCCTCTGGGCTGTAGGTGATCATGGAGTTCTCTCTCATGTGGTAGGATAAAATGGCGGTGCTCTTTCTCTGTGTGTCTCTGCATGTTTCTCCTGTTTATATAGGATTCCAGCAAGAGGGCCAAGACACACCCTGGGTCATGCCTCACTGAAGTAGTTCAAAATCCCCCAACTGAATTCAAGTCAATCAAAGAGTCCCACACCAAAAGGAATGGATTAACTCCAATAACAGAATCTTTTCTGGGATTCACAAAAGCTTGAAACTGTCGCAATTACTCATATATATTTAGATTTACCATCTGTCCTGGTTTGAGTCTTTTGTGGACCCCAGAAAATTATGTTATTAAATTAACCAATTCCTGTGCATGCATTCAGTTAAGGGACTTTTTGATTAGATCACTTTTGATTAGATTGCTTCAGCTAAAAGCCTTTGATTAGATTGTAGGACCCAGGATAGGTCTTAATCCTCTTACTGGAGTATTATATAAATGGGAGGAACATGCAGAGAGACACAAAGAGAACTACTGCCATATGAGAGAGGACTCCAGGATTGCGTACAGCAGCAGAAAAGACAGAGAAACCCCAAGAGGCTGAGAGAGAGGCTGGAAGCTGGACACAGCTGAGCTCAGAGGCAAAGAAAGATGACCTGACCCCCAAGAGGCTCAAAGAGATGAGCTGCCAGGAGGAGAAGGGAGAGACAAGCCATGTTCCTGATTGTCCACAGCTGAGCTCAAGGAGAAAGTGAGCCTGGAGGATAAAGCAGAGAGAGAGAGAGAGAGAGATCAGCAGACCTGTCATTTTGCCTTGCCATGGGGCAGGAGTCCAGGATCTGCCAGCAGCTGACCTTGGTGAGAAAGTATCTCTGATGATGCCTTGATTTGGACATTTTCACAGCTTCAGAACTGTAAGCTTTTATCCTAACAAATTCCTATTATAAAGCCACTCCATTTCTGGTATATTTCTTGGGCAGCATTTAGCAAACTAAAACACCATCTTATTTGGTAATTTATTTTTTCTTGCTCTAAGTTTTTTTTTTTTTTCTTTAAAACATATTCTCTCTTTCTTTTTCCTTTATTTTGAATTAATTGAATTTTTTCTTCCCTCATTTAATTTTTCCTTCCATTAGTTTGGAAGTTATTTTCTTTTTGTTTAGTCATTACCCTAAAATTTTAAATATGCCTATATATTTTAACAAAGTATAATCTCACTCAGTAGCCTTATCTTTGTTCCAAACAATGCAAAGAACTTAAACGCTTAAACTCCAATACTTACATCCCCCCATTTATATGCTTCTGTTGTCTAGAATTTTAGGTCAGTCTTGTTTCTTTACCCAAATTAGACATTATTGCTACTGTTTTTATATATTGTTAACATTTTTTATGTTCCCACCATTTCTTATTGCATTTCAGACCTTATTTCTGGAATACTTTTCTTTCTTCCAAAGTGCAGTCTTTGAGAACTCCTGTAGTTAGGGTCTACTGGTAGTAAACTCTTTCATTTTGTTTGTCTCTCATGTACTAGAACCTTAATTGAATTCCTGGGGTTGGGTAGAGAGACTCTTGAAGGTAAGCTTGACAACCAAAATTAGTTTCTCCTTGGTTGCTTCTTGTTCCCAAGGCAGTTAACAAGATTCTCTAGAGAGAGATGCTTTCATTATAAGTTTATTATCCTATAGGGCAGGGTTTCTCAACCTTGGTACCCTTGGCATTTGGGGCTTGATAATACTTTGTTGTGGGAGCTGTTCTGTGGATTGTGGGATGTTTAGCAACATTTTTGGCCTCCATCCACTAGATACCAGTAGATCTATCTCCCCTGTGATAGACATAATGTCTCCAGACATTTCCAAATATCCCTTGGGGGAAAAGTTGCTCCTGGCTTAAAACCACTGCTTTTGAGCTACATCAGGGAGGCAAGTCTTTACTGCCTCCTCTCAGCTGTGCTCTCAGTGAGTTGAGTGTCTGCAAGTTTTAAAATTTGTAACACAGAGTCAACACCATCTGCCTCAAAGGATTTAAGCTAAAATTATATCTATGTCTGTGTATATCTCTACCTCCACCTCCACCTCCACCTCCACCTCTACCTCCATCTCTAACACTATATATCTCTATCTTTCTGCCATCTCCATAAATCTATATAGAGAATGAGTCATACATTCAAGGATTTACTAAGGTAAAGTAATGAGCAGCAAGGGGACCAGATGCAATACATTTTCACACATGCATTTTGTGAATGGTAAGGACTGCAGTGAATTGAGAGCTGGTATCCCTCTAATGAGAGTGTTTGCTGCTCTGCTTCAACTCACTGTTGCAAGGTAGGAATTTGAGCCCAGTGCTGCTGAATATTATAATTTTTCAGGAAAAGCTACAAGATCCTCTGTATGTGTGTGTGTGTCTGTGTGAATGTGGGTATGAATGTATATTGAAAGTTCTACTTTTAAATATAAGTTTACAATTTATTAAAATACAGTGAAAGCTAACAAAGAAAACCCTACATTTGTGGGCCATGTGTGAGCTGTTGGCCACCACATTGTAACCTCTGATTTCCACTAGGCACTAGGCATATAATAGTTGTTCAATAAATATTAGTTCTCCACTCTCTCTCATGTGCTCTGGAGGTGCAAAGTCACCTGTTCTGTTTGGATCCCAACAGCATCTCGAGTTATCCTAATGTTCCTTAAAATGCCTAGGAAAACTAAATTCAAACAAGGTTTCTGGATTCTACATCCATTACTGTGGCTTCTTTTATCGAGGAGGAATATTTTCTTTACTGAAGCTCAGCCAGTGTTTAATTGATCTTTAGATCACTCAATATGCATACCCTTTAAGTACTGCCTAAGGAAAGATTAATTTTCAGCCCCAGGAAAGGTTTAAAATGAGAAAATTCTGGGCCATGATAATGTGATTAAGACTGTTCCTTAAAAGTAGCAAATCTGGAGAATTAAAACTGGACCTTATTTTGGGAAAAGAAGCACAATGTTGTTTCTAAAGAGTGCCAGTTTTAAAACCAAGAGGAAGAAATCCTAGTATAATATACAAATACAAATAGTAAGTTAAAGTAAAAAGTTGAAGGTGGGAATAGTGAAGAGGCATATAACAATGAAAAAAGGAATTGAGGCTCCAAACAGCAAAAGGAGGGCACATTATTGTGTAGGCTTGACTGGAATGCAAAAAATGAGGGAGAAGAAACATTTTATGAGTGAGGGCCTATGGCTGCACGACAGCACCATGTTAGGTGCATTACTCAGATTAGCTCATAATGCTAATCCCCCAAACCAACTGCAAGGCAGATGCTATTTTCCCTATGTTCCAAAGAAGATCAAAAAGGTTAAGTAACTTGTTTGTGGCCATACAGCTAGCAGGTGGCAGAACTGAGAGGGTTAAAACAAACAAATAAACAAAAAGTATTCATTTTGGAGCAAAACCTGGCATTGAAAAAAATGCTTAAGGAAATCGATTTCAACTTCATTCGTTTATGCACTAAGCCAGCTAGCTGAGAGCATTATTTAAAGCAAGTCACATTATTTAAAGTGACTTGAGCTCCTGAGTTCTGGGCAAACTGAAAGACATTTAATGCACACCTATCAAAACTAATTGAAATTTAAAACTGGGACTTACGGAAACCAGGTTTTCAGCGTGAGCCACTACTCTTTAAATGCTTCACAAAAGGCTTCTGTTATCATTTATTGAGTATCTACTGAATGCAGGAACACAACGGCTATGGAGCAACAGTTAACAAACCATAAAAGTCATGGCCCCTGTCCATATGGAGTATAAAATTAACTATGGAGAGAACTGTATGTAGGAAGGATATACTACCCAACTTGTTATCCATGACCTATCAAAAAAGGGGTACCAACAACATGCCAAAAACCATGTTAGGGTTCCTTTACAAATCCATTTCAAGAAAGGAGTTCCATGAAACTCTGTCTATGCTAGAGATCATCCATGAAGTGAGCTACTAAAGCCTGAAAAAGATGAACTCTTAAGAACAGCCTTCTCCCATATTCCAGGATGGGATTTAAAGTTAATTCATCCATCCATCCTGTTCTCTACCTACAGAATCTGGTAAGCCGCTATGACCTTGTTGCTAGGATAGGATTTAAAAGCAACTTACCCTGCATCACAATGGAACCAGGAGGCTGTTTAGTTCCAAATATTGTCCACACTCAGACTTTACCTCCTAATAGTCTTCCCCACCCTTTATTTGTGCACAAGCCTGTCTCCTTCACTAGACTGTAAGCCCTTCTGAGGGCAGGGACTGCCATGCCCATCTTATCCCTAGCATCTTGCACAGTGCCTGGAACTTCAGAGAGGCACTTTAGCAAACTGAACCAAATTGTGAATGCTTTGCGAACAAGCACAGTATAAAGAAGCAGAAGACATCCACGAAAAAGAAGATTGTTTTACAAGTAGAAACTGAGGCTTAGAAAGATAAAATACAAATCCAAAGTCACTTGGTATCAGAACTCACAAAATACTCAAGTCTTAAAAACTAAGTCTGTACACTTAGACTGCAAAGTTTCTGATCCACACAGAAAACCATCTGCCTTATTTTAGGTTAAAAAGTCTGCTTTTGAGATCTTAAATAGAAACTAATTATAAATACACAATTCTCGATGAGAAAGAAAATGAGACAAAATAATTGATAAAAGCAACATACTGGAATAATAATCAACTATGTGTCAATTTCAGTTCTCTCAATGACAGCTCAATCAGTGAATCTGTCTTGGCACATAATTATTTGCAGTATCTTTAGTCCATAAGCAATCAATAAAGTCAAATGTCCAGTTGAATATTTTACAGTTAATGATTATACAATAACAGGCAGCAGAATATATACTGCGGGAGATTAAAGGTAGGATTTGACATGGCACCAATACTTTTTCCCTTTTAATTAGGGAAACTTTAATGTAAAATTTGAAACAGGCTGAATTGAAGCCTTTCTTTCTTAGTACTCTGCTAAGTAACTGAAATTATGTTCAGAGATTTGGTTATTGAGCTACTAATTACCAGGCAATTCAAACGCTTCAGGAAATGATTTAAGCATCTTGCCCATCCTTATGCCTGGGGAACTGGCTTGGTGAGCCCACGTGGCTCTGCTTTTCCAGTGGGGGACAATATCCCACCTGCCCCAAGGAGGAAAAGGAGCCTTGTGCAGGGCCTCTGACCTGGCTATGCTGTTGGCCAGATGGCAGTATTCCCAGAGGAATTGCAGGCTAGCTATCCTTGTGTTCAAGTTTCTCTGAGCCTTGCCATGAACTTGGTTTCACTAAAAATCCACCACAAATCAATTTTGTCAGTTTCCATTATTTAATTTTTTTCATCAAGGAGTAGCCCAAGCAAGTGCTGAATAATTCATGATGGTACTGGTGTTGATCCTATTTTCTGGGTAGGAAAGACCTAAAGCCCCAGGAGACCTCAGTCTGTGAGTCAGTCCCCAGGCTTTGGAGGGCCTTCTTAGCACATGCTGCTGTGTAGAAGAGGTTTAAATACCTGTGCCTCTAGGAACTTCCTGTCTCTCACTGGTCCCTTTGTGAGCTACTTACATATTGGTAAATGTCAGGAAGGGGAGTTACCAGGTTTGAACTTAGTGTAGAATATTTAGGTTTGGAAAGATAAGAATTAAATAGTAAGAGTCTTAATTGGCAAGGTCTAGGCAGAATCAGATTAAGATATGTGTCAGGAAATTGGTAAAAAAAAGGAAAAGATACAGAAAT
The DNA here is from genome assembly GCA_026826555.1 of Tolypeutes matacus. Classification (NCBI taxonomy): domain Eukaryota; kingdom Metazoa; phylum Chordata; class Mammalia; order Cingulata; family Chlamyphoridae; genus Tolypeutes; species Tolypeutes matacus. The sequence goes on from JAKSZT010053881.1 coordinate 7,579,559, forward strand.
AAGGAAATACATTATATGATATGTGCATGTGGATATATTAGACATAAGGCTGGCTGCCAGGCAACCCAAAATAGAAAAGAGTTATAACTGTGGCAAAGAAAACACAAATCATGAATAAGCAAACCCTGGACTGTGAGTTACTGTCTCAAAGACAGATTTCTGTTTTTAGGATAAAGGATATAGGCTGCAACACTCCCTCGGAACCAGCATCCTTATATTACTGTCTCGGTTGAAGCCCAAAAGCCAGGACAGAATGGCAGGGAGCAAGCTGCAGGACTTGGGTGAAGCCAGTGTGGCCGAGCCTGGCTCTTAGCTTGCAGGACCAGACTCTGTCCCTTCAGTGCACTCAGCCGGAAGTGGGCACTACTCATAAGAGGCTTCCACGTAAACTTGAGCGCCACTGTGCTCCGGTACAGAGACCTGTAACTACCAAGGCGCCTGGACCTAAAGGCCTGCAAGCAGAGTTTCTCTTCCCTGTGGAAAGCTCACCTGTGGGGCCAACTAAAATCAGAAGGCTAGGTAGTGGGCATAGATTGAGAGCAAAGGGAATGGAATGGTTTTGAGGAGCAGTTCAGCAAGATTCTGGATAAATCTGATAAAGTATTCCAGTTTCAAACAAGTTCATTCAAGTACATTTTTCCTTCATTACTAAATAGCTCTGGATAAACACTGATAAAGTCTGTGACTCCCCCAATCTTTTTTTTTTTTTTTTTTTTTTTTTAATTTAGGAGGTACTGGGAATTGAACCCAGTTCCTTGTACATGGGAAGTAGGCACTCAACCACTGAGCTATAGCCACTCCCCACCTCCAATCTTTTTGTAATTGAACTTTTAATTGTGAGATAATCATAGATTCACAGGTACTTATGAGAAATTGTTCAGATCCAGCATTTCCCCCAGTGGTAACATCTTGCAAAACTATAGAACAATACACAAGCAGGATACTGATATTGATTGCAGTAAAGAAACAGAGCGTTTCCATCACCCCAGTTTCCCCACGGTTGCCCAACCCTCCTTAACCACTGACAACCAGTAAACTGTTCTTCATTTCTATAATTTTGTCATTTCAAGAATGTTATGGTGTGAATATTCTTGCTGTCCTGATTGTGATAATCAGGGTAAGCTAAATATTTGCTGTATTAGAAACCATGCATGTGTCCCCAAACCTAGTTTTTCTCCCTAGGTCTGGTTTTTAGAATGCTGGTGATAAACCAAGCCTGATTTATTATATGACCATCCTGTATGGGAAATTACTGTAACTCTAGGTACCTTTAGTCAACCTTAAGAGATATGGCAGGGGGGCGGATGTGGCTCAAATGGTTGGGTGTCCGTCTCCCATATGGAGGGACATAGGTTCGATCCCTGGGACCTCCTGGTAAAAATTAAAAAAAAGAAAAATATAGAAGGCGAGTGGACCACTAGGCCCCGTATGTGGGTGGGCCATCAGGCCCTGTGAGGGGGTGAGCCCCCCAGGCCCTGCAGAGCCACACAGCAAGATGATGACGTAACAGGAGAGTGACACAAGGGAGAGCCAAGATGAGACGCAGTGAAAAACCAGGAACTAAGGTGGCGCAAGCAGTAGGAAGCCTCTCTCTCCCACACTGGAGGTTCTGAGGATTGAATCCCGGTGAAGACAGGAGGAGAAGGACGAAAAAAGAGGGCAGGAAACAGACACAGAGAATCACCAGTGAATGGACACAAAAACGGGGGGGAGGGTAAAAATGGATAAAAGTAAGTAAGTAAATAAATAAATAAATAATAGGATGGGTTGGGGGAAAATACAGCAAATGTAAAGTATGGACTATAGTTAGTACTGTAGTAATATTTTGATGATATTCCTTCATAATTTCTAACAAATGTTTCACAACAATACAAGGTATTGATGGTGGGATGATGTATGGGGGCCCCGTATGATGTTATGCATGTTTGTTTTGTAAGTTCACAACTTCCACTATACACTTATTGTGTATGTATGTTCATGTATGAATGATATACTTCAATAAAATAAAAAAAAATAGTCAAATAAAAAAAATAAAGTCACTACTGCTAATGTAGAAAAAAAAATAACGTCTTTGTCATCCAAAAATAAAAACAAAAAAGAATGTTATATAAATGGCATCATATGGTGTGTAGCTCTGAGGAGTGGGTTGTTTTTTTTCAAACTCAGCATAATTCTCTGAAAATCCAGCCCAGCTGCTGTGTATATTTATAGTTCATTCCTTTTTATTACTAAGCAGTACTCCATAGTTTGGATGTACCACAGCTTGTTTTTCCTACTGAAGGACATCTGAGTTGTTTCCTCTTTGGGGCTATGATGAATTTCGCTGCTATAAACATTCATGTACAAGTTTGTGTGAACATAAGTTTTCATTTCTATTGGAAAAAAAAGCCCAGGAATATAATCACTGAGTCATATGTTAGTTGCATGTTTAGTCTTTTTTTTTTTAAACTACCGAATTTTTTTCCAGAGGGCTGTACCATTATGCATTCCTACTGGCAATGTATGAGTAACTGAGTTTCTTCACATCCTCTCCAGAATTTTTTATTTAAGCCATTCAGATTGGTACATAGAGAGAGCTCTTGGTTTGAATTTCCATTTCCCAAATGGTTAATAATGAACATTTTTCCCTGTGCATACTTTCCATCTGTATAACATCTTCAGTGAAATGTATGTGCATGTCTTTGCCCATTTTCTAATTGAATTGTTGTTGAGTTTTGAGAATCCTTATTACATACTAGATTCTAGACCTTTATTGGATATGTGGTTTCCAAATATATTCTCCCATTCTGTAGGTTGTCTTTTCACTTGCTCATTTTGATGAAGTCCAGTTATCTTTTTTTTCATTTGTTTGTACTTTTGATGTCATGCCTAAGAATCCTTTGCCTAATACAAGGTTTTGAAGATTTTCCTCCATGTTTTCTTCTAAGAGCTTTTTGGTCTTAGCACTTACGTTTAGATTGTTGATCCATTTTGAGTTAACTCCTCTATACAGTGTGAGGTAATAGCCTGATTTCATTCTTTTGCATGTAGATATCCAGTTTTTCCAGCACCATTTGTTGAAGAGACTGTTCTTCCTCCTTTCAGTAGACTTTGGCACACTTGTCTAAAAACAGTTGACTATAGTTATGTGAATTCTATTCCCTTTGTCTTTCTGTCTGTCCTTTTGCCAATATTACATTATTTTGATAACTGTACCATTGTGGTAAGTTTTTTTTAAATTAATTAATTAATTAATTTTTATATTTTAAAAGATGCTTAGATTACATAAATGTCACACAAAAATTACAGGGATTCCCATGTTCCCCAACTCCCACACCTCCCACAACCTCCCACATAAACATCTTTCATTAGTGTGGCACATCACCTGCAATGGATATACACATCCTGGGGCTTTGCCACTAAGCATGGACCATAGTATACATTGTAGACCACACTCTCTCCTACACAGTTCTGCATGGTATATGCTGATGTAAAATGGCCTATATCTGTTGTTGTAATGTCACTCAGGACAATTCCCAAGACCCGAAAAAGCCCCTGTATTACAACTGCTTTTCCCTCTCCCTGCCCCCAAAGCATCCAGTGGCCACTGGCTCCACATCAATGTTGTAATTTCTTCCATTGCTTGACTCACAATATGTCTACAACAGAATACCACTAAGTCCACTCTAGTCCATAGCTCTTCCCCCAATTCCTGTGGCGTCTGGGATGGTGATGTCCACTCCACCTCCAAGTGAGAGTGGGCTTATATTCCATGGATACGGTGGACCCGATTATCCTGACTGCAGCCGCAAGCTCTCTCCATTCCCTGGGATGGCTGCTGTCCATCACTGTAACCTCACCAGGTGATCTGGGCGAGTCCATTGAGCTGCAGAGTAGGAGCTGCAGCTCCACCAAGACTCCAGGCATAGCTGGCACATGGGCAGGTCAGAGGCTCCAGTCTCTGGAAGTCCACCCACAAACTCCAGCATCACATATAGGCCTGAATAGAAGGGACTGATGGACCATGTGCGGGGAGGACCCATCCGAGTCCAACTCTGTCACTCTCAGGAGCACAGACACCAAAGTAGAGCCCACTGATAAGTCATCAATCTCTGGAGCTATTCCCCCCTATATAGGATCTGGGTGTCTCCAGAGCCCTCAGGAGCCCCTTTGTGTGGGGTAATATCCACTTTGGTGATCTATGAGATCCTACTGAGGTGGGTGTAAGCGTTACCTCTGGGATGACCTCCCGGCTCTCTTTGAAGTCTCTTAGCCACATGAACTCATTTGTCTTTACCTTTTCACCCTTTTATTCAAGGTCCTTTTCCAGTCATATTGCCAGTTGGCACTTGGTATTAATCCCTCGTTGCCAGGGAGGCTCATCCCCGGGAGTCATGTTCCACACTGGGGGGAAGGTAATGCATTCATATGCTGAGTTTGGCTTAGAGAGAGGCCACATTTGAGCAACAAGGAGGCTCTCATGTGGCAACCCTTAGGCACCCCATAACAGTAGGCTAAGTTTCAATTACAAGAGCAAAGACTCATAAGGCTAGTCATCAATAACAAGAACCCATCAGTGGACCATCCTCCTTTGCCAGACACTGCCCCTGCACTCAGGGGATTGTTGCTGCTCCCTTGGAGAATGTGGCAGAGCTCTCCAGGCTGGGAATTCAGTATTCTCTCATTTATTGAGTGATTCTCCACCCACTGTGACCATGCCCCACCCCTTGATCATTTGAACAATAGTATATTTCTTTCATGTGTATTCCGGTGAACTTCTCATGAAACCCCCATCCCAGACACCCTCCACCAATGATCTTCACCTGCCCCCACTGTAACCCTTCTGTGCTCCAAATCTTCCTTGAAGATGAAGCCCATATAATAGCCAAATACAATTAATAGGAAAATGAAATAATAATAAGGTTAAATATGAGATAAAATACATGGAAACTTAAAAAAAAAACACTAAAAATAAAATAAAATTAAAGATTGGGATATTCAAAAAATGGGAAAAAAACAAAAAAATTAAAAAAAAATTTTTTTTTTACATTTTTCCTTTTATCACTGCATTATCGGGTGTCCAGTCTGTACTGTGGAACCTGCCCCTTCTTACTCCCCAGTGTCTCCCAAATTTTCATTTAATTTTCAAAGAAGTTTTAAGTCAGAGCAAAGTCTCACACAGAATACTAGAGACTCTCATATACCCAACCTCCTTCCCCTTTCCTCACCCCATATTAAAACTTTTTGCATGTGTGTGTGTGTATGATAGCATTGTTATAACTGTTATACAGAATAGTGATACATAGCTATTAACAATTGTCAATGGTTTACAGTATAGTTTACAGTTTCGACGGTACAGTTTAATAATTTTTGATGATATCTACCATGTCCTGTGTCCATTACTGTAAGGTAATCAAACACATTTCTCATGACCACTAAATACCCCCTGTTTGATCTTTTCTGTTCCTTCCTCCCCATCCCCCTGGGGCACATGACACTCCTTTGTCTTGACTCACTGGATGACAAGATTCATAGTTACATGCAACGAGAGGTCTTGATATGCTGATTGTCCTCCCCTATTAGGATCCACCCTTGCTCATAAGGGATACCCACCTGTCTATTTCTAGTTGAACCGGTCCTCCCCAAAATGGGGGTCCATTCCTTCCCACTCACCATGTGAGTCACCACTCCCTGACACAACACACTATGACAGGATGAACACTCACACACTCCTCAGCAGCCTACTCCAGATGCACCCCGTCCTGAATGCCCCCCCAACCTACACCCTAAACCAGTGACACTACTTGTCATATTGCCATAAGAGCATTAGCACTCCTTTACTTTCAACCTCATACCCACAAATCTCATGTTCACTTGGTCCCTCTCCCATCTCTCCCCTCAGTATCCTGGGTATTCTAATTCACCCTTCCTAATCTACCCACCTGTCAACCCTGCATCACCAAACCCATTAATATCACTACCCACTGTCCTATCCTTCAATATGCAACTATACTCTATCACTTTACCATAGATAATGTCCATATGGGTTATGGCTCACAACATTCTCTTCCCTTTCTCTCTCGTTAACCTATCTTTCAGACAATGGCTCTCAGAGACTGCCCACTTTCCTCAATTCAAATCAGTGAGGTCATGCACTGTTCATCCTTCAATGCCTGGCTTGCTTTACTTAACATAAGGTCTTCAAGATTCACCCATGTTATTCCATGTCTTAGCACTTTATTCCTTCTTAGAGCTGAGTAATATTCCATTGTATGTATGTACCACATTTTGTTTATCCGTTCATCTGCTGATGGGCACTGGGGCTGATTCCAACTTTTGGCAATAGTGAACAATGCCGCTATGAACATTGGTGTGCATATATCTGTTTGTGTCTTTACTTTCAGTTCTTCTGGGTATATACACAGCAGTGGAATCGCTGGATCATATGGAAGATCTATTGTTAGTTTTCTGAGGAACCACCAAACTGTCCTCCACAGTGGCTGGACCATTCTACAACCCACCAGCAGTGGATGAGGGTTCCTATTCCTCCACATCCTTTCCAACACTTATACTCTGCTGTTTTTTTTTAATAGCAGTCATTCTGATGGGTGTAAGATGGTATCTCATTGTAGTTTTGATTTGCATTTCCCTAACAGCTAGCGATGCTGAGCATTTTTTCATGTGCTTTTTAGCCATTTGTATTTCTTCCTTGGAGAAGTGTCTTTTCAGGTCACTTGCCCATTTTTTAAATGGGTTGTTTGTCTTTTTATTTTCGAGGTGTAGGATTTTTTTATATATGCAGGATATTAGGCTCCTATCAGATATATGGTTGCCAAATATTTTTTCCCATTGGGTAGGATGCATTTTTATTTTCTTAATAACATCCTTTGAGGTGTAGAAGTATTTAATTTTGAGGAGATCCCATTTATCTATTTTTTTTTTTTTTTTTTTTTTTTTTTTTTTGCTGCTCATGCTTTGAGTGTAAAGTTCATGAAAACATTTTCTATTACAAGGTCCTGTAGATGCTTCTCTACATTATCTTCCAAGGTCTTTATGGTTTTGGCTCTTATATTTAGATCTTTGTTCCATCTTGAGTTGATTTTGGTATAAGCTGTGAGATGGTATTCCTCTCTCATTCTTTTGGATATGGATATCCAGTTTTCTAAGCACCACTTGTTAAAGAGGCCACTCTCTCCCAACTGAGTGGGCTTGGTGGCCTTGTCCAATATCAGATTACTATATATGCAAGGATCTATATCAGAACTCTCAATTCAGTTCCATTGGTCAGTAGGTTTATCGTTGTGCCAATACCATGCAGTTTGATCACTGTAGCTTTGTAGTATGTTTTAAAGTCAGGTAATGTGATACCTCCAACTTCATTTTTCTTTTTCAATATGTCTTTGGTGAGTCAGGGCCCCTTACCTTTCCAAATAAATTTTGTAGTTAGTTTTTCCAGTTCCTTAAAAAAATACAGTGTTGATTTTTACTGGGATTGCATTAAATCTGCAGATTAGTTTTGGAAGGATAGACATCTTGATGATGTTTAATCTTCCTATCCATGAAGAGGGAATATTCTTCCATTTATTTAAGTCTTCTTTGATTTCCTTTAACAGTGTTGTGTAGTTTTCTGTATATAAGTCCTTTGAATCTTTAGTTAAAATTATTCCTAGGTATTTGATTCTTTTAGTTACTATTGTAAATGGTATTTTTTTCTTGATTCCCTCCTCAGATTGATCGCTATTGGTGTACAGAAATGCTACCGATTTTTGAGCATTGATCTTATAGCCTGCAACATTACTGAACTCCTTTATGAGTTTTAAAAGCTTTGTTGTATATTTCTCAGGGCTTTCTATGTACAGGATCATGTCATCTGCAAATAATGACATTTTTACTTCTTCTTTTCCAATTTGGATGCCTTTTATATCTTTTTCTTGCTTCAGTGCTCCAGCAAGTACTTCTAAGACAATGTTAAATAGGAGTGGTGATAGTGGGCATCCTTATCTTGTTCTCAATCTCAGTGGGAAGGCTTTTAGAATTACACCATTGAAGATGATGTTAGCTTTGGGTTTTTCCTATATATCCATTATCATATTCAGAAAGTTTCCTTCTATTCCTATCTTTTGCAGTGTTTTTTTTTAATCAGGAAAGAGTGCTGTATTTTGTCGAATGCTTTTTCTGCATCTATAGAGATGATTATGTGATTTTTTTCTTCCAGTCTCTTTATGTGGTTATTATATTGATTGATTTTCTTATATTGAAACATCCTTGCATACCTGGGGTGAAACCCACTTGGTCATGGTGTATAATCCTTTTGATATGTTGTTGAATGCGATTAGCAAGTATTTTCTTGAGGATTTTTGCATCTAGGTTCATTAGAGAAATTGGTCTGTAATTTTCCGTTCTTGTGGTATCTTTTTTTGGCTTTGGTATTAGGGAAATGTTGGCATCATAGAATGAATTAGGCAGTATTCCTTCTACTTCTATTTTTTGGAAGGGTTAAGCAGGATTGGTGTGAGCTCTTACTGGAATGTTTGGTAGAATTCAGCTGTGAAGCCATCTGGTCCTGGGCACTTCTTAGTTGGGAGGTTTTTGATGACTGAGTCTATCTCTTAACTTGTAATTGGACTGTTGAGTTCAACAATTTCTTCTTTCATCAATGTAGGCTGTGAGATTCTAGAAACTTGTCCATTTCCTCTAAATTATCATTCTTGTTGGCATATAATTTTTCAAAGTATCCTCTTATGGTACTCTTTATTTCTGTGGGGTCAGTAGTGATATCCCCTTGTCATTCCTTATTTTGTGTATTTGCATCTATTCTCTCTTTTTCTTTGTTAGTCTGGCTAAGTGTTTGTCAATTTTATTGATCTTCTCGAAGAACCAGCCTTTGGTTTTGTTTATTTTTTTTCTAGTGCTTTCTTATTCTCTATTTCATTTAGTTCTGCTCTAATCTTTGTTATTTCCTTCTTTCTACTTCCTTTAGGTTTAGTTCGTTGCTTTTCTTCCAGTTCCTCAAAGTGTGCAGTTAGGTCTTCAATTTTAGCTCTTTCTTCTTTTTTAATATATGAATTTATGGCTATGAACTTCCCTCTCAGGGCAGCTTTGGCTGCATCCCATAGGTTTTTATATGTTGTGCTGTCATTTTCATTAGTTTCAAGGTAGTTACTGATTTCTTTTGAGATTTCCTCCTTGACCCATTGTTTGTCTAAGACTATGTTGTTTAACTCCCATATCTTGGTGCCTAACCTGTTTCTCTGGCCCTTAGTGATTTCCAATTTCATTTCATTGTGGTCAGAGTAATTACTTTGTATTATCTCAATGTTTCTGAACTCATTGAGAGTTGTTCTGTAGCCTAGCATGTGGTCTATCTTGGAGTATGATCCATGAGCACTCGAGAAGAATGTAGATCCTGCTGTATTTGGGTGTAGTGTTCTGTATATGTCTATTAAGTCCAGGTTCTCTAACGTATTGTTCAGAGCCTTTGTTTCTTTATTGATTCTCTGTCTAGATGTTCTGTCTAATGGTGATAATGCTGAATTAAAGTCCCCCACTATAATCATAGGGGCATTTATTTCTCCACTTAGTTTTTCCAGAGTTTGTCTCATGTATTTTGAGGCACCCAGATTAGGTGCATAAATGTTTATGATTATTCTCTCTTCTTGAGAGATTACACCTTTTACTAATATATAGTGTCCATCTTTGTCTCTTACAATAGTTTTGCATTTAAAGTTTATTTTGCCTGATATTAGGATAGCTACTCCTGCCCTTTTTTGGCTATTGTTTGCTTGTAAAATTGTTTTCCAGCCATTCACTTTCAGCCTCCTTGAATCCCTGGGTCAAAGGTGGGTTTCTTGTAGTCAGCATATAGATGGATCATATTTCCTTATCCATTCTGCCAATCTGTGTCTATTGAGTGGTAAACTTAATCCATTAACATTCAGTGTTATTACTTGCAACGAATTTCTTACATCAGCCATATTTTCTTTGGGTTAATGTATGTCAAATGTTGTTTTTATTTCTCGTTTTGTCTTTTTAGTTGTTTTTACACTCTCCTCCAGCTCTCTTTCCCTTATTTTTTCCTTTCAACTTGTAGAACTTCCTTTAATATTTCTTGAAGTGCGAGTTTCTTATTGGCATACTCTCTTAATTTCTGTTTATTTGTGAATATTTTGAACTCTCCATCATTTTTGAATGCCACTTTTGCTGGATAGAGAAATCGTGGCTGGAGGTTTTTTCTTTTAGTACTTTGACTATGTCATACCACTGTCTTCTTGCCTCCATGGTTTCAGATGAGAAATCAGCACTTGATCTTATTGTGCTTCTCTTGTATGGCTCTCTTTTCTCTTGCTGCTTTGAGTATTTTCTCTTTGTCTTGAGCATTGGATATTTTGACAAGTATATGTCTTGGAGTTGGCCTGTTGGGATTTATACTGTTTGGGGTGTGCTGTGCTTCCTGGACTTGTACATCCATCTCTCTCAATAGGGCTGGGAAGTTTTCTGCCATTATTTCCTTCAACACTCCTTCTGTTCCCTTTCCCTTCTTTTCTCCTTCTGGGATGCCCATAATGTGTATGTTTGTGTGTTTTGTGTTGCCAGTTAAACCCCTGAGTCCCTGCTTGATTTTTTTCTATCTTTTTGTCTATCTGTTCTATTATCTGTTTGATTTCAGATGTATTGTCTTCCACATCACTAATTCTTTCTTCTGCCTGTTTAAATTTGCTGTTATGTGAATCCAGTGTCTTTTTGATTTCTTGGATTGTGCCATTGATCACCATCATATCTGTTATCTTTTTATGTATGTTTACAATTTCTTCAGTATGTTCTCCCAGTGCCTTCTTAATATCCTTAATCTCTTCCTTCACCTCATTAAGTTGGTTCATGATATTTGTTTGGAAAGCTTTGATTAGTTGTTCTATGTTCTGCATCTCTTCCTGGTTTTTAGTTTGTTCATTAGACTGACCCATGTCTTCCTGTTTCTCAGTGTGGTTTGTAATTTTTTGTTGCCCTCTAGTCATCATTTTATCTTGATGGGTTTATTCAGTTGATTAGCTTCTCTCTCTGCTCTAGAGTTTTATTTAGGTGGTGGTTTTGTGTGTGTGTTAAGTTTTCTCTTTTACACTTTTTCTTCTTATTTTATTTCCTTGCTTCTTTCTATGTTAACTTGAAGGCAAAAATTAGGGCCAGAGGAATCGAAAGATGTGGGAAAGGAAGAAGGATAATAGTAATATTGATAAAAGTTAGAACAGGGGCCAAATAAGACTTAGTGAAATGATATTTAACCCATGTAGGCAGTGTAGAGTAAATAGAAAAAAAAGTGGAATGGACTAGGAAACCAAATAGAGGAAAATATATATAATGATTTAGAAGGTTAGAATGATGAGGAGGGAGAGAAAGAGTTAAGAAAGGGCTGAAAGTAAAAAGTTAGTATTAATAAAAAAAGAGAAGAAAACAGAATAGATAGAATAGAAATTGATACCCTTAAGTTGTGGGATAATGAAAAAACGTGGTGTGTACGAACTACAACAGAAAGCAGAAGGAAGAAAGATGAAGGAAGGTGAATAGATAGTTTGGGAGGCAAAATCAATATAGACGGAGATTGGGAAATCACTGAAGAAGAAGCACATCAAAGAAGAGAGAAGCTTGCAGCACCTAATTAAAAAGAAAAAAAAAGAAGGAAAAAAGAAGGGGAGAGGAAAGAGGAAAGAAAAGCAAGAGAGAACAAATACACAGAGAAAAACCATACAACCACACAAGCAAGCAGTGAAACAAAGCTAAGGAGGGGCAGTGTTCCTTCTAGGGTCCTTGTGAAACCTCTCAGCCTGCTTGTGTCTATTAATCAATTTCTCTGCAGGGTTCTATCTGCAGGTTTTGAGGCAGATTTTAGCTATTAAACTAAATTAAAAAGAATAATTCATTTTTTAAAATGACTGTCTTCTTTTCATTTTTTATTTTTTTTGGTGAAATAGGGGGCCCAAAATAAGTCCTCTTCTAGACCACCCCTTTCACTGAGGGGAGCCTAACTAGGCTTGTGGAAACTAATCCAGCACTTCCCACTTCCTGGTCTCCCCAGGGGAGCTGAAGCTCTGATGCTTGTCAGTGTAGGGCGATAAGATTGGCTGACTCCACCCCCTCTGGAACCAAGCCTCAGTGTCACTGGGCTGCTGGGTAAATCAGGCTTCCTCAGTAGATTCACCTCTCCTCTCAGCCTGGTGCTGCTTCAAGCTGGCTTATCTGCTCCCCAAAGCTATGAGGGAGTCCAGGCAGCCAAATCCACAGAAGGTAAACTCTTCTCCACCTTCTGTCAGAACCCTCCCTCTCTCGGAGAATGCTCCCTCACACCGGGTTGCCGTGCGGGAGTCGCCACTCAAACCAGCCTTTTTCCCTAAGGGTGGGGCTTAGTTCTCTATGTTAACCACCACAGGCAGGCTTAAAACTCATGAATCTCTACTGATCAGTCCACACCATCAATCTGCCTGCAGATAGATGTCCCAAGGTTCTCGCTCTGTGTGCCCTTAGCAAAGACCCCTGGGCAGGACCCTGTCCACAATCAGCCATCCTCAGAGAGCTAGTCAGCGAGTGCCCACCTAAACCAATGCCATCTTTCTACTTAATTTCAACAGCATATGCAAACTATGCTCCTATACTCCTCTACCCTTCCTTTATGATGTTCTTGTTTTTGTCTCACAAATTTCATCTCTTTACATTGTGTGCCTAACACCATAGATTTGTTATTACTTTTTATGAATTTTTATTTTAGATCAAGTAAGAAGTATAAAGTAGAGCTACATTCCAAAAATACAATGGTCCTGGCATTTATATATTTACCTATATAGTTGTCAATCTTTGTCTATTAATTGGTGTATTTAGACCATTTACATTTAATATAATTATTGATGTTAGGGCTTAAGTCTACCATTTTACTTTTAGTTTTCTGTTTGTTCTCTCTGTTTTATTTGTTTCTCTGTTTTCTTTTTCTGCCTTCTGGTGGGTTTCTTGAACTTTTTTTATAATTCCATTTTGATTTATCTATAGCATTTTTCAGTGCATCTCTTCATATAGCTTTTTTAGTGGTTGATTTAAATATCATATTATATGTACATAACTTATCATAATCTACTGGTGTCTTCATTTTACCAGTTCAAATGAAGTATAGCAAACTTATCTCCCTGCATCCCTTTAATTCTTCAACCATTTGTAATATGATTGTCTTAAATATTACTGTGTATTCATTTAGAACCACTTTAGACAATGTTTTAACTTTTCCCTCAACCATCAAACATAATCTAGAAAACTCAACAGAGGAAAGGTCTATTGTATTTACTCATCATAGTCTTCCTTTCAGATGTCCCAAAGTTTGTTCTTTTATCATTTCTTTTTTCGTTAGAACTTCCTTTAGCCAATTAAATTTAGATTTTCAGGTATATCTTAAAATACATGGAGAAAAATTCTCTTACTTTTCTTTCATGTGACAATGTATTGATTTCCCCCTCATTCCTGAAGGATATTTTTGCTGGATATTGGGATTTTGTTTCTTTTGTTTCAGCCCTTGAAAAATGTGTCACTTCCTCTGGCATCCATGATTTTTGATGAGAACCTGCTTTCATGGTCATTGTTTTCCCCATAATAGGTAAGGTGTTCTTTCTCTCTTACTGCTTTCATGAATTTTTGTTTTTAGTTTTTAGAAGTTTGATTATAATGTTTCTTGTCATGGATTTGTTTAGGTTTACTCTTTTGAGGATTTGATCATCTTCTTGAATCTGTAGGTTTATGTCTTTTGTCGATTTGGGGAAATTTTCATCCATTATTTCTTAGATTATTTTTTCAGACCTCCTCTCTTTCACCTTTCCTTCTGGGACTCTGATAATAACAATATTAGATCTTTTTTATTGTTATTGTCCTATAGGCCCCTTAGGCTTTTTTTTTTTTTTTTGTTTGTTTGTTTGTTTGTCTTTTTCTTTCAGTTTCTTTTCTTTCTGTTGTACAGATTGGGTAATTTCTATTGTTCTATCTCAACTTTCTCTGATTCTTACCTCTGTCCTCTCCATTCTATTGAGCCCATACATTGAGGGTTCTTTTTTTTAATTTTTTTTTTTTACTTCATTTATTGTATTGATTCATTATATCTTCTATTTCTTTGTTGAGACTTTCTATTTCTTTGCTGAGATTATTTGTTTCCAGCATGTTCATAATTTTTTAAAAATTTATGTCTGCTTTAAAGTCTTTGTCAGATAACTATCTCTTTCATCTCAGTATTGGCATCTATTAATTATCTTTTCTCATTCAGGTGAGGTCTTCCTAGTTCTTGGTATGACAAGTGATTTTTTATGAAAACTTGGACATTTCTGGATATTATGTTATGAGATTCTGAATCTTAATTAAGCCTTGCTTGCTTCTTCTGATACCACTCTGGCAGAGGAAGGAGCAAGTGCTACCTCATTACTTCCAGGTGAGTGTAGTGGTCCAGATTCCCCACTTGGCCTCCATGGACACCAACGCCAGGTGATGGGTTGCTTATTACTATCATAAGGGTATGGGAGATCTGGTTTCTCACTAGGCTTTCACTGGTACTTCTCTTATGGATCCCCTTTTTCTAGTCTCCATGTAGATATTTTCTTTTTCTCCTGTTTTCACATTTTGAAAATAAGTGACTGGGCTATAACTTTTTACATGTGTAGTTATGCCTTGGTTAAGTCTGGGGGAACTGCACTGCCTACTTTGACCCCAAAATATTTTTTCCTCTGCATATAGCAATTCTTGCCTATAATATTTGGATTTTTGCACTTTTCTAGGTCTTAACTCTCATAGAGCCACATTATCCCCAATTTCTGGACTAGCTTACTCTGCCCCTCTATGTGCTATCTACAGTCTCCCTTCTTACATTACTTGATTGGCCTCTTGCCTTCTTTAAAAAGCCACTGGTTAAAGAGAAAGTCAGGGTCAATTATCCAATTGAAGATGATATATCAAAATAATTCTATTCTCAAAGACTTAGAGTATCCCAAATACACTGCTTATGAAAAGCTAGAAATGCATACCTCATATCCCTGCTATATATAGAATCAGTACTACAGTATTTTCATCTTCAAGGAACATAAAGCTTGCTGTGCTGCATGTGGGGCAGTCTCCTTTCTGCCATGGGTGCAAGACAGCCTGAATTGTCTTTAACTCCCTAACACTTAGCACATTGTCTAACATGTAGAAGCTCTATTAATATTTGTCTTCATTGAGTGCCAAAGTTCATAGCCCTAGGGAGGATGGGACAGGAAGAGCAGTGGGAGTAGAGTGTTAGAATGTAGGTGCTATTATTATTAGTGTTAGAATGAAGCTGCCTGTGAACTTCATTCATTCATCCATTTACCAAATATTAATTGAATACCTACTATGCACTAGACCCTGTGCAAGAGCTGGGGTGTCTTGAGTTGCATTCCCTGGAAAACAGATGCTGTGTGTATATAGGAGATTTGTTGGGGAGGGCTCTCAGGAACATCTGTGAGGGAGTTGTGAAAGCAGAGCAGTGCAGAGGAGACGTTGAATTGTGATGCAGTTGCAGCTGAGGCCTTGGCTGATACCAAAGAGATCTGAGGCTGGGATGGCCCTTCAGAGTTAGCCTAAATTGAGGCAATGGACTCACATTGACTAGTCATTGGATGAGGGCTAATGCTTGGGCAAGGCAGCTCTATTCAGCTGGGTGCAATTCCAGACGAGAGATTCATCTGTGAACTGAAAGCTGGCAGCAATCCAAGCAGCTGGTGAAATGGAGAGCTTTATCCAGAAAGGGGATCTAGGTGGTACAGCACAGCATCTACAACATGGGGTTACCAAGAGATGGGTACAACAGAGTTTCTCTTGAAGATGACAATTGGAATAGGTAGGACAGACATGTAGATAAATGATTATGATCAGCTATTATAACTGTGAGGAGAGCAGTAAGGTAAAAGTGCCATAGAAACTCACAGCAGGAAGCAATCAACTCCTCCAGGTCAGTCAGGGAAGACCTCTCTTCAGCAATGCACTTGCTTTGCTTTTTTTGTTTTGAAGAGAGAAAATTCCATGCCATCATATCTCACAGAGTAGGTAATGAATTACAAAAGCTTGAATTTACTTTGAAAGATGGAGTCTGTGCTTTACCAAGTAAAGAAAAGTAAATTATGCAATAATGGAGCCGATATTTTCAGTGAGTTAGCGCCACAGGCACCCTGAGCACAGATCTGGCAGAAAGGAAATGTGAGCACGTGGGTTACATGTAATGTGAAAAATAACCTTTTAAACTTTTATGCCCCTCTCTAGGGCAAGAATGCTATTCTTTCAAAGGTTAGTGTACTACCAAGATAAGATAAAAAGAAAAAAAAATAAAAGAGGCTACTACATGTTTCAACCCAGAATCAATTTTTCCATTAAAAATAAATTGTACTCTAAGTAACATGTGATATGTTCATCTAGAGCTAGAGGTTAGATGAAACTTTTATGTCTGCTATCCTGGTGATTTGGAAAGACTGTTGAACTATGAAGAACAGAATGTAAATGTCTCTGATCTTCTGAAACTTGGATTGCCCACCTAACCTAATCATGATGGAATTTCACTTTTGTTTGATGGGCTTTCGTCCCCCAGTGGCTGCTTTGTGCCCAGTGTTGTGTGATCATTAGCAAAATCCAGAGCTCTTCTCCTTTTCATCTCCACTGACAGGGGTTCACTGCCCTTTAGGAATTTATAGTTCAGTTGGAGGGTCACAGAAACATGAAACAACTAGAGAATAATTTGCAGACCACACATAGCAAGTGTATGTGTGTGTGTATGTGTGTGCTACTGAGAGTTCTTGAGGAGTTTAGAAGAATGTGAGAAACCAAGAACACCTCTTAGAAGAGGACATTATGGAGCCAGGTTATGATGGAGGTGATGGATTAGTAGAGAGGATGGTGGGACATTCAAGAAGGCAGGGCTAGAGGAACAACCAGCCAGGAAATGGCTAAGATGTGTGCAGGATCTAGAATGCCAGGTTGTATCTCTTTTTAGAAAGGACCAAACCCATATTAACAAGAAGGAAACTTATTACTCAAAAATTACAAAGAAACCTCCATCTGTGACCTTGGACACTTTTATTTATTTGCTCACTTCCTTTGGAAATTCTAAAGGGATTAAATTTGTGTTTTGGATAAAAATATTCTTGGCCCTATAAAATGGCATGAATCACCAGCAAGATACCTTCTGATTAAGAGACTTTAATAGTATCTGGTACAAATATCTGTTTCCTTCTATTAGGAGTTATAGATCAGTAACATCCTCATACCAAAGCCAGATAAAGATTTCCCAAGAAGAGAAAAATACAGACCAATATATCTTTTGAATATATATCCAAAAATCATTAACAAAATACTAGCAAGCCAAATTCAACAGCACGTTAAGAGAATATGCACCATGTTCAAGCTGGATTTATCCCAGATATACAAAGGTGATTCAGTTAATGCAATGCACCATATTAACAGAGTGAAAGAAAAAACCACACAATCATCTCAATTGATGCAGGAAAGGCATTTGACAAAATCTAGCACTGCTTCTTGATTTAAAAAAAAAAAAAAAAAACATTTAGAAAACTAGGAATAGAAGGAAACTGCCTCAACATGATAAAGCACATATATGAAAAACTCACTGCTAGCATCATACTCGTTGAAAAACTGGAAGCTTTCCTTCAAAGACCAGGAACAAGACAAGGATGTCCACTGTAACCACTGTTATTCAACATGGTACTGGAAGTTCTAATCAGAGCAATTAGGCAAGAAAAAGAAATAAAATACATCTAAATCAGAAAAGAAGTAAAACTTTCCCTATTTGCAGATGACATGATCCTACACAGAGAAAAATCCTTAAAAATCCACAACAAAACTACTAGAACTTATAAATGAATTCAGCAAAGTGGCAGGGTACAGGATCAACTGATCTATAACTCCTAATAGAAGGAGTTAGGGAGTGTTCCCTCCTCTTCAACATTTTTGAAGTGTTTGAGCTAACTGAGATTTGAGACCTTATGTTCTTAAGTCAATGTAGTTAGTTTGTGTGTTGTTAGGAATTTGTCCATTTCATCTAGGTTATCTGATTTGTGGGTGTACAGTTGTTCATAGTATCCCCTTATAACTCTTTTACTTATGTGTGGTCAGTAATAATGGCCCCCCATTATTTCTGATTTTAGTTATATGCATCCTATCTCTTTTTTTCTTTGCCAATTGAGCTCAAGGTTTGTAAATTTTATCAATCTTTTCAAAAAAGCAACTTTTGGTTTTGTTGATTCACATTTTTTTTATTATTCTATATTTCATTTATCTTCACCGTAATTTTTGTTATTTCCTTCCTTCTGCCAACTTTGAGCTTAGTTTCCTCTTCTTTTTCTAGATCCTCCAGTTTTGATGTTAGTTAGGTCTGTGATTTGAGATCTTTCCCCCTCAGCACTGCCTTTGCTGCATCCCATAAGTTTTGGTGTGTTCTGTTTTCATTTTCACTTGCCTTTAGATATTTCCTAATTTGCCTTATGATTTCTCCTTTGACCCATTGGTTGTTTAAGAGTGCATTATTTATAGAGTGGACTTACTGGTATTCTACTATAGACATATTGTGATTCTAGCAATGGAAGAAATTACAACATTGATATGGAACTAGTGGCCACTGGAGGCTCTGGGGGCAGGGAGAGGGAAAAACAGTTGGAATACAGGGGCTTTTTCCGGACTTGGGAAACATCCTGAGTGATGTTGCAATGACAGATATAGGACATTTTATATCACCACACAACATGCAGAACTGTGTGGGAGAGAGTGTAGACTACAATGTGAAATATGGTCCATGCTTAATGGCAAAGCCCCAGGATGCGTTTATCAGTTGCAATGAATGTGCCATACTAATGAAGGACATTCATGTAGGAGGGTATAGGAGTTGTGGGGAGTGGGGCATATGGGAATCCTTATATCTTTGGTGTAACATTTATGTAATCTAAGTATCCTTTTCTTTAAAAATTCCCAGTTTTCAAGCAAACCTCATAAATACAGAAAATCTATGCAAAAAAATAAAAGAGCACATAATTTAATTTCCACATGTTTGAGGATTTTTCAGTTCTCCCGCTGTTTTTGATTTCTAGCTTCATTCCATTGTAGTCATAGAAGACACATCATATTATTTCAATATATTTTAATTTGTTAAGACTTATTTTGTGACCTAACAAATGGTCTATTCTGGAGAATGATCCATATGCACTAGAGAGCTACATGTATTCTGCTACAGTTGGGTGAAGTATTCCAAATATCCATTAGATCTAGTTGGTTTTATAGTATCATTCAAATGTTCGAATTCCTTATTGATTTTCTATTTAGATGTTCTATCTTTTTTCGAAAATGATGTCTTGAGGTTTTCTACTATTAATGTAGAGTCTCTGTTTCTCCCTTCAAATATGTCAATATTTGCTTCCTATATTTTGAGGCTCTGCTGTCAGGTACATGTATATCTATACTTATGTCTTCTTGTTGAATTGACCCCTTTACAAGTACATAGTGACCTTTTTTTGTCCCTCCTAACAGTTTTTGACTTAAAGTCTATCCCAGCTCTCCTGTGGTTACTATTTGGATGGTATATCTTTTCCAATATTTTACTTTCAGTCTACTTGTGTCTTTGAATTTAATGTGAGTCTTTCATAAACAGCACAAAGTTGGGTCATGCTTTCTAATTAATTCTGCTAAACTCTGTCTTTTTCCTGGAGATTTTAATCCATTTAAATTTCAAGTAACTACTGATAATGCAGGACTTTCTTCTGCCATTTTGTTATTTGGTCTTTGTAAGTCATATCTTTTTTTAATAAAATTTTATTGATGTATATCATTCATACATGAACACAAATAAACAATAAGTGTATAGTAAAAGTTGTGAACTTATAAAACAAACAGGCATATCATTATACAGGGCTCTTTTTTGTCCCTCAATTTTTCTAATGCCCACTTTCATATATATTTGATTTTTAAAAATACCATCTGAGTATTTTCTAATTTCTTTCTGTATATATTTTTCATGTATTTTCTTTGTGGTTACTATGGTTTGACTTTAATATCTTAAATCTGTAACAGTCATGTTTGGTTTGATACCAGCTTAACTTCAATTGCATACACATACACTGTTCTTATCCCCTCTGCCACTCCACCTTTTTGTTATACTTGTTACAAATTATATATTTATTTATCATATGCCCAAAATCATGGATTTATTATTACTTTTTAGACATTTGCATTTTAAAACTAGTAGGAAGTAAAAAAAATGAAATTTCATATAAAAAATGGAATACAAAAGTGCTGACATTTTTAATTACCTATATGGTTACCTTTATCAGAGGTCTTTATTTCTTTATGCCACTTCAAACCACTGTCTAGTGTCCTTTCTTTTCAGTCTGAATAACTCCCTATAGCATTCTTTGTAGGTCAGGTGTAGTGGTAACGAACTCCCTCAGCTTTTATCTGGCAATGTCTTAGTCTCCTCCTCATTTTTGAAAAACAGACTCACCATATATAAAATTCTTGTTTAGCAATTATTTTCTTTCAGCACTTTAAATATTTTGTCCCACTGCCTTTTTGTCTCCATGGTTTCTGACTGGAAATCAGCACCTAATCTTATGGGGACTCCCTTGTACATAACACATTGCTTTCCACTTGCAGCTTTCAGAACTCTCTCCTTGTCCTTGGCTTTTGACAGTTTGACTACTATGTGTGAGGGCATTGTTGCTTCAAGTTTTCCGTATTTGGGGTTTGTTGAACTTCCTGAATGTGTATTAACATGTTTTTTTTTTTTAAGTTTGGGAAATTTTCTCCCATTAGTTCTTTGAATATTCCTTTTGCCCCTTTCTCTCTTTCTTCTCCTTCTGGGACTTCCATAATGCATGTATTAGTAGAGTTGCTCATGTGCCCCAGGTTTCTTAGGGACTGTTCACTTTTTTTTTTTCTTTCTACCCCTTAGCCTGAATCATTTCAATTGTCTTCTCTTTGAGATCACTGGTTTTTTTTCCTGCCAGCTCCAATGTGCTATTGAAACTCTCTAGGGATTATTTCATTTCGGTTTTTGATATCTTCAACTCCAGTAATTCTGTTTGATCCCTTTTCAGAATTTCTGTCTCTTTATTGAAATTTTCATATTGTTCATTCATTGTTTTCCTTATATCCTTTAGTTCTTTCTCTGTGTTTTCATTTATCTCCTTGAGCATATTGGGGATTGGTTTTTAAAAATCTTTGTCTGGTATATCCAAAGTCCAGTCCTCTTTAGTGCTGTTTCTGAATTTTTATCTTGTTCCTTTTGAATGGGCTATTATTTCCTATGTTTGTTTGTTTTGGTTTGTGTTGTTATATTTTGTTGCACACTATACATTTTCCATTTTAAAGTGTTAACGGTGGGATTTGGTTTTTGAGCTGTCTGTTCCTTAAGTTTGTAGCCTGCTAGTGACATGACAGAGATTTCCTTGAGTGCCAGGATTTAGCAAAAACAAAGAAATCCTGGCAAATAAGCTATTTTCACAGTCTTTGCAAACTGGCTCTATTTTGGCCAGTAGTCTCCTTTAGAGTGCAGCTCTCCTAACAGGAAGATCAGCCCAAGATGAATGGAAAATAAAGGGTCCTCTCCATCTTATCTGAACCTGTATAGAGGCTCCTCCTTGTCCTCTTATCCTTGCTGGTGGCCTTAGAAATTCCCCTGTTTACAGGAGTTTGAATGCTCCCCTCTAGTCTCTATAAAAAAGACTTTCTCCCCCTTCTGGTCACTCTATTGTATGACTTCATGTAGGTAATCCTTTACCCCAAGCAGCATTGGCTTAATTGTTTCTTATATTGCTTTAGCCTTTTGCAGGTTGCTTGTGCCTGCAGGACAAATTCTGGCAGCACTAGCTGAGACAAGTATCTTGGTTCAGTTTTTCATGCCTCCACTGTGGATTGGCATTGACATATAGAAACACCAGTATGTGCATAAGGTTTACTCTGCTCCCTTGGGTCATGTCCAGGGACCCACACTGGGAGCACATGCTGGACTACACCGTACCAAAAATGAGGTCAGGGAGGGGCCTGCAAGGGTACCATGATGTTTGCCTACTATTTTTAAAGCTGCGTTTCCTTGATTCTGATTTTGTCCAGTTACTGCAACCCTTTAACTGTATTCTGGAGTTTTGAGGAAGATAGCTTGGCCAGTTTTTGTTAGTTGTTCAAAGATTCGGGAAGGGAGGCACTCTGGGGCATCTTACACTGCCATCTTGATCCTTTTTGATAGGATAAAAAGCTAAAATCTGTCACCTTGTGCCAGATATTGTGGTCTGCCTAATCAAGAAATACTGAGTGGGCAGAACGTGACCCTTATTCTAGGCTAAAGGCCATGTGCCTACACATGCAGGCAAATTTACATCCATTCTTTTGGTAGAAATATTACAGTATGAACTAAATCATGTTTAGTGTCAAATAAAAAGTCTAAGCTTGTTTTGTTTTGTTTCTTTCGAAGTCTGGTGCTTATACATATGGGGTTTGTTTGGACTCAAATGAAGGACCTTATACTGATCTCTATTATATTCTATCATGTTAAATTCTATTCATTTGAAAACCTGTTGAGATTCTTTTTGGTACAAATTCTGCCAATGAGTGTGTTTGCTATATCTATTGTCTTGATGTAATTTGCAGATTTATCAAACAGTTTTCATAAGTTAATTGCTACAATTGATAATCAGATTCGGCTCAGGGAAAGAACTTTCCAGGTAGTAGAGAGAGAATATTATCCCACCTGCTTAGCTCAATATTAAAGCTACAGGTAGGCCAATGGCTAATCCAGTAGACATACCCCAAAGAGGGAGTTGGCTGAACAGGGTAGGAGAAATGTGAACAGGTGAGTTTTGTCATAGCTCTAATACTTGTCAGCAAGGAAGTTTGCAGAATAGGATAGCTGCTGCTTATTGAACATTTATTATATTCCAGGACAGAACTAAGTACATTTCACATATTATGAGGTTATTGCTATTACCACCATTTAACATGTGAGGAAATGAAATTGATAGGGACTAAATCACCTATTCAGTATCACAAGGTGGAAGGGGTAGGCCCAAGATTCAACTCAAGTTTGTTGACTCCAAAGCATGTGCTCATAATTACTGATATACTGGAAGGCACAGTCATGTGAAGCCATATCCAGAGAACCCTTGGGGATTCCCAGAGACTAGGAGGACCCCTGGTCAATCCATTTTGAATGTTCTGAGGGTTGTTAATAGAGAAGGATTGCTGTCACTTCATTTTGGACTCTAGTTGGCTTGTGCTTCTACTAATTAGCTTTTGTTAGTAGAATTTCTCCATTTCTCACTGGAAGTCCTAATTGTGTGATTAGAAATATCTTCAGATCAACTAATTGTGATGATACAAAGGATCATTTCACAGGAAGACCCTAATGGTGACTCAAATAGCCCATGAGATGACAAAGAAACATGAGCCACAAAGAAGCTACATCACTGACCTGATTTCCATCCAAGTGTAGGATTTGAAAAGAACACAGTGTTCTAAGGGCTCTTAAAGTTCCTATGTTTCCTCACTGGCTGGGTCATGGTTTCAGCATAGGTACTAACACCAGAAGCACTGGGGCTTCTGCCTTAGCTTGACCTTCTTTTCTGGGTACTCCCAGGGTATTTTCTGGTGAGAAGACAAGTGGCATCTCTTCTCTTTCTGAAGGCTGAGATAAGGCTCTCCCCAGATTTTAGTCCCATATACCTTGATTGACTATTGTAGAGAGGTCTTGACTGTATGTGGGCAACACTTGCAGAACAGTGCAGAAAGGAATGTTCTGTGCAGTGTCACTTTCCCAACACATTTATTCTCTAGGCAGGGCCATTACCCAGCACCCCATTTCCCTCTCTTCACCCTCTTATCTTGGACCTGTACCCCATCATTTCTGTCACTTCATTTTGGCCTCTAGTTGGCTTGTGTTTCTACTAATTAGCTTTTGTTAGTAGAATTTCTCCATTCCTCATTGGAAGTCCTGATTGTGTGATTAGAAATAACTTCATATCAACTAATTGTGATAATGCAAAGGATCATTTCACATTTATGAGACTTGGGTTCTATTCCCAGCTTTTCTATTAACTAGCTGTGTGGCCTTAGGTAAGTCACCCTCTTTGAACCTCAGTTTTCTCATTTGCCAAATTAGTACAATATAGTCTTCAGGGTCCTTTTCCAAGATACTATAATTCTTTGATTCTTCCCCTGGAGTAATAAACACTTAGCCTTAGCATGTGAAATGACAGAAATGACTGAACCAAAGCATGCCTTCAAAGGAAAAATGATACTTCTTTTTATTTACAAATATAAAGGACTGTTGCCTTGCCTCTGTTATTTTGGACATTCTATACACTATTTGGGTGTCCATTTAATTTATTAACCAAATCGGAACACTTTGGGGATTGAAAGGATGTGCTATTAATACTTGCACCAGGACAGCAAGCCTTTCTTATAAACCAGCCTTTGCCTTTCTCCATTTGTGGCTGCTCATCCTCCTCTTCCTCCTTCCCCCTCCCCCTCCCCCCCTTGGGTTTCAACAAGAGTGAAAGGTGCCACAGACAGAGGTGTGAGCTCCCTCAGCCCCTTAATGGAGTGTTAACTTCAAAGCCAAGGTGTGATCATTTAAATGTTAACACTTTTAAGCAAGTTTGTCTGCAACAGAAACACCCTGTTTAAGGCTTATTTCCTCCTTCCAGTTTTTAAAGCCATTTTGCATTGTTAATTTCCACTCCATGCAATCATTACCTTGATTATTAATTTCTTTCTGCATTGCTTCATTTTAAACAATTTTTGATTTTGTGATTGGTTGGACAACACTAGAAGCATAGCAGCCTTGGACCCAAACAAGAAAGGAATCCTTCAGGAATTTCCTTGAGGGTAGTTTCCCCTGGGTCCTGTCCTGTCCAGGTGTTTTCTGGATGCTCTGGGAAACATTGGGGGTCAGCACATGGGTTTATGAAAGTCAGTCAGCAGTTTGAAGTGGTTACATTTGCAAACATGGTTTATGTGAACATTTTTTAAAAAGAAAAGTTATGGAGTTCAGTGCTGTGTACCTGCACTTTACCTATTGACAATCAAATACAACTGCTTTCTGGGGCTACCAGAAATCATGGGCTTGATTCCTACTCCATAATTAAAAAAAAAAAAAAAGGAAGATGAAGCCATTTAATTTCTTGACTAAAAAAAGACTATTATATCCAAATACTGTATGTAAGAGCCTTGTAGTAACTACAACATACTTTGATTAAAATTTTAAGCCAATTCTATATAGAACTTGGCTATTTTATTTTAGGCGATGAAAGACCAACATTTCAGTAAAGGAATAAAAGATATGGCTTTTTGCTACCAAAATAATTTAGTAAATACAGTCCTTGGTGACTCATCAAAACAATCCTGAAGAATAATTTTTGTGTTGCCCAATTAAAATCCTCTCATTAAAAATTTTTTCTACCTAGTCACCATTTTTAAAAAGTATAATGATGATTTATCATTGATGCTAAATGAACAGTAAAATTGTCTTTGAGATAAATGATATTTCCATAACGGTGAACACAAAATTATTTTCTCTGTTGTAGGCAAACTGATGGGCCTTTGTGGGAAATGTACACTTTTAAAGAATGCTGTTTTAGCCAAGTGGTAAAGGGCCAGGTGGAACATGAGTTGATACAGTGTAAAATTAATAGCATTAAAAAGGCTTAACAGTCAAATTTGTTTTCTCTTCTGTAAGTAGTTCATGCCGACTATTCTCAAAAGAGTTGGTGGCGGTGGTGGGCTGGGAGAACATAGAGCCTGATCAGTAGCAGGTCTACTGTTTCCAAGCCTTTGTCTTAATTCTTCATCAAAGTGCCAGGCTGCCTGAGGTACAGGGCTTACTCTGCTCTCCACATTCCTCCACTGTCTGACATAAGATACTGCTTCAGTCTCAAAAAGAAGAGATGTTGGAAAAAAATCAATATATTTTGAAAGTTTTATTTTTTCAGAACACTGGCCTCATATTATTTTTTAAACTGTGGGATTGATTTAAGAAGGAAATATTAGTGAAGATGTCTCCAAAAGTACAGATATTCATTGACTGCCAGGGTGGTGCTAACTAATCTGTAGTGCAGGCACAGAAATAAGTATATCACTTTAGGTGGCTGGGGGGCCACTCAGCTAGGGCATAAGAGTGGGGGACAAGGAGGTCATGAGGTCCAGTCTTTGGTCCAGGAATTCAGAAGTATCATTGGAGGTGACTGGCTCTTGGGACTCCTCCCACTGACCAGAGCCTCAGGAGATTGCTATCCACTTCAGAATGAAAAATCAACATTTACACTGAGGACTATAACCCTAAAAGCAGGTCTATACAAGATGCCAAATTATGATCAGAGGTTGATTAATGTCTGTGGACAGGACAAGCAAGTGAAGTGAGTTTAACAGTTAAAAAGTCAGGGTTCAAATTCCAACTCTGTCTCTGCCTTGCTGAGTGACCTTGAGCAAGCCATTTGACCTCTCTGAGCCCAAGTCTACCCATCTATAAAATGGATAAACTCATAGAGATAGGATGAGAATCAAATAATATTTTTGTAAAAAATACATAGGAAAAACCACCATACCAAGGAAACGAGAGAGCCTACAACTGTAAGCAAGAGAGTCCCATCCATCAGCTGTATGGGATCAAAGCCCCCTCTCAATTAGAGGTGGAGTAGACATCACCATTCCAGAATCCTCAGGAATGAAATATGGACTAAAGTGGACTTACTGATATTCCACAATAGACTTGTTGTAGTTCTAGCAATGGAAGAAATTACGGCATTGATATGGAGGCAGTGGCCACTGGAGGCTCTGGGGACAGGGGGAGGGAAAGACAGGTATAATGTGGGGGCTTTTTCAGGGCTTGGGAATCATCCTGAATGGCATTGCAATGACAGATATATGCCATTATATATCTTCCCATAGCCTGCAGAATTGTGTGGGAGAGTGTAAACTACAATGTGAACTCAGTCTATGCTCAATGGCAATGCCCCAGAATGTGTTTATCAATTGCAATGAATGTGCCACACTAATGAAGGATGTTGTTTATGTGGGAGGGTGTGGAAGGTATGGGGAGTGGGGCATATGGGAATCCCTATATTTTTTGTGTAACATGTATGTAATCTAAGTATCTTTAAAAAAATAAATAAATACATAGGAAAATGGCTATAATATGGTATGTACTTACTAAACTGTTCACTGAAGATTTATTTAGAAGGAACTATTTTGGTGTTTTAATCAGGACATTGACGTCAGGATAAGAAGGTCAGTTCATTCCTCTCACCTGGTGTCTATACTGACACAATTCATAACCACCACAGGAGCACAAGGCACTCACAGTGTTAATTTGTAAAAGTTGAGTCCAAGCTTCCTAGCTCTGGCTGCCTCTATCAGTGACTGCACTTTAACAGACCGAGTTCTAGTGGTGTTGAATGCAAGCAGAGAATTGCCTGATCCTGATGTTTCCTTCCAATCTACTCTCATTTCTTAGCAGTTACCTTCACGAATTAGAACCATATTAGAAAGTCTTGTTTTTTTTTCCATGCTTGATTTCACATATGCTCACAAATCTGCCCCAAGAGTTAGGCTTTTTATTCAGAACCTCAGAACTATGCTTATTATCATGATATGCAAAGCCTGATATTACCCAGATATGACCAGGAGAGATTGGGTACAAGCAAAAGTCAGTGGAATGGAAGTCCATTGTAGGAGACTGCTAATCACCCAGCCTTTCACTTATTCAGCAAATATTTATTGGACACTTTCTAATCATCAGGCTTTGTTCTAGGAGCTGAAGATTCAGTGGTGAACAAGTGGATCTTGCATTCTGGTGGTGGAGACATACAAGAAAGTAAGGGAGAGAGGGAGAAAGATGAGATACAGAGTCATGCTTGCAGCCAGGGGAGGCCTCTCTGTGGAGGTGATATCTCAGCTGAGTTCTGAATCAAGCAAAGGGAATGGACATCAGAGACGAGTGTGAGTAACATTTCAGGCAGTGGGTGCCATTACTGTAAGGGCACCCAGGGGGCATCAACTTGGTGTTTGTGACGACCAGACCAAAAGCCAGAGTGGCTGCGGTGAGTGTGGAAAATGGTATAGAAGAAGTCAGCAGGGTTAGGTCATGGAGAGCTTTAAAAACCCGAGTAAATGGTTTAGAACGCTTTCTAAATGAGACGGGAGGCCATTGGAGGGTTTAAGCCAAGGGATGCCATGATCAAATTATGTTTAATAAAAAAGTCATTCTGGATGCTGTGTGTAGAAGGCTTATGTGGAACAAGAGTGGAAGCAGGGAGACTATTATAGCCTCTCAGACAAGAGATGCAGATGGCCCAGATAAAGACAGTGATAGCGGAGGGGGGTGGCTGGATTTGGGATATATTTGGAGGCAGTCTCAGGACTTACTCATGGTCTGGATGTGGAGAGTGAGAAAAAGAGATAAGTTAAGGATATACCTATAGTTTTGGCCTGAGCAACTGGGGGGATGGTACCTTTTCCTGAGAGGGAAAGACAAGAAGGGAAAAATATCAAGAGTAATTGCTCTGGGAGTACCATGTTTTGTAGGCAAATGCCCTATCATTGCCTTCTGATATATGTGCATGTGTGTGCACACACACATTCTGCCTCATTTTACCATGAAGCCAAAATGAAGCAGAAGACACTCCCCAAACCAGAAAACCCTAGTCGCATTTAGCCTTTAGGTGAAAGAAGAATTTGAAAAAAAAAATCATAAAATGTGATTCTATTTTTAAAAGCCAATTTCCATTTTTAATGTCAGCTCAATTAACTTTAAGTGTGCATATATGTAAACACATGCTTATGACATAAAAAATATATGTATATGTGTATATATATATATATATATACACACACACACATACACACATACTGACCAATACCATGTCACCTACTCCTTTTAATTAATTATTAATTCTCATTAGTATTATCAGTCACCTTCCATTATCTTTTTTAAAGCAATTTTATTGAGATATATTGACATATCATATAATCCATCTAAAATGTATATTCTATAGCTTTTGGTATAATCAGAGTTGTGCTTTCATCACTGTAATCATTTTTAGAACATTTTCTACTCCCAAATAAAACCGTCCTACCCCTTAGCAGTCATTTCTCAATCCCTCTATCCTTCCCCAGCCATACTTAACTGTTAATCTAATTCTTTCTCTGTAAATTCATTTATATTTATGTTTTATCTAGTACTTTATGTCTGGTTTCTTTCAATTAGCATAATTTTTACTTTACAATTGATGAAAAATATCAATACATTCTTATTTACTGCAGTTCATCATTTGCTTTAAGTGTCGTTTTTGCTCATATACTACCCTACTATCAGCATCTTGTAATTAAAATAACATATATTTGTTCTAATTCATGTAAGAACGTTCTTATATTTATACTATTGCCCACACACATCATCCACAACAGAGTTCACAATGTTTCATCCTCTAGCTTTCCTACTAGTGACATACACAACCCTAAACTTCCCTTTTCAGCCACAATCACACCCACATATCAGTGCTGTTAAATACTCTCACTATAATGTGCTACCATCACCTCTATCCATTTCCAAGCATTTACAATCAACCTTATTGCAAATTATGCACAAATTTAGCATCAGCTCATCATTCTCTACCCTCATTCTTTCTTTTGGTGGCCTCTAGTCTAGCTATTAACTCCATGAGTTTTTTTCATTATATTTAGTTCATAGTAATGAAATCATACAATATTTGTCTTCTTGTGTCTGGCTTGCTTCACTCAACTTAATTTCCTCAAGGTTCATCCATATTGTAATATTCTTCACAATTTCACTTCTTCTTACAGCTAAATAATATTCCATTAATGTATAAGCTACAATTTGTTTATCCATTCATCAGTTGATGGTTACCTGGGTTGTTTCCATCTTTTGGCAATTGTGAATAACGACACTATGAACATTGATTTGCAGATGTCAGTTTGTTTCCCTGCTCTCAGTTCTTCTGGGTATATAACTAATAGTAGTATTGTCAGATCACATGGCAGATATATATATTTAACTTCTTTAGGAACCACCAAACAGACTTCCACAGTGGCTGTACCATTCTACATTCCCACCAACAGTGGATAAGTGTTCCTATTTCTCCACATCCTTTCCAACACTTGTAGTTTTCTGGTTTTTTTCATAGTGACCATTCTAAGAGGTGTGAAATGATACTCATTGTAGTTTTGATTTGCATTTCCCTAATCACTAGTGATGTTGAACATCATTTCATGTGTTGTTTTTACCATTTGTATTTCCTCTTTGGAAAAATGTCTCTTCAGGTGTTTTGCCCATTTTTTAATTGGGTCATTTGTCTTTTTATCATTAAGTTGTAGGATCTCTTATATATCATGGATATTAAACCCTTATCAGCTATGTCATTTCCACATATTTTCTCCCATTGAATAGGTTGCCTTTTCACTTTATTGACAAAGTCTTTTGAGGTGGAAAGTGTTTAATTTTGAGGAGGTTTCATTTATCTATTTTTTCATTTGTTGTTCATGCTTTAGGCATGAGGTCTAAGAACCCACCTCTTATCACCAAATATAGAAGATGCTTTCCTACATTATCTTCTAGGAGTTCTATGGTCCTGCCTTTTATGTTTAGGTCTTTGATCCGTTTTGAGTTGATTCTTGTATAGGGAATGAGATAGGGGTCCTCTTTCATTCTTTGGGTTATGGATATCCAGTTCTGCCAGCACCATTTGTTGAAGAGACTATTATGTCCCAGTAAAGTGAACTTGGTAGGTTTGTCAAAAATCAGTTGACCATAGAGGGAGAGTCTATTTCTGAACTTTCAATTCAATCCTATTGATCAATGTGTTTATCTTTATGCTACTATCATGCTGTTTTGACTACTGTAGCTTTGTAACATGCTTTAAGGTCAGGAAGCATGAATCCTCCAACTTTGCTCTTCTTTTTAAGGATGTTTTTAACTATTTGGTGACCCTTTCCCTTCAAAATAAATTTGATTTTTAACTTCTCTATTTCTGTAAAGTAGGCTGTTGGAATTTTGATGGGGATTGCATTTAATCTGCAAATCAATTTGGGTAGAATTGACATCTTAAAAATATTTAGTCTTTCAATCCATGAACATAGAATGTCCTTCCATTTGTTTAGGTCTTCCTTGATTTCTTTTAGTACTGTTTTGTAGTTTTCTAAGTACAGTCTTTTATATCCCTGGTTAAAGTAATTCCTAGATATTTCATTCTTTTTGCTGCTATTATAAATGGAATTTTTCTTGATTTCCTCCTCAGATTGTTCATTACTAGTATATAAAAACACTACTTGTGTGTGTGTTGATCTTGTATTCTGTCACTTTGTGGAACTGGTTTATTAGCTGTAGTAGCTTTGTTGTAGATATTTCTGAGTTTTCTAACTATAAAATCATTTCATCTGTGAATAGTGAGAGTTTTACTTCTTTTCCAATTTGGATGCCTTTTATTTCTTTTTCTTGCCTAATTATTCTAGCTAGAACTTCTAGCACACTGTTGAATAACAGCACTGACGGGACATCTTTGTCTTGTTCCCGATCTTAGAGGGAAAACTTTCAACTTTTCTCCACTGAGTATGTTGTTGGCTGTGGGTTTTTCATATATGCCCTCTATTATGTTGAGGAAGTCGTCTCCTATTCCCATCTTCCAAAGTGTTTTTATCAAGAAAGGATGCTGAATTTTGTCAAATGTCTTTTTTGTGTCAGATGGTCATGTGGTTTTTCCCTTTAATGTTTTAATATGGTGTATTAGGTTAATTGATTTTCTTGTGTTGAACCACCCTTGCATACCAAGAATAAAAACAACTTGATCAGAGTGTATCATTCTTTTAATATGCTGTTGGATTCCATTTGCAAGTATTTTCTTGAGAATTTTTGCATCTGTATTCATTAGAGAGATTGGTCTATAATTTTCTATTTTTGTAGTATCTTTATTTGGTTTTGTTATTAGGGTCATGTTTACTTCATTAAAAGAATTAGGTAATTTTCCCTCCTCTTTAGTGTTTTGGAAGTGTTTGAGCAGGATTGTTATCAATTCTCTAAATATTTGGTAGAATACATGCACAAAGCTGCGTGGTCCAGGACTTTTCTTTGTTGGGGGATTTTTAATGAGAGATTCAATCTCCTTACTTGTGTTTGGTTTGTTGAGGTCTGTATTTCTTCTATAGTCAATATAGATTGTTAGTACGTTTCTAGGAATTTGTCCATTTCATCTATGTTGTTTAATTTGTTG
Source organism: Tolypeutes matacus (assembly GCA_026826555.1). Taxonomy (NCBI): domain Eukaryota; kingdom Metazoa; phylum Chordata; class Mammalia; order Cingulata; family Chlamyphoridae; genus Tolypeutes; species Tolypeutes matacus. The sequence goes on from JAKSZT010053881.1 coordinate 7,611,829, forward strand.
GCATACAGTTTTTCATAATATCCTCTTATGGTCCTTTTTATTTCTGTGGTGTCAGTTGTTTTGCCCCCCTTTCATTCTTTATTTATTTGCATTGTCTCTTTTTTCTTTGTTAGCCTTGCTAAGGGTTTTGCAATTTTATTGATCTTCTTAAAGGACCAGCTTTGGGTTTAGTTGATTCTCTTTATTGTTTTTTTTTTTTTTCTTTGTTCTTAATTTCATCTATTTCAGCCCTAATTTTTGTTATTTCTTTCCTTCTGTTTGCTTTGGGATTAGTTTTCTGTTCTTTTTCTAGTCCCTCCAGGTTATCATTTTTTGATTTTAGTTCTTTTTAGTATCTTTGATTTTAGTTCTTTCTTCCTTTTTAATATAAGCATTTAGGGCTATAAATTTCCTTCTCAGCACTGCCTTTGCTGCATCCCATAAATTCTGACAGGTTGTGTTCTCATTTTCATCTTGAGATATTTACTAATTTCTCTTACAATTTCTTCTTTGATCAAATGATTGTTTAAGAGTGTGTTGTTTAGCCTCCATATATTTGTGAATTTTTCCCTTTCCCACCTATTATTGATTTCCAACTTCACTCCACTGTGAATGGAGATGGTGTTTTGTATGATTTTAATCTTTTAAAATATATTGTGTAAAATTTGTAACTCAACATGTGGTCTATCTTGGAGAAAGATCCATGAGCATTTGAGAAGAACATATATCTTACTGATTTGTGGTACAATGTTCTGTATATGTCTGTTAGGTCTAACTCATTTATCATATTGTTCAAGTTCTTTGTTTCCTTGTTGATCCTCTGTCTAGCTGTTCTATCTATTGATGTGAGTGATATACTGATGTCTACAACTATTATTGTAGTTATTTCTTCCTTCAGTTTTGCCAGGGATTGCCTCCCGTATTTTGGGGTACCTTTTAAGTGCATAATTATTTATGATTGTTGTTTCTTCCTGGTAGGTTGATCCTTTTATTAATACATAATGGTCTTCTGCATGTCTTATAATATATATATTTTTAAGTCTGTTTTGTCTGATATTAGTATAGCTACCCCTGCTCATTTTTGGCTACTGTTTGTGTGAAATATCTTTTGCCAACCTTTCACTTTCAGCCCATTTGTATCCTTGGGTCTAAAGTGAGTCTCTTGTAGAGAACATATGGATGACTCATTTTTTTTAATGCATTCTGTCATCCTGTGCCTTTTGATTGGGAAGTTTAATCATTAATATTCAATGTTATTACTGTATAGACATTACTTACTTTGACCATTTTATCCTTTCATATGGCATATCTTAATTATGCTTGTCTTTTTACCCTTTTGGCTACCCTTTCTGGTAATCTTCATTTATATACTCTCCTCCAAGCTTCTCTCTCCTGTCTTTTCCTTTCAGGCTGCAGAACTCCCTTTAATATTTCTTGTAAAGCTGGCATCTTGTTTACAAATTCTCCTAGTTTCTTTTTATCTGTGAATAATTTAAACTCACCCTCATTACTGAAGGACAGTTTTACCAGATAAAGAATTCTTGGCTGGCAGTTTTTCTCTTTTAAATATTTTAAATATATCATACCACTGGTTTCTTGCCTCCATGGTTTCTGATGAGAAATCTACACTATGTCTTCCTGGACATCCATTGTATATGATGGACTGCTTTTCTCTTGATTCTTTCAGAATTCTTTCTTTATCTTTGGCATGTGACATTCTGAATAGTTGTGTCTTGGAGTAGGTCTATTCAGATTTATTCTGTTTGGAGTACATTGAGCTTCTTGGATAAATATATTTATGTCTTTCATAAGTGTTGGGAAATTTTTCATACACTATTTTCTCAAATATTCTTTCTGCCTCTTTCCCCTCTCTTCTCCTTTTGAAACTACTAGGCATGTATGTTGATGTGCATCATGCTATTATTAATTTCCCTGAGCCCCTGCTTATTTTTTCCCATTCTTTCTTCTATCTGTTTTTCTATCTTTTCATTTTCAGTTGATCTGCTTCTAAGTCCTCTGATTCTTTCTTCTGCCATTTCAAATCTGTTGCTGTATGCCTCTAATGTATTTTTAATTTCATCCAGTATCTTTTATTCGATAAACTCTGTTATTTTTCTAGTCAAGCTTTCAAATTCTTCTTTGGCTCACCAGTATTTTCTTATTAGCCTTTATCTCTTTAGCCACATATTCCTTCAAATCTTTGATTTCTTTTAGGAGATATGTTTGACTGTCCTTGATTAGTTGGCTAAAATCTTATATCTCATCCAACATTTTGATTTGTTCCTTTGACTAGGCCATATCTTCCTGTTTCTTATTATCACTTGTAATTTTTTACTGATGTCTAGGCATCTGATTAAGATGGTGAGTTTACTCTGATGATCCATTTCTTTCTCTTGCCTATGATTTTATTTCTCTTTGGCTTTGTGTTATGGCTTTTCTTTGATTCTTATTTCAATTTATTCTAGGTCTTTAAAATTGCCCCTGTTTTACTCATCAAAATAGGGCCAGGGACCCACTAATGGGGTGCAGATCAGTTTCTAAGAGCCTTGTGGAGGGGTGACGGCACCAAAAACCTTTTTAAATTTGTGTTCCCAGAGGTGCAGTATCCTGGCCTGCCAGCTGATGGCACTCTTCAGAAAAACCTCTCTGCTCAAACCTTAGGGGAGAATGTGTTCTCTGGGGAATGTGTTCCCTGGAACCATGTCTGGGTGGGTGGTGATAACACAATGTCTAACAAAGAGCCCTTTCTGGGCAGGCTATTTGGAGCCAAGCCTCACAATTCAAAGTTGCTGATCCAAAGCCACACTCCAACTTCGGTGTACCCTACCTTATCCTAGGGAGGAAAGAGATTTCCACTCCCCTCTTCATTGATAGCATCTACTCCTGGCCAGTAATGGGGATCATTTGCGAAGGTAGTCTATCCTTAGCTTTCTGCCTGGATGAAGAAAATAGCACAGATGCACTCAGGAAGGGTAGAAACCATGGCTTCCAGTAGACGAAATTCACCAGCCAAAAGCTGGAGCAATAGTTTTGTCACTCCCTCTTCCCTTTCCTGGGGAAGTGAGCCTCTGCTGTTCTTTCAGTCAATAGTGGCCCACCAGGGAATGGAGGAACCAATGCTGTCTGCTCTGAGGGTAGGGGCTTGGTGCTAGCAGCAGCAGCAGCCCAGGTTACTCACACATCTTCACCAGAGTCTCCTTCTTTCACCCCTCTCTTTTCTGGGTGCTACCTAGCCCTAGAACAGTTATTCCAGACAGTTTCTGCTTGTCTTCTAGCTGTTTCCTGGGAGAGAAGTGAGCCCTGTAACTCCATCTTCCTGGAAGTCCCTTCCATTATCTTTTGATAATGGTTACTTCTGGAAGTCGCAAAGCGGAGGATTAAAGGGATTGTAGCCTTTGCCTCTTTCCTTGATTGATCTTTAAGTGGTGGGGTTATGAGTGAGTTTTATTTTATTCTTTGAGTTTTCAATATTTTAAATTAAATTTTCTTAATCACATAAACACAGCATTTAATATCCACACAAAGGTATAGCTCACTAATCAAAGAATTATAATAACATTTAGGGCTGGAAGAGCTCATAGAAAAGGAGGATCCCATTTTCTAGTAACAGTTTGAAATCTTCTAATAAGGAGATGCTCACAATACTCCATGGGTCCATTCCTTCTTTGGGCAGTGCCAAATGTTAGGAATTTCCTTTTAAATGTAGAACAGAAAGCTGCCCCCTGGAATACTTTCATTATTGTTTCCTGTGATGCCTTGGCAGAAATTAGTCACTTTCTTCTTCTAACTGACAACTTTTAAAATATTTGAAGTCATACCTCTCCTTGTTTGTTTCTTTATCTTTTTTTAAAACCAAAGCATACCCAGTTCTTTCAACATTTCCTCATGTGATAGGATTTCTTGACCTTTCACCAGCTTAAAGTGTGATCCCTCTCAAGGCCTTGTTTTTAATCAAAGATTTTAGCCTTAAGTTTAAAGACCATTGTCCCAGTAGGTAGATTGCAGTCAGTTGGTGCTGTTGCTGAGAAGTGGGGAAAACTGCAGTAGGGCTCTTATATTTTTGCAATTACATTGGGACATTGGGTTCTGCCACCTATGTCTAGATCTCCTTCAGTTTTGGGGTATAGGTGACCATAAGGAAAATCACAGCATCAGAAAATCTCTGTTTAATAATGGAACACATTTTTCAGGATCAGGAACAAGACAAGGATACCCACTTTCACCTCTGCTATTCAATATTGTACTAGAAGTTTAGCCAGAGGAATTAGGTAAGAAAAAGAAATGAAAGGTATCCAAACTGGAAAGGAAGTAGTAGAACTATCTCTATTTACAGCTGACATGATCTTAATATGGAAAATCCAAAGGAAACCACAAGAAAACTTCTAGGGTTGATAAATGAGTTCAGCAAAGTGGCAGGGTACGAGAACAACAAACAAAAAACAATTGTGTTCCTTTACACTAGCAGTGAACAAATATGAAGAGAAAATTAAGAAAACAATTCTATTTATAATAACATCTAAAAATAAAATATCCAGGAATAAATTTAACCAAGGATACAAAAGACTTGTACACTGAGAACTACAAAACACTGCTGAAAGAAATTAAAGAAGACCTAAATCAATGGTAAGACATCCCATGTTCATGGATTAAAAGAGTTAATATTGTTAAGATGTCAATATTTTCCAAAGCAATATATAAATTCAATGTAATTCCTTTGAAAAATCTGTCAGCCTTTTTTCTTTTTCAGAAATGGAAAAAATTTCCTCAGATTTTTATGGAACTCTAAGGGGCTCCAAAGAGCCAAAATAATTTTGGAAAAAAAGAACAAAGTTGGAGGACTCACACTTTCCAATTTAAAACTATACTATGAAGCTATAGTAATCAAAACAGCATTGGGAAGCGGCTGTGGCTCAATCAGTAGGGCTCCTGTTTACCATATGGGAGGCCCCGGGTTCGGTTCCTGGGGCCTCCTGGTGAAGGCAAAGCCCGCCCGCACGGCGTGGTTAGCTGACCCAGGGAGCACAAGCAGCAAGGGGGGGATAAATGAATAAATAAATAAAATCTTAAAAAAAAACACAAAAAACAGCATGGTACTGGCATAAAGATATACAGATAGATCAAAGTAAAATAATTTAAATTTCAGAAATGGACCCACACATCTATCCCTAATTGATTTACAGCAAGGATGTTAAGTACATGCAGTAGGGAAAGAATAGTCTCTTCAACAAATGGTGCTGAGAAAACAGGAGATCCACATGCAAAAGAATGAAGATAGAACCTCACCACATGCCATATACAAAATCAACTAAAAATGGATTAAGGACCTAAATATAAGAGCTAAAACTACAAAACTCTTTGACAATAAGCAAGGGACAAATCTTTATGACCTGGGATTCGGCAATGGATTCTTAGATATGATACCAAACGTGTGAGCAACAAAAGTAACAATTGATATATTTGATTTCATCAAAATTAAAATATTTTGTGCATTGAAGGAAATTATCAAGAAAGTAAAATAAAAAAACAACCTATGAATGGGAGAAAATATTTGGAAACCATATATCAGATAAGAGCTTAATATCCAAAATATAAAAAGAACTTTTACAATGCAACAAAAAAGAGGCAAACATCTCAATTAAAAAATGAGTAAAGAAGTTAAATAGACATTTATCCAAAGATGATATACAAATGACCAATAAACACATGAAAAGGTGCTCAACATTATTAGCCATCAGGGAAATGCAAACCAAACCCATAATGAGATACTATTTCACACCCAAAAGGATATCTATTACTAAAAAATGGAACATTTAATGTTGAAAGGATGCAGATAAATTGGAACTCTAGTGCATTATTGGTGGGAATGTAAAATGGTACTGCCACTGTGGACGCAACATGGCATTTCCTCAAAAAGTTAAATATAGAATTACTGTATAAGCTGACAATTCAAATTCTAGATATACACTCAAAGAAATTGGGTATATATCTAGATACAAACAGATACCCATACACCAATATTCATAGCAGCATTATTCACAATAGCCAAAAAGTAGAAACAACTTGAGCATTCATCAAGAATGGATAAATAAAATGTAGTACATATACACAATGGAAAATTATTAGTTCATAAGAAAGAATGGAGTTATGAGACATGCTATGACACAGAAGAACCTTGTAACATTAAGCTCAGTGAATTAAGCAAGGCACATAAGGACAAATATTGTATTTGTGTATTATATTATAAGAGATAACTAGGATTAGCAAATTATCAGAGGTAACTGCGGAATAGAGTAGGGTGGAAGTGGAATGTTTGTTTGTGAAAATAAAAACAATAATAAAGAGAAAGAAACACACCAGTCAGCTCCTACCCACTGAAGAATTCCCTCAACAAAGAGGTGAGGACTAAGTGATTAAGCACACAGACTCTGAAGGTAGATTACCTAGATTTGATCTCAGGACTTATTTGGGCTTTGATTTCCCCATCTATAAAATGGCAATGGTAGTCAACCAAAGAGGTGCTGGTGCACAGTACCAGAAATCTGAAGAACCCCAACATCTTTTAGTGCCCTTAGCAGCAAATGACTTATGCCAAAGCCTATTCTTCTTCTTTAGACGAAAACCCAACTGACACCTGTTATGTTGTCTGTTAGATAAAGTCGTGTTTATAGAATGTGGGTGAAATGGGAGCTTTGCCAATGGGAAGGAATATGCACCATAGCCCTTTCCCTTGGCAGCTAAAGAAAAAATTCTGGTGGTCAGGAGAGCAGTTTGATGCCTGTTTTCTCCTAGACTAAGGTGTCTCTGCTGACTAAAATGCCAGCTTACTCCTTCCTAATTCTCAGCTCTGCAGGTACAGCTTCATTAGCACAGAGGCCATTTTATGAAGCCTTTTTCTACCGGTATGTTGTCATTCTGAAACTTATTTACTAATCCTGGTCACACATTAAGAGCTTTGATTAAGCAGTTTGATTTTTTTCCCTTTGTCTCTTCCATCTCATTGAAAGATTACAGAGTTTGAGCTGAGGTTAAAGGATTATATCTGAATCCTGAGAGTACCAACGCTGCTCCAGCCTGCCTGTCATTTCCTGGTGCGGTTACTTATCTGTCAATATTTCTTCCCTTTTTTCCCAAGTCCCAGACCTACTTGATCTTGTCCGTTTGGCTCGGCTGGTGGAGGAATAACAAGGGTCTTCCCATCATGCAACATTCTGGGATACATCATGACAGAGAAATCTCAAAGCCCAGGTCAATTATAACAGAAGATGCGTACCACCTCTGCCCCCTTCACGTCTTCAGGGGCTGCAGCTGTTTAAAACTAAGTCACCTGAAAAATGCAAGGAAAGGTGTGTCTGCTTCCTGCCTGCCTCTCTAGTTGTTTAGCAGGATACAAATAATAGAAGATGAATACTCTGTTCGTGTGGTTTGTGGTTGAGAAGAGGGAATAAAGTTGGCAGCTACCTCATTGTGCTGTAATTACTTTTTAATTAGAATTTATTGGATACAGATGGATTCTTCTTGTTCTTTCACCCATTGATGTTTTTAATATTCCCACATCAGATATTATGAGGCAGTAGCCAGCAGTGAATTACATAAAATAACCCTGTAGCTGGTAGTGACTTACAGAAAGTAACCAACTTAACCATTTGTCTTAGATGAAAAATGATCTTACACCTTTTTGTGGATTCTATTGCTGGTTTCTTGATATAGTGTTTGTTTATTCTCATTCCTGCAGGAAAAAATATCATAGTTCCTGTATCAAATTACTGTAACTGACTAGAACATTTTTATTTCAAATAATGTACAATCATATATTTTTTTTTATGGTGACACTGATAAATTTGCAGGATTTCTCATTTTTTCCTGTCCTACCCATGAATAACTTGAACCTAAACGTGAATGGAATGCACAATTTCATGCTGTTCTAAAAAAATCATTGCTCATCCATTCTAATTTTAACTGTTTGAACCTGAATAGCTATTTGCTGTATTTTGATAGAAACAAGAAGTAATTTCCTTTTTTTTTTTTTTTTTTGCTCCAGGGTCTCTCTACATGAACTGACATATGATGCATTTTGAAATCACACTTAATAATTCTCTTTTCATCATAAACAACCGCACCCTTGTTGAAGAATGGATCTAAAATTAGGCTTACACAGGCCTATGTAATATACCTAAGAAACGTGATTTATTCTAATGTAATAATGGCATAGATTTATAAAGCTTGACTACTCCAATGCTCCTCGTTATGGTTGTAAAATATTTGTGGCCACTGTGGGATTTTCTAGATCATTATTTTAAAAAAGGAAAAAACCATTTTGACAGATGAACTGGGGCCATTCTGAGCAAATCACAGGTACTTCATATAACAAGGCCTCCAAAGAGGGGAGCATGCACTTATTACTATGGCAACCCGGATCAAAACACTATTTTAGTGGAGAGTCTCCAGTTTTACAATGCAATGATGATTGTTTATAGTACCATTGAAACCAGATTCAGCAAAGGTTTAAGAAATGAGCTGACAAGAGGAAAATCATTATAGATAAACTGGGGATACCTGAATGGGATAGCATGGAATCTGCCATTATTTGATCAAATACTGGAATTTATTGCCCAGGACAATAGAAATAATGGAAGAGGATCTAGATGATGAGAAACATCCTGAAGTTTCTTCAGTTACAATGTTTTGGACTAAGATCAGTTCAAACTTTGAAAGCAAAGAGGTTTTTCTTTTTTTTTAAAGTACATATCTCTCAAATCCCTTATTTTTCTATCTGCAAAATACCTACTTGTAACTTTAAAGTTGTGAGCTGACACTTCCTTTCCTAACATATTTCATTTGACAGAGTGCAACACGGCACACCTCAAGAACCATCCCCATCACTCGGGGCTTTGTGTTTGCACATGTCTACACGAAGTGACAGCTGGTTGCAGCCCTGCTCCATTATTTTTATTTAGGTGGAATTTTTATACAAGAAGAGAAAAAAATGGTCTGGTTCACGAATTATCCATTTGGCTCAATCTTTCTTGAAGTATCTAAGGACACTATAGAGTGGACAAAGTGCATTGAAGCGAAGGGTTGAATAAACAATCACTTGTTTAACAATTATTCACTGAGCATCTACCATGTGCCAAATAGGTGTGTGCAGTAAGTGTACAAATTAGGCTTGGTACCTGCCTCTGTGGACGTCATAGTCTAGTGGCAGTTTGGTGAGTGCTCTAAAGAAATATTGAAGGAAGCTATACTAGAGAATAACTGGGTGGGGTGGGGTTTGGATCCATTTCCAAAATTTATTAACATGAATAGTTTTCTAGTCTTTGAAGGGGAAAAGAAAACTGCATTTACTCAATATCTGCTTTGTGCAGAGTTCTGTGCTGGGAGCTTTGCATACAATTATCCCATTTTAATCACAAAACAATCCTGAGAAATAGCAGCTAGTAATACAATTATTTTGCAGATAAAGAAACTGAGACTCAGAAAGGTTAGCATTTATTATGTGCTGGGCACTTTATAAATATTAACTCATTTAATCCTCATAATAACCATGTATAATGGTATTATTTTTATTCTCATTTATAAAAAGGAAACTGAAGCACAGAGATATTAAATGACTTGCACTAGGTAAGTGACAGAGGCAAGATATGAGCCCAGGAAGTCTGCACCACTACTACTATGCCATGAAGGCGGCGAGTTGTAATACAGCTGGGATCTAACCCAGGTCTGCTGACTTACCACATGCTTAGTTTGTTTTCAGCTTCTTTGCCTACATGGTCAGGTCTATACCACAGCTACCAGATATTTTAGTGATCAAACATAAAATTCATTTTTTTTCTTTACAAGAATTCCTTGTTCAGAAAAAAAGTGATGCCTCAAAATCATTTCAAAGATTTCCCTTGCTAAATCAAGATGATAAATAGATTGCAAAATTATACTTTGCATCTGAACAAGTGAATGTATCCATGTCTATTAATTAATTTTTTTAATATATATATTTTTTTATTATGGGTAAAAATAAAAATTCTCACAATACATACAAACATTTGCAAAATGATATATAAATATATATGCATATATGTGTATTTGCTTACAAAAATGTTGTTTATATATATATATATATATACATATATTTTAAGAGGTGCTTAGATTACCCAAAATATTAAACGGAACCCACTGGGATTCCCATGTTGCCCACCTCCCACACCTCCCATCACATCCCACACAAACATCTCCCACAGTGTGGCCCACCACCCTCAATGAACTTACACATCCTGGAGCCTTGCCACCAACCATAGACCACAGTTCACACTGTAGACCACACTCTCTCCCACTCAGTTCTGAGTGGTGTGTGCTGATTTAAAATGGCCTACATCCGTTGCCACAACAGTACTCAGGACAACCTCCAACTCCCAAAGAAGCCCCTGTATTTCAACTGCTCATCCCCTCCCTACCCCAAAAGTGTCAAGTGGCCACTGGCTCCACTTCATTGTTATAATTTCTTGCATTGCTAGAATCACCATATGTGAACAAGAGAATACCATCAAGTCCACTCTAGTCCATAGTTCTTCCCCCAATCCTGAGGGGACTGGGATGGTGATGTCCACTCCAACTCCAAGTGAGAGAGGGCTTATATCCCATGGATATAGTGGGTGGGATGATCCTGTCTGCAGATGCAGGCCCTCTCCATTCCCTGGGATGGCCATTGCCCATCGTTGTCTCCTTACCAGGTGACTTGGATGAGTCCATTGAGCTGTAGGGTAGGAGTTGCAGCTCCACCTAGATTTCATGAACACCTGGCAAATAGGTAGGCGGGAAGCTCCAGTCTCTGGAAGTATACCTAAAAACTCCAGCATCACATATAGGTTTGAATAGAAGGGACTGGTGAACCATGTGCAGGGAGGACTTATTTGAGTCTAATTCTGTCACTCTCAGGAGCACAGATTCCAAAATAGAACCCACTGATAAGGCATCAGTCTCTGGGGCTATCCCCCTTTATATAGGACCAGGGTGTCTCCAGAGCTCTCAGGAACCCCAATGAGTGGGGTGATAGGTACTTAGATGTTCTATGAGCTCCTACTGAGGTGTGCGTAAGAGTTACCTCTGGGATGACCTCCCGACTCTCTTTGAAGTCTCTTAGCCACTTGAACTCTTTTGTCTTTACCATTTCCCCCTTTTATTCAAGGTCTTTTTCCAGTTGTGTTGCCAGCTGGCACTTGGGAAAAGTTTTCAATTAGCAATAATCGTGCCTCGGATAAACCTCATTGGCTACGATACTGCCACTGTGCAAAGCTGCCAGTTGGCACTTGGTATTAATCCCTCGTTGCCAGGGAGGCTCATCCCCGGGAATCATGTCCCAAGTTGGGGGGAAGGTAATGCAATCATATGCTGAGTTTGGCTTAGAGAGAGGCCACATTTCAGCAAAAGGAGGCTCTCAGGTGGCAACCCTTAGGCACCCCACAACTGCAGGCTAAGTCTCATTTACAAGAGCAAAGACTCACAAGGGTAGTCATCAATAAAAAAAAAACATCTGTGGGTCATCCTATTTTGACAGGCACTGTCCCTACACTCAGAGGACTATTGTTGCTCCCTTGGAGACTGTGACAGAGCTCTCCAGGCTAGGAATTCAGATTCCCTCATTTATTGTGTGATTATCCACCCATCGTGACCATGCCCCATCCCCCGATCCTTTGAATGATTTTGTATATCTTTCATGTATATTCCGATGAACCAATCCCCACGAAACCCCCCCCAATAATCCCCCGCAGTACCCATTGTAACCCTTCTGTGATCCAAATCCTCCATGAACATTTAGTCCATAAAATAATCAAATACACTTACTAGGAAAAAGAAACAAGTGTGATAAGCATACATGCAAGAGACAAACATAAGGAAACTCAGGGGAAAAAAAAAGGGAGAGAAGGAAAAAAACAAATAATCAAATAAAGAACAAAACAAAATAAAATATAATTAGTGGATTGGGACATTCAAAAAATGGGCAAAAAAGCAAAGGAAATGCTTTTAAAATATATATATATATATTCATTTTTTTTCCTTTCTCTTTTCTTTTTTCCCTTTTTTCCTTCCCTTTATCACTGTGTTATTGGATGTCTGGTGTGCTATGACACCTTCCTCCTCTCAATCCCCATTGTCTCCCAATTTTTCATTTAATTTTCAAAGAAGTTTAGGTCAGAGCAAAGTCACACACGGAGTGCCGGAGACTCCCAGATACCAAACCACCCCCCCTTCCCCACCCCTTATTAACTCCGCCCCCTTTTTTTTGGTTGTTAGCATTGTTATAACTGTTATGAAGATAGCAAAATATAGCAACTAAACATTGTCAGTGATTTACAGTATAGTTTACAATTTAGATGATACAGTTTAATAATTTTGATGATATTTACCATGTCCTGTGTCCATTACTGTAAGGTAATGAAAAACATTCCCCATGACCACCAAACAACCCATTAGATCTTGACTGTTCCCTTCTCCCAAGCCCCCAGGGCCCATGATACCCCCCTCTCCCAACCCATGGAATGTCAAGATTCACAGTTACATGCCCTGGGGATTTGAACCAGCCCTTCCTAATCCACCCACCCCCCAGTGCTGCACCACCAAACCCAGGAACACCACCACTCATCTGCCCCATCCCCCAACATGCAACCACACTCTATCCCTTTACCATAGATTATGTCCATATGGGTGATGGCTCAAAGCCTGCTCTTCTCTCACTCTCCTTTGTTAACCTATCTTTCAGTCTCAGAGACTGCTCACTTTCCTCAGTTCAGATCAGTGAGGTCATATACTGTTCATCCTTCAGTGCCTGGCTTGCTTCACTCAACATAAGGTCTTCAAGATTCATCCACGTTGTTCCATGTGTTAGCACTTTGTTCCTTCTTACAGCTGAGTAATATTCCATTGTATGTGTGTACCACATTTTGCTTATCCATTCGTCTGTTGATGAGCACCGGGGCTGATTCCAACTTTTGGCAATGGTGAACAATGCCGCTATGAACATTGGTGTGCATATATCTGTTTGTATTTTTGTTTTCAGTTCTTCTGGGTATATACCCAGCAGTGGAATTGCTGGATCATACAGAAGATCTATTGCTAGTTTTCTGAGGAAC
>JAKSZT010053881.1:7629925-7756113 GCA_026826555.1 Tolypeutes matacus
CCTCTCCAAATATATTTTGTGGTTAGTTTTTCCAGTTCCTTAAAAAATATAGTGTTGACTTTTATTGGGATTGCATTAAATCTGTAGATTAGTTTGGGTAGGATAGACATCTTGATGATGTTTAATCTTCCCATCCATGAACAGGGAATATTTTTCCATTTATTTAAGTCTTCTTTGATTTCCTTTAACAGTGTTGTGTAGTTTTCTGTATATAAGTCCTTTACATCTTTAGTTAAATTTATTCCTAGGTATTTGATTCTTTTGTTTACTATTGTAAATGGTATTTTTTTCCTGATTTCCTCCTCAGTTTGCTGGTTATTGGTGTATAGAAATGCTACTGATTTTTGAGCATTGATCTTATAGCCTGCAACATTACTGAACTCCTTTATAAGTTCTAGAAGCCTTGTTGTCGATTTCTCAGGGCTTTCTATGTATAGGATCATGTCATCTGCAAATAATGAAATTTTTACTTCTTCTTTTCCAATCTGGATGCCTTTTATGTCCTTTTCTTGTCTCAGTGCTCGTGCAAGTACTTCTAAGACAATGTTAAATAGGAGTGGTGATAGTGGGTATCCTTGTCTTGTTCCCGATCTCAGAGGGAAGGCTTTTAGGATTTTACCGTTGAAAATGATGTTAGCTTTGGGTTTTTCATATATACCCTTTATCATTTTCAGAAAGTTTCCATCTATTCCTATCTTTTGTAGTGTTTTTATGAGGAAAGAGTGCTGTATTTTGTCAAATGCTTTTTCGGCATCTATAGAGATGATCATGTGATTTTTTTCTTTCAGTTTGTTTATGTGGTGTATTACATGGATTGATTTTCTTATATTGAACCATCCTTGCATACCTGGGATGAAACCCACTTGGTCATGGTGTATAATCCTTTTGATATGTTGTTGAATGCGATTAGCAAGTATTTTGTTAAGGATTTTAGCATCTAGGTTCATTAGAGAAATTGGTCTGTAATTTTCCTTTCTTGTGGTATCTTTATTTGGTTTTGGTATTAGGGTAATGTTGGCATCATAGAATGAGTTAGGTAATATTCCTTCTACTTCTACTTTTTGGAAGAGCTTAAGTAGAATTGGTGTTAGCTCTTTCCGGAATGTTTGGTAGAATTCAGCTGTGAAGCCATCTGGTCCTGGACTCTTCTTAGTTGGGAGGTGTTTAATGACTGAGTCTATCTCTTTACTTGTAATTGGGCTGTTGAGTTCATCTATTTCTTCTTTCAGCAATGTCGGCTGTTTGTGGGTTTCTAGAAACTTGTCCATTTCCTCAAAATTGTCATTCTTGTTGGCATATAATTTTTCAAAGTATCCTCTTATGATACTCTTTATTTCTGTGGGGTCAGTAGTGATATCACCTTGCTCATTCCTTATTTTATGTATTTGCATCTGTTCTCTCTTTTTCTTTGTTAGTCTGGCTAAGGGTTTGTCAATTTTGTTGATATTCTCGAAGAACCCGCTTTTGGTTTTGTTTATTGTTTCCAGTGCTTTCTTATTCTCTATTTCATTTAGTTCTGCTCTAATCTTGGTTATTTCCTGTTTTCTACTTCCTTTAGGTTTAGTTTGTTGTTGTTTTTCCAATTCCTCCAAGTGTGCAGTTAGGTCTTCAATTTTAGCTCTTTCTTCTTTTTTAATATATGAATTTATGGCTATGAACTTCCCTCTCAGGACTGCTTTCGCTGCATCCCATAGGTTTTGATATGTTGTGTTGTTGTTTTCATTAGTTTCAAGGTAGTTACTGATTTCTTTTGAAATTTCCTCTTTGACCCACTGTTTGTCTAAGAGTGTGTTGTTTAACTTCCATATCCTTGTGCCTAACCTATTTCTCTGGCCCTTAAAGATTTCCAACTTCATTCCGTTGTGGTCAGAGAAATTACCTTGTATAATCTCAATCTTTCTGAATTCATTGAGTGTTATTTTGTGGCCTAGCATGTGGTCTATTTTGGAGTATGTTCCATGTGCACTGGAGAAGAATGTAAATCCCGCTGTATTTGGGTGATGTGTTCTGTATATGTCTATTAAGTCCAAATCTTCTAATGTATTGTTGAGTGCCTTAGTTTCTTTATTAATTCTCTGCCTAGATGTTCTGTCTAATGATGATAGTGGTGTGTTGAAGTCCCCTGCTATAATTGTAGAGGAATTTATTTATCGTCTTAGTTTTTCCAGAGTTTGCCGCACGTATTTTGAGGCACCTCGATTAGGTGCGTAAATGTTGATGATTGTTCTCTCTTCTTGAGAGATTACTCCTTTTACTAATATGTAGTGTCAATCTTTGTCTCTTACAATAGTTTTGCATTTAAAGTCTATTTTGTCTGATATTAGAATAGCTACTCCCGCCCTTTTTTGGCTATTGTTAGCTTGTAAAATGGTTTTCCAGCCATTCACTTTCAGCCTCCTTGAGTCCCTGTGCTGAAGGTGGGTTTCTTGTAGACAGCATATAGATTGATCATATTTTCTTATCCATTCTGCCAATCTGTGTCTTTTGATTGGTGAATTTAATCCATTAACATTCAGTGTTATTACTCGTAACGAGTTTCTTACTTCAGTCATTTTTTCTTTGGGTTAATGTATGTCGTATGTTGTTTTGTTTCTCTTTTTGAGTTTTTAGTTGTTTTTAAACTCTCCTCCAACTCTCTCTCCTTTGTTTTTTCCTTTCAACTTGTAGAGGTTCCTTTAGTATTTCTTGAAGTGCTGGTTTCTTCTTGACATACTCTCTTAATTGCTGTTTATCTGTGAATATTTTGAAGTCTCCATCATTTTTGAATGCCAGTTTTGCTGGAAAGAGAATTCATGGCTGGAAGTTTTTTTCTTTTAGTGTTTTGACTATGTCATACCACTGTCTTCTTGCCTCCATGGTTTCAGCTGAGAAATCAGCACTTAATCTTATTGTGCTTCCCTTGTATGTGATGGTTCTCTTTTCTCTTGCTGCCTTGAGTATTTTCTCTTTGTCTTGAGCATTGGACAATTTGACAAGTATATGTCTTGGAGTTGGCCTGTTGGGATTTATACTATTTGGGGTGCGCTGTGCTTCCTGGATCTGCACATCCATCTCTCTCAATAGAGTTGGGAAGTTTTCAGCCATAACTTCCTTCAACACTCCTTCTGTTCCCTTTCCCTTCTCTTCTCCTTCTGGGATGCCCATAATGCGTATGTTTGTGCATCTTGCATTATCGGTTAATTCCCTGAGACCATACTGGATTTTTTTCTATCTTTTTGTCTATCTTTTCTACAATATCTTTGATTTCAACTGTATTGTCATCTATATCACTAATTCTTTCCTCTGCCTGTTCAATTCTGCTGCCATGTGAGTCCAGCGTCTTTTTCATTTCTTGACTTGTGTCTTTGTTCGCCATCATATCCATTACCTTTTTAGGTGTGTTAGCTATTTCTTCAGTATGTTCTCCCAGTGTCTTCTTTATATCCTTAATCTCTTCCTTCAGTTCTTTAAGTTGGTCCATGATATTTGTTTGGATAGCTTTGATTCGTTGTTCGATGTACTGCATTGCTTCCTGGTTTTTATTTTGTGCACTGGACTGGTCCATGTTTTCCAGTTTTTCAGAGTCATTTGTATTTTTCTGTTGCCCTCTGGTCATCATATTATCTTGATGGGTTTGTTCAGTTGATTAGCTTTTCTCTATGCTCTAGAATTTTATTTAGCTGTTGGTTCTGCGTGTGAGTTAAGTTTTCTCTTTGGCAATTTTTCTTCTTATTTTATTTCCTTGCTTCTTTCTATGTTCCCTTGAAGGCAAAAGGTTAGGGCCAGAGGAATCAAAAGATGTAAGGAAGGCAGAAGGATAATAGAAATATTGATAAAAGTTAGAAGAGGGGCAAAATGAGACTTAATGAGATGAATATTTAACTTGAGTAGGCAATGTAGAGTACTAGGAAAAAATATGGAGTTCCTACAATGGACTGGGAAAACAAATGGAGGAATATATATATATATATAGTGATTTAGAAGGCTAGAATTATGAGGAGGGAGAGAAATAGTAGAGAAAGGTCTGAAAGGAAAAAGTTAATACTAATAAAAAAAAAAAGAAAAAAGAAGAAGAAGAAAATAAAATAGTTGGGATAGAGATTGACACCCTTAAGTTGTGGGCCTATGAAAAAATGTTGTCTCTAAGAGCCACAACAGAAAACAGAAGGCAGAAAGATGCAGGAAGGATAAGCGATAGTTTGTAATACAGAATCAATATATACAGCGAGTGGGAAATTACTGAATAAGAAGCCCAGCAAATAAGCGACCAGCTGGCAGCACCTATTTAAAAAAAAAAAAAAAAATAGAAGGAAAACGGAAGGGGGGAGGAAAATGGGAATAATAGCAATAGACCAGAAATTAACAGAGAGAAACCAAAGATCCACACAGGCAAGCAGTCAAACAGAGCTAAGGGGGATCAATGATTCCCCTAGGGTCCACGTGGATCCTTCCTGCCTACTTGTGTTTATCAATGAATTTCCCCACAGGGTTCTATATGCAGGTCCTGAAGCACCTTTTAGCTATTAAACTAAATTAAAAAGAATTTATTTTTAATTTGTTGAGGTGACCTCACTTTTTTTTTTAAAGCCAAATGTAAGACCCAAAATAATTCCTCCTCTAGACCAACCCCCTTACAGAAGGGACCCTAGCTGGGCCTGTGGAAATTAATCAAGCACGTCCCACTTTCCGGACTCCCCAGGTTAATTGAAGCTCTGATGTTAGTCAGTGAGGAGTGCTAAAGATGGCGGATTCCGCCCCTTTTGGCGCCGAGCTCCAGCATCACCGGGTTGCTCAGTAAATCAGTTTGAGTGCAGATTCGCATCTGCTCTCAGCCTAATGCTGCTTCAGGTCAGCTTATCTGCTCCCCAAAGCTATGGGGCGGTGCAGGCAGCCAGATCGATGTCTAAAAATATAAAATACCCTTCCCTGTCTTCCAACCGAACCCTCCCTTTTTTGGGAAGTGTCCCTTCTCCTGGCTCTGCAGCGGCCCAGGTCTTATCCCTGGGTGGCTAGGGAAATCAGCTGCGTTGCCCGACCAAAATCCCCCCTCCGGTTCACTGGGTGCTGATTAGCTCGTTTGCTCTATTCACACAAGGTCCAAGGGGCGCCAGGCAGCCAGATCCCCAGAAAATAAAACTTTTTCGCCCCGCTCGCGGCTCAAAATGGCCGTTTTATTTTTTTTTCCCTAACAGCGGGGCTCAGCCACCTGTGCCAACCTCCACCGGCAGCCTCAAAACTCACGAATCTCCACCGTTCGGTCCACGCCGGCGATCTACGCAGATAGATGTCCCAAGCCTCTCACTGCACGCGTGCACAGCACACACCCCCGGGCAGGACCCCGTCCCCAATCCGCCTTGCTCTGGGAGCTTGCAATGTGCGCCCTCCTACACTAACGCCATCTTGGCCGCTCTCTTACCTCTATTAATTAATTTTTGATTTCCAAGAGAGCAGCATCTATCTAGATGGATATGGCATGAATGGAAATGTGTGTGTGTGTGTGTGTATTCACTGTTTTTTGACCACTAGCATCTTTTCCTCTTCTTTTGATAGTGGTATCCTGAATTTCCTTTGGGGATCCCCCCTTCCCCTGCCTTCTTATGATTTTCTATTGCGAATGGATGCAGGACTGCATGGAATCTCCTGTGAAGAAAGGTTTTCTCTTTGTCTTTAGTCTTATCAATATGAACTACTGATTGTTACCACGTGGGAAGTCTGAGAATGGTGCCAAATGAGAGATAATTGCCATCGTTAGAGGCCCCAGATGAGGCTGTACCTGAGTTTAGTTTACCTCTGGACTTTCAGTAAAGGCAGCTGACACATTTCCTTTTTATAAAAAAAAATCCAGTTTAAGTGGAATTTGTGTCAATTGCAACCTAAAGAGTCCTGATTAATACAAGATGACATACTAATCTAATAAAATTGTGGTTTTCCCCCTTCATCACCTTCTCTCTCACTTTCCATATCTAATGCATCATGAAGCCTCCTATTTAATCTCTTAAATATTTCTCAAATCCTCCCACTTCTCTCCTTCTTCATTTCTGTCACCTTAGTCCTTCACCAAGCCCATCAATTCTTATATAGATCATTTGTGGTAACCTTTTCTCTGATTTCCTGGCACTAATCTTACGTTCTTCTAATCAATGCCTCACCCTCCAGCTAGAGAGATCTTTTCAAAACACAAATCTGATTATTTTCTCCCTCTCTTCCACTATCACCTCCTTCCCTATGACCAGGAGTGGCTTCCTACTAATTTTAGAGTGCACATCAAAATCCTTAATACTGCTTTCAGGGTCCTGCATGGCCTGGTCCCTGCCATCCTTTTTGGCATCCTCTTGTAATTCCTTGTGTCCAGCTACATTGGCTCCTTTAACTTCCTTGAATATACCATGTTCACACCCACCACTTTACCTGGATTATTTGCCCTCTTTCCTTTCCCAACTAATGCCTCCAGGTGTCAGACAAACATCATTTCTTCAGGAAAGCCATCCCTCACCCAGAGTTAGGTTCCTTGATTACAACCATTGTGATCTCAAAGATGAAAGTGCTTCCTTTTAGAATGTTCCTTTCAATTTGTAATATACACTCATTAGTGTGTTTAGTGTGTCTGCCTCCCTCTTCCACTGAACTGTAGGCTCCAAGAGTGCATACTCAACACTGTACCCCAGAGCACTAACACACAGTAGTCACTCAATAAACAAATATTTGTTGACTATGTAAAACCATATTTTTTCTTAAGGTTAATTGACATGAGTTTACAGCAACAGTGAAAACTAATATTTTGCTATTTATCAAGGAAATACAATAGTCTCGAGTAATTAAAGATGAGTAGAAAAATTGTCTCTTCCACTGACCTTTCCAAGTCTTGTAAGAGTACCTTGCCTCAGTGTGCACATACAAAGTGTTCTGAGTGTCCTGAAAATTCAAGGGCACTGACCTTGGAATCTGGAGATTGGGGTCTGGTCCTATACTTAGTATACTAGTAACCAACATCCATGGATGAAGTCATTTGCCCTGGAGACATCAGCTCTATTTCTGGGCAGTACTAGAGTTGCCTGAGCCATGAAGCAGCAGCCTGTGAAATGGAGGCTAGGTCAGCCAACAGTGGCACCACAGTGGGGTCTCTAAATTTGCCTAAGTTTCACTCTTTTCCTAAGGAATCTCTCTCTGCCTGACTCCAGGGTTCTCAATACATCTGAGCACCTAGAAATGGCATCTGGAAGGTCCAATCTATTTTCTGGGAGCAGCTCCACTCTATAGGGTCTCCTTTCCTCCCCACACCTCAAAAAAATTCTGGTTTTAACTAAAAGCTTTAAAAAGTCTACTTTTTATTAATTAATGTCCCCATTTTTTAATTCCCTTTCACTTTTCTCTCCTGTTTCCAATTTTAGTTTCTGACATGATCTCTAATTTTTCTGCCATTTTTATTTATTCACAATTTATAATTGTTGACTTTCTTTATATATTTCATGTGGGAAATTTTCAGCAGATACTTACAAACTTTATGGAATCATTGGAGTGAAATCATAAGTAACTCTGAGAAGTATGTCCCACCTCCCACCTCCACCCAGTGGTGTGTGATGGGAAATACAACAGATCTTAGCAATTAAGCATATATGGAGTCTCTCGGCTTTCCCAGAATCCTCTTCTCCAAAGGAAACTTCTGCAAAATAAAAATATTGTATTCCAAATCAGTATACAAATGGTTTGACCATTGTCTTCTCTTTAGGATTTTCTCCTCTATTGGTGAGAACTAAGGACTGACTCCATATTTCATTATTTTGGGACATTATTTTGTTCAGTCTTTTTTCTTCTGCTTCAGTGTAATCCTTGGTTTTACCCAGGTTCTCTTTTGTTCCAGGATGTCCACTCTTCACACTTCTCTCCTCTGTTTATTTCATTTGCCTCTGTATTCCTTGGATCACAACCTCTTTGGATCATTCTCCTCACACTATTAATTCTATGTTTTCCTGTCTTTTCCTTTTTTGTTCTCTTCCTTCCTCATTTTTCCATATTACCTGGTTGGTCTGCACCAGAAATATCACAGAATTAATTTCTTAGGTCTCCAAGCATCTCTGTTGAAGGTTTGGCCAAAGTACCAAATGAGCCCTTTGGTATGTACATTTTCCTTATATTTGGCAGGATACAGATATGGCAAGATTCTATTACAGAATCAACACCTCTTGTAGCCAACCCCTTACCCAGGAGTCTAAAATGTAATCATGTTTATCAAGAAAATATTTAAACATAAGAGAAATGATTACATTAGAGCAAAGTACATTTGTACACTACAAAATGATGAGGGCTAGATAAAAACATTTTAACACATAGCTAAATTATAAAGGTACTATTAGATTTTTGTCTCACAAATTTGGGGACAGACAGCATCATGTAGTAGTAAAAGAACTTGCCTAATACTTGAGATGCCTGGCTTTGTTACTTAATTAACTGCTGGGTACCTTCAGCCTTTTGGTATAGGGATAAACCATGGGTCTCTGAGTCAGACAGGCATGGGTTCAAATCCTCTGCCAATATTAGCTGTATGATAGTTCCACCTGTAAACTGGGGGAAAGAATACTTTCTAATAAGAAACTATATAAAGCATAAAATTCATTTCTTGGCACATAGTAAGTGTCCATTTAATATAATTTCCATCACCTCTTCTCCAACTTGCATAAGTAATTTAACTTCTTTGGGCCTCAGTATTTATGTCTAGGAAATGGAGACAAAGTCTTAACAGTGCTTGAGTCCCTGGTTTTAGTCCTCTCTGAGACTTAGTTATACCAAAATTGTTTCTACAGTTGGGCACAATAAGCCAATGAATTCCCTTATTTGCCTAAGCTGTTTCAATTTGTATCTGTCACTTGCAACCAAAAGAGAATTGATTCTTCAAGACATCACTTGCCTTTGTTTCTTCCTGTATACTGGCTTCCTTCTCTTCAAGTGGACTTCTCTATGAGATGAGATACATGGCTACTGGCAACTCCTGCATTTATTTATTCCAGCTTTCGTACCAGATAGAGTTGACCATTTTCCTTAGTTTCCAAGGGAATGATCTTAGAGAAGAACTGTGGCCTGTCTTGGATCATGCGCACTTTTATGGCGAGGAGGATATGGTTCTATGGTTAGAAATATGATTGGGTGAAAGGAATAGTCCATAACATGAGAGGCCACTTTTTTAAAAAAGGGCAATGCTCCAGGCAGGCAATATAATTAATGTCTACCACACCTATACTTGTCCAATCTACTTTTGAGGGTAATTACAAAATAATATATATGAAACACTTGGGAAAACATAGAAACGAAAAATATTATGATTTAATTGGATACAAATTTAGGCTTTATAGATGACAGGTATCCAAATACATCAATATAACATTTTCTCTAGATTATGTTTTTTCAGACCAGAATATTGGCCAAGAAATAAAAATATTTTATTTTTTGTCCCCATAGAAAAGCCATCTATTAGAGCAGAAAAAGGATTTTCTCAAGTACTCAAATCAACCTTAGAGTAACTGACTCTGCCAAATGCCAAGCTCTTCTTTTTCGATTCAGTTCACTTTCTTCTGCTTCACCCAGAAACATATTAAGGTGATTTTAATGCCCTCCTGTTTCCAAGGCTGCCAAATAACAGCCATTGTCCTTGAAAACAACTCAAAGAGAACAGATTCTGGGTCATTCAGCACCCTCTTGGTCCTTTACCTAGTAGTGTTTGGTCAGGCTGGAAGAAAGGAGCAGAGCTCACTGCTTATTCATTCATTCATTCATGCATGCAATAACTGTCTATGGAGCACCTTCTTAGATAAATATGAGTGTTCAGAGTACTGTGCAAGTCTGCAGAAGGGGTAGCAAGAAACAACATTTCTATAGGATAGGATGGCTTAGGGTAACATCTAAGAATCACAATACAATAGAATCATAGGGCCAAAAGAGAAGAAGAACGGTTAAATATTTATCAAGCACTTATGTGCCAAACTTACATGTAAGCTTCTTATATGTATTATGTCACCTAATCCTTACAAGAATCCTATGAAGTAGATTATATTAATAACTCCATGTTAAAGATGAGGACATTGACGAACAATATCTCAGAGGCAATGAAGGTCTATGTCTCATTTAAAAATCTGCTGTGAGTCTAAGTGACTCTCAGGGCAACTGTTCTTCAAGCACCAACTCAGAAATCCAGGCTAGCACAGACAAGAGCATCTTGAAGGGGTGCCATCTGGAAAAACAGCCTCCTGGGTTGAAAAGCAGGAGAAAGGAGAAGGTGGAGGGTTTCAGGTCAGCAATCAAATGCTTTAGTCCGGCAGAGACATGCTACTTTTGCTTTCAGACCAATGGCCAGGAGTAGTCACATGGCCCTGCCCAGATGCAAAGGGGTTGGGAAGTACAAATCTCTGTGTGCCCAGGAGAGAGGCAGTTATGGGTGCAAATTAACAGTGTCTACTATGCCAAGGTCACTTGTTTCCTAAGAAATGGAGTTAGGATTTAAACTTTGCAGCCTTTTGCCAGAGTGCACGCTCTTACATGCCACTGTCTAGAGTTCATTGAGCCCAATCCCCTTGTTTTACAGATAAGACAAGTGAGTCAAAGGTCACGAAGCCAGAGTTGATATTTCTCAATGTTCTACTGCATCGTTATGTTACTTACCTTCTTAAAAACCTGGAAGGTACATGGGACAAGAAATATCATCCCATTTTCCAGAAAGTGAAACTGAGCACTTCAAACAGCCATTTCTATGTTACTACAAAAGAAGGCCGTTAATGAGCTCTTGCCCCCTTTTTAATGACATTGAGCTCTGGAGGAATGAGCATAAGCCTAGAGAAGTAATTAAGAAGGCAGAGAAGAGAGGAAATTCTTTCAGCAGGCCCCAAAGGGAAAGCATGCACTTCCACGTGGGTGCTCTTAGGCCTTGCTCAGTCCATGAATCTCTCATTTGTAAAATACAAGTGATCGTTCCTCTCCATGTCCATATCAGGCTTCAGATTGCTCTTTGGTGACTACTTTCTTCCTTCTAGATTACCCACGATATTCATTGCAATCTCATTTCACCTCATTGACAAGGCTGGGGACTGAGGTTGGAGGTGAGAAGGAGAAACAAAAGGCAGCATGCACTGATTTGCCTCAATCTTGTCAACTTTTCCTCACTAAGGGAGATACCCTAGCCAGCAAAGCAGATATCTTGGAACCATGAATTTTACCCAATAGGCCTCTTCCATTATTATTATTACTGGAAGGAAAGTTTTGAGCAAAGAGTAGCTATTTCAAATTTTTACATTTGGCTGGTGGCAGGACTGAACATATTCACTCCCCAGCTATTACAACTAAGAGCCAACATATGTTGTGCATTCACTGTGTGCCAGGGACTATGCAAGGTGCTTTACCTACTTGATGTCATTTGTTCCACACATTGTAAGATAGGTTTGTCCCTATTTTACAGCTGAAAAAAACTGAGGACTATAGGAACTAGGTGTACAGCTAGTAAGTGCTGGTTCAGCAGGTGAGCCTGCCTTTGAGATGGAACCACTCTACTCTACTGCTAGTTTCTCCACTGACAATTGACAAACAACTCACCCATCCCCGTCCTGGGTGCCAAGTCAGAAACACAGCCTGGGCGCTATTCCCTGCTCACATTGTCTACTCTGAACGGCAACTTCTGGTCAGGCCTTTATGCTGGAAGTAATGCACTGTTGCGTGTTGTCAGCATGCCAGGAAACATTTAGCGGGAAAAAAGGAAGGGGAAAAAGTACAGTGAGTGTGTGTTGCCAGTTATTTAAAATAGGCCAATTACCTCAAACTGTAAAAACATACTCATGTTTAAATACCTACGAATCACTTTAACAAATTTAGTAACAGAAAATTCTCACCGCTTGCTCCATTTGTGCTGTATTAAAGGCAGCCTGTTGGGAAGCATGCAGTTGACTAACTGTGGGTTATATTAGCAACCCTTTCTC
The DNA here is from genome assembly GCA_026826555.1 of Tolypeutes matacus. Taxonomy (NCBI): domain Eukaryota; kingdom Metazoa; phylum Chordata; class Mammalia; order Cingulata; family Chlamyphoridae; genus Tolypeutes; species Tolypeutes matacus. The sequence continues at coordinate 7,641,856 of JAKSZT010053881.1, forward strand.
TCTCTTACCCATATATTCATAAGTTCTGCAAATAGACAAAAGCAGTTAAGCTTGTGCAACCCAAATGCTGCTATCTTGTGAACAATGAAAATAAATGGCTTAATTTCCTGGCCCTCATTTCTGCATGTTTACGGGTAATATTTTTATTCAGAATACAGGGATTTTGGCTGGCGTGACCTAAAGGAGGCTGTAGGTATAGAAGCGATGTTGTCACTAAATCCACAGAATGTGCAGTCTGACAGGTCAGGGGCGTGACCCAACACAAGGCCACCCTGGGCAACTAGGAGCAGGTCATGAACATGAAGGGAAACCCACAGGACAAGACCAGGCAAAGCAGACATTTCCTCTCCCATTGTGGCCAGAGGGGAGTCAGTGAGAAGGAAGAATGAGCTTAAACACAATTATGCTGTGTTCATTCTAGAGCGGTTATTCCATTTGAGGGTTAATTGCTGTGGTGTGAACCTAGACACTGTCTAATTAGGAATAAGCTTGTACTAGGGAACAATTACTGAGCTAATTAGTCTCATGCACGTATAGCTCTGAAGATGGGGTAGCAAAAACAATGGTGAAAGACAAAGTCATCCCAAGAAAGGGCATGGAATGTGGGAGCTGGAAGAGACCTTGGGGATCATTTAGGCCATGGGATCGTTTTGCAAACGAAGCCTAGGATGGTGAAGGAACTTACCCCAGGCTCACAGATCAGGAGGAGAGCCAGCACTTAGCATGTAGTTCTCTCCTATATCTCAGCCCACGTTTTATCGACTGATTCCACACTGTTTGAATCCAAATAATTGGAAAGAGCGGCACCAATTGGAAGTGGGAAGACAGGCCCTGACCAAGGGGAGGGTTCGGAGGCCAGAAGCTGAGTTGTATGATGGTGCATCATCCCAGTTCCCTCCATTTGATTCCAAGTTCTCAGAAGAGATGCAAATGAGAAAGGACCCCAAGTCGTCTTCATCCCTCCAGTTTCTTGTTTCTTACAAAACCATTCATACTCTCAACAAACATTTACTGAGCCTGTTATAAGTCAGGCAGTAGACTAGATGCTGGGGATGCCAGCATAATAAGCATTGTCCCTGCTCTCAGCTGCCAAGACAAGGCTTATACTGGAAGGCTCCCATGATGTGTGGTGAAAAGGAACAGAATCCCCTAAGGCTGCTTTCAGGGGAGAACATCCTTCTTCTGTCCTTATGTCCTCTATCACTCAGGGTCTTTCACAAAATCCTTTGTAAAAGGGGAAAAATGTGCCTGTGTATCCTCCTATAGAAGTTAGGGATAATTTAAACACAGGAAATAAGCTTCTGCCAAAGAGAAAGCCAGAGCATTTCCTTGTATTTTCAAAATATATTCAGTAGGGAAGCGGATGTGGCTCAATCGATAGGACTCCCGTTTACCATATGGGAGACCCCGGGTTCGATTCCCAGGGCCTCCTGGTGAAGGCAAGCCAGCCTGCGCAGCGCGGTGAGCTGACGCAGCAAGACGACCCAACAAAGGGAGACAAGCGGACACAGAAAAACGCACAGCAAATGGACACAGCGAGCACAAGCAGGAAGGGGGGATAAATAAATAAATAAATAAAATCTTAAAATATATATATATATTCAGTAAATATCCTCTCATGGTAGGTATGTTTTACTTCAGCTTACCTAGATGAAGAACAGACTCAAAAGCTGTGATAGGTCTTTTTAAATCCCTTGACCATCTTGGGACAAGCTATCTTTATTGGCTAGAAGATATTTTAAGAAAATTCTTTGTTTTCACTACAAAAACTAGATTGTTATAAAGGGGCTTTTCTCCTAGTAATTAAACCTTACATAGCCAACTGCACACATATAAAAAGCAGTGTCAGAATTATGTACCTGCTGGGAGATGAGGTAAGGAAAGAGGTGTGGAAGGTGTAGATCTTAGATCTATGCCTTACTAGCCACACATTGCTTAACTCTCTGTGCCTCAGTTTTCTCATCTGTAAACAGGGATAATACCAGTTCTGACATCACAGGGTTGTTGAGAGGATTAAGTGTGCTTGGCTTATGATAGTTATTATTATTATTATTATCATCATTAATGGAAAGAAGACCATGGTGGCTGAGATGTGGTGAGCCAGGCAAAAAAAAAGAGATGAGGCTGTGAGGAAGGGGTAGTTGTAACAGTTATGGCCTTGAGAGGCTTGGTAAAGACTTTGGATTTTAATCATAAATATGTTTTAAACAGGAGAGTAACCTAGTTCAATGTATATTTTATAAAAGTCATGTCACATTCTGTGGAGTAAGACATTCTCTATCTAGACACCTATCCATTGCTGAAATGAAATGAAATCCTAAAGAGATAATGGCAAAGGAAGGAGGGAAAGTATGAGAGAGAGTGGGAGGGAGACAGGGAGGGAGAAAAGGAGGCAGAAGAGAGAGAGATGAGTTTGAGACCAGGAAAGATAATTGGTGGAGAGGGATGACAGAAAAGAACACTACCTCCACCCTCCAAGTTTGCCCAATATTTAGAAAGAAGGCATTTGTTTTAATAAGTATGGGGAGAAGATAGAAGGGAGGCAAGGGCTATTCTGGTTAAGGTTTCCAAGCAACGTGCACAATGAAAGGAGGGCGAGTGAATGGGCTGAGCTGCAACCTGGCTCAGAGAGGGGCCCCCTGACCTCCATAGCAGTGGGGGCGGGGTGTGTGTGTGTGTGTGTGTGTGGAAATAGCTTTTACATGTAAGGAGAATCTTGTGGAAAGTGATTCTGTCTTTTGGCTTCCTCTAAACTAGCACTTCCTCACACAGCCCACTTCTGGTCCTCCCTTGCCTCCCCCAACCTAAGAGCTGTGGGAGCTGCTGGGACACAAGGGTGAAGGGTTGGACAAGGCTCCAGGTAGCCTTGTGGTGCGATGCTTTTGGGGAGATGGCACTGCTTCATCAGCTGGATGGCAAAACACTGTTAATGGCACCAATAAAGAAGTGTGAATGTAATTTTCTCCTCCTCGTTATTTCCTCAGTATTTGGCATATTATTTAACAGATCAACGGGCCAGTCATGATCCCTTCTGAAGCCAAGTCTGTGTGTGTGTGTATGTGTGTGTGTGCTGGAAGATTCCTAAAATGCAGCATGACTCAGATATAAGCGCATCAGTTGGAAATGGGCTATATTCATTTGGAACACATGAGAGACACTGAATGAGAAAGTGATCGAGTTCACCCTAAGTTTTGAAATCTTTTAGAAGGGGCGAGGGGCTCCAAAGTTTGAAGCACTGTGGAGGAAAGAGCAGCTCGGGAGAAAAGGTATAACTTTAACCTTACTTCTTGCACCACATTAAACCAAATATGTATGCTGACTTGGAGGAAATGTAAATCTGAGAATATGTGTGATCAGTATAAAGGAAGGGAGTATTTTGGAGCTTTGGAACAACCAGACCTGGCTATGATAATAGCTACCACTTACTTTGGGGTTACACAGAACCAAGCATTTGTTTGGATACTTTGTTATATCAACTCACTTAATCCTCACAACACACCCATGAGGTAGGCAGTATTATCATTTCACTTCACAGGGGAGGAAGCTGAAACATAGCTAAATTAGGGTCATACAGCTGGTAAGCCCACACAATCTGGCTTCAACATCACACAAGTAACTATTACACACACAGCCTGTCTGATATATAAAAAGATGGAGAGAGGCAGCCCAGACCCTGGCCTTCATATTTGACTATACCCCTAAATGCAAGGGAGAAGGGGAAAATCTATGCATATAATTGTATGCAGCCATAGACATTTGTATGTTTGGGGAGGTGGGTTTTTATCTTACATCTTTCAGTCCAGTTATAATTTTTTGACCATGACCATGCCTTATCATTATGATTACAAGTATTTTTATTTTGTTTTCAGACAGCTCTAACTTTTTTCTTATACATTAACTAAGCCATATATAACAGGAGGTATGTTGATAAATTTTCAACAGGAAAAAACATGGAAAGATATGCAGATGCATCATTTTCATATGTGCTCCTTTTTAAACATCCAAGATGGCAATTGCAATTCCCAAAGTAGGAAATTACCACTTTGAAGTTTCAGGGTTTTCTGTTCAATAATTTCTCAGGCAGTGTTAGTTCTCAAAGCTTTAGAATATTTCTTCCCCTTTGCTTTTTCCTGTATTCTTGAGTGTACCCACCAGTCACTGCTCCAGTCTCACTTAGAATTTTTAATTTTTAAAATATTCAAGAAATTTAAAGCTTATTATTTAGAGGCAAATTTAATAGAAAAATTATGTTTGCCAATTTTATAAGTAATATTAAATATAATAATGCGCTTTTAATCAAATATCCTGAAAGACACATCTATCCAGAATAACTTTCCAAAAATGTCAGGAAAAGCAATCTAAGAATGAACTTTGTAAAAACACAGTGACATCCATGCTGCCAAGTATAATTTCATTCAGGACACTGTTGTGTCTCTTTTTTTCTACATCTTTCTTTTACCTTTGAGATCAGTCCTTTCCTCTCCATAAGTGATTGACTAGGTGGAGACCAGAGTATTTAGGCAACTAAATTTGACAGTTATTTTAAAAATTGGCTTTTAATTTATGAGACAGTTCTGACTAGTCATGTAGTCACTTCACGAGGGAGTTTTCCCCAAGTGTTTACTTGTCTATGTGAATTCCTGCTGTGACACTAGTTGTTGCAACATTGAGTTGGGCCAGATAATAAGTCAGACTTGTTGTGTGAAGAAAATTCCTGCTAGATTTGGATCAACCTAAAATAATCTATCAGCTAAATGTGCAAATTACCACCTAACCCATCCAATCTCAATAAAACTGGCAAATTCACCACCGTGTCCCAATTAGGAAACCAAGTCTGTGGAAAGTGTCAGATATTAAGATTATTTTAAATGTTTCATCCCTATCTATATGTTCATTTATAGTCACAGTATCAGTTGGATTCCCGTAATGGGACAGGCATAGTTACAGACATGGGGTGTCAAGAATGAGGAAGGCATGATGCTCCACTCCTTTTGGGGGTCTCAGAGTCTGTGTGCTGCGAGTGAGGGGTAGGAGGTATAAAGGAGAAAGAAACTAACATCTTCCAGTCACTTTCCCGTGCCAGGTGACCTTCCTGGAGCTTTACACTGACCCTCTCATTGAATCCCCCCTGCAACTCAGCCAAATAGGTTTTACTTCTCCATTTTATACCAATTCAAGATAGGGAATAACTTGCCCAAGAGCACACAACTGGAGTCAGAACTTGAACCCAGCACTTCCTGACTCCATGCCTAACTTTTACACTATTTCATGACAAGGAAAAGTAACTTTCTTTTCTAACAATGTCAAAGCTTTTCAAGCTTATTATCTCATATGTTTCTCGTCATATCCTTGGGAGGGGATGAGGTAAGGCATTATCATTTCCATATTATTTCCAATGAAACTGGGCCTCAGAGACCTAAACAAAGACCTCAAGGCCCATGGCTAGTCAGTACTGGAGCTGGGACTAGAATGAATATTTTATCCTTCTTCATACCGTACTTTCTTCAGTACACAAACCTCAATATTATGCTGAGTTGAATATGGATTTGAGTTCCAAGAAAGCAAAAAATAAAAACACACAAGGCTGCATTGAGAAACATCCACAGGGAACAAGAGTTAACAGTGCTCTCATTAGCTAAAAGCCACTGTTCATAAGGGATATACCAAATGCAGTGGTATTACTAGCATGCATTACACATTTATTCAGCTGAAAAGGAGGTGAGGTGGTGGATGATCAGAGGTCAGGGAGAAGGACTAAGAGGCAGAGAGCCCTGGGCTGAGTGCTTTATGCCCTTGTGTAAGTGACTTGACTTCCGTGTCCCTCTATGTGACCTTGAGCAAGTCCCTCGACTTCCTCATTCATCTCAGCTAGTAAATGTGTTTATGTGTGTGCGTGCACGCATGTGTCAGGGTGTGGGAGAGATGTCACCATACATCAAATGCTGTGGCTCAAGTGAGCTCCTTGGGGAAAATGTATCGCAGTATCCTTGCCCCCCACCAGAAAGATTTTCTCGCAGTGTGGTGAAAGGTGCCACTTTTTAATAACATCATTGGAATATCAGCTTCTTGCAAGATGCAGTGGGACAAACTGCAGCGTGCCGTTTTGTGACACGATAAAAGAAGAGAATCTGATGTGAGCTCCCAGGCAAAACCCCTTCAGGAAAGAGGGCCCTGATCCTTTTGTGATCACATGGACAAGGTACAGGCAAACTGGTGAAGGAGTGGAGACAGGAAGTTTGTTACAATACAGAACACACACACAGACCTCTTGCAGTATGAAACGCCTTCACTTTCCATACCTTGGGGTGAGTTTTTACTGTTTCTCTGTGAATTATTCCAATGGTCACCAGAAAGAGGAAGAGCACACCTGTGAGCTGCCAGAGCCAGCCAGCTCCTTTCCTAGCTCAGAGCGCTGCCACTCCAGTTCAAACAGAAAGGCATCCTAAAATGGAGGAGGGCAAGGGCTTTGTTGACTGGCCTCTTCCTCCTTTCCTTTGGGTAACGGCATTATCTGACATCTGGGTAGCTAAGTATGCATTGTTACCCAGGCGATAGTGCACAGTTACATCTTGTGTGCCCACGACCCGCGGGGCCCAGACTGCAGGAACGTGAGCTGGGAAGGGAGAAGGGAATGAGCAGCACAGTTTCTGGGGCATCTGCTCTTGGTGGCCCCAGAAACAAAGCCTGTATTCTTGTGGGCAGCATGGTACAGGGGATAAAGAGTATGGAACCTTATATCAGAAGGCCTGGTTTTAAGCCCTGGCCTGGAAGGAGAGGTCCAAAGAGTTGTTCTATTAGTTTCTTCACACTGGACCACCAGTTAGTTTGGTTCAACTGGTGAGAGGGTAAGTTCTCCTTCTTTACCCTCATCAGTAACTGCCCTCCCCAGGTAGAAAGGCTGGGCATAAGAGGAGGACTTTTCTAATTGAGGAGGGCCACTCTGACATCCAGGAGTATTTTGTTTCCTAGAACCCTGAAACTCCTAACTCAGCTCTCTGTTTGTAGGAACTCTGATCCATTGTGGGATATGGGAGGAGTCTCTGAGACTCAGTTTCTTCATTATAAGATAAAGGTAAGGCCACTTGCCCTAGCCTTATTGTTTGAGTAAAAGGATCATTTGACCTGATACTGTGATAATGCTGACAAACTCTAAGATGGTGTGCAAATGTAGGTAATTCTTTTTCTGTTTTAATATGGGAGACATTTTTGGAAGGGAATAGAGAATCCTATAAACCAGTTACTATACCTGCCCTTGACTGAGGCCCCAGGAGGCATTTCCTGGCCTTGTCCTGGAATCTTTGGGGTCCTGCATAAAGCTCAGCACTCCCCAGAGCTTTCATTTCTGTTTATTGGATTTTAAGTAAGTACCTTAGAATCACAGGCAATCCAACTTGTAAGGGACTTAAAAGGCCACCAGGAAAAGCTCTCTCTGATGCTCAATTCTTCTCTATAACAAGTCAAGAAACATGTATACTTCTATACTCTCTACAGAATCTAGCATGGTGCTCAGGTATATGACATCCATACAATAGTTTTTTCTTGAATGAATGAATGATTCAATGAATGAAGGAAAGAGATAAGGTAAAGAGCAATGCTGGCCAGAAAGTCTTTACACATATTTGCAGAGCATCAGGCTATACAAGAAGATAGCTATACCAGTAAATAATATTGGTAGCTACAAGAATGATGATGATCACTCCAATCATTGATTTAGTGACTGTCATGTCCAAGGAACCCTGCTAAGAGCTTTACATAAAAATCTCATTTAATTATTAGGATAGCCCATTGAGGAAGACAATTCTTATCATCTGCAGCTAAGGGAACTGAGGCATAGCAAATAACCTCAAAATCACCCAGCTGGTAAGAGGACACACTAAGATTAAAACTAAGCTGTGTCCTTACCTCTTTCTAAGGGTTTTTTTTTTTTTTTCTCACTACAACTTACTTTTTGTAATGTTCCTCCAGGGCATTATACTTCTTTTTCTTGGTTCCCAGATAATTAGAGTAAACTATAGACATTGCTTTATTGCCTGGAGAGCAACGGGGGAGAGGACCCCACATGGCTACTCTCCAATTGAGTTCTTGAGAATATCAGTTGATCTTATCCTTGGTCATGGAGTCAGTTGTGAATTTGACATAAATGTCCAAATTGGCACAGTTTTGTTTGTGCACACAAGGAGAATTGTGACAAAACAAAAAATAATCTGTCATGGTCGGGTGGGAATGGTATTTGGGACCCCAGGGAATTCATTCCCTTCAGCATCATCTTTCAAATACCACACTGGTCCTATCACTCTTGATCCCCCTTACCCTGCTTTATTTTTCTTCATAGCACTCCTTGAGAGAAGTGTTCTTTGGCTTGTGTGTTATCTGCAGCGCCCCTCTAGGAGACAGGCTCCATGAGAGCAGGGCCTCTGCTTTGTTCCTGGCTACATCCACCATGTCTAGAACAGTGCCAGGAACATAGCAGCCACTTAGAAAATGCTTGTTGAATGACTATACTAAACATTTTTGGAGAAATATATAAGTACCCAGAGTAACATCTCTGTTCTTTATGGATTGTGAAATGTTTGAACCAGAGATTCTTTTGGCACTTCCATTTGACAGGGTGCCTGATGGCGAGAGTTTCTTTTTGCACAACCTTCAAAACCAACTTCACTCTAAGTTTCCTCACGCTCCAGTTTGTCTCAACATGTGCAGTGCCCTATGATACTCACAACTTGACATATAGATTATTTCTTGCAAATCATTTGGAACATCGCACATCATGGTGTAACATGTATTTCCCCAGAATAGCTGGAATACGGGAGATACAGTCAGAAAATGCTCTTTTAATCAGCTACATGTTCCCTGCTCCTTGAGAGGTACCATCAGGAAGAGACAACAGGTCAGGCAAAGTTTTCTTCCCACTTGTAGGCACAAGGCCAGTTGAAGACAAGATCAGTGTTCATATGTGCCTCCAGCAGAAGACATTGCCTTAGGTTAAGTTAAGGGTTATATATGCTTTGCCTGAAGAGGTGGAAACAAGGGTTTACTGTCCACAGTAACATATCCCTAGAAATGAATTGGTGATGTTGGTCTGAAGGAGGTTTGCTCCTTAATGAGAAACAAATATATAATAAAATATAGTTTCTCTAACAGTAACTATCTTATACCACTTGGATCTAATTATAGAAAGCCTTGTTAAAACAACTTGAAAACCTTAGAAAGCTAAATAATCAGATAGTCAGTTAAATAGATTACTCCAAGGAACAATGGAAAATGCAATGGTTTCTTCCCAAAGTTGAATTAATCTCACATTCCTATGCCCTCATCACTACTGACACCTCTTCCAAAAATCAGTTTGTGCTTCTTCCAGTCCAGTGGTATATACAGAAAAAGTTTACTCTAGAATAAAATGCAAAAACCTTTAAAGCATTGTTTTTTGTATTTTCCCCATCATTTGTCCTTTTCTCTTCCAACATTGGATAGATAGCCAAGTTGTCTTTTTAATTGAAACTAAAAACAAGGTTGTAGCATTTTCAGAAATTGATAGACCCTTTTGAATTAACATTATTCCATTACCCCTACTTAAAATCTCTTAACTTCCCAACTCTGCAAAATAGCAGACCATTACAAGAGAAAAAGCTTATGGCTTTGGCCTGGATCAAAGCTTTATGCTAAGAAAATAGGCTATTTTGTTCTAAATCAATCACTCAGTCACCAAATACTTTCGAGTGCCCAGGCTAGATGCTGCTGAGGAGACAGGGGAAGGTAGAAAACATAAGCCCTGCTTGCAGCCTATTTAAGTGACTATTAATCATCCTTCCAGAGCTAAGCTGTGTTGTACCAACAATATAATTTGTTAAAAGCTTGTGGAATGTAGAATTGTGATCCAGAACTGACTTAAAATAGTAGAGAGGCTTTAAAAAAATAAAGGAAAAGTTCTTGCAAATTGTAGTTCACAGTTGTCTGGTGCTTACTTTAAAATACCCCTAAGCAAAAATCCTTAAAACCTCAGTGAAGTTGTGTGGCTTTCAGCTTCCATATCAGCTTCGATATCCTGTAATCCCTCAGAGGGTTGCGGGAGGAGCAGCCATCAAAATAAACAGAAGCCTTTGCTATCACATGGCAAGTAAGTGTCACATCTCTTGAGCATCCCAGATACTGGGGCAGCCCCCTGACAATGGATGAAACGATATCACAGCCAGCCAGAAAACAACCAACAGAAACAGTGAGATGACACATAAACCCACAAGCTCGGCTTATAATGTGGAGCAACAATACACAAACACACCGTACTTCTCCAGTCACTCTAGAGAAAGAAAGAGAGTAAAATGCGTGAGAAAGCCACAGTTAAATTACTCACTATTAGCCCCTGCAGTGTGCTTCCAACCTATGTGGATATATATATATGGATAGAGCAGGAATAGAGAATGTCATAGTTAAATTTTTACTAGTATAATGAGGAAAGAGACCAAGAAAAGAAGCTCCCTGGGCTAATTTTCTAGCCAGCAACCACTGCAGTGCTCCCACTAGGAGAGTTGGAGGGATTGAGAGAAAAGTATAATAAATAATGACTGGCTCTGCTGGTCAGGAGAAATTATCACTATGCTTGAGGGATCTAAGCATATGCTCACCCAGGAAACATATCAGGAATGGGGACTGAAGTGAGGAGAAAAAAACAAAAACAAAAACAAAATGGTTTGGACAAATATCTGGGACACAGTCATATAAATTAAGAGAAAATTAAAAAATAAATAGCATCATCAAAATTTATATATTGTTAAACTGAAAGTGGTCAAAGAGCCTAGCTCCCCCAGATTTGAATTGCTTTTTAACTTGTAGTTTTATATGGCTTTGTAGGGGGAAGCCAAGCTATTTTACATTTCTCATAGACATCTGTTTCAATCCAGTATATATTTTTTGTCAGCTTCTGTAACTTAGCACAGCAAAAACTCAGAATCCTTACTGTATACTCATCTACAGAGATCTGCTCTGTGTAGGAAAATAAGACCTAGAAAATTCAGAGAAATGCAGAGACAAAACATTACCAGCTCAAGAAAGTCTGTTTTGCCAATGTTTTAGGGCTAAAATTTGCTTTGATGTGTCACAAGCAAGTAAGTCAGACTCAAACCAGGTGGGCTTGAATGCTTACCAGAAAAAGGGAAATGCTAGGCCTTATTCATTGTCTATGGATTTCCTAGAAATTGAAGGAAACAAAATCTATAGGTTGAAGGTGTTTTACCTAATTGATAGTCTATGCCCAATGTGTGACAATATGTTTGGCATATAAAGAGGCTCACATGGACTGGCAATATATTCTTCAATTACCAGAGGAGTTACAGGGACTGGGTTTTCCTTCCTGCTTGAAACAACAACAAAATTTGGACATCAGGCAATGAAGAAGAGTGATCCCTGAGAGACAGGAAACAAATGAGGTGAGTTCTAGGATTCATCCAGTGCAGGGAGATGGAGAGATGCTTGGTGGAGAGGACGGTCTCCCTAAATTGAAGTTATAAGGTTGGGAATCCAGGGAGTCCAAGGCAGCTCTTGCTTGCAGAGCAGAGTACAAGAGAGAAGACAACAGCACAGAAAGAGAGTTAAGGCATTCTGTGGAGGGCTCCTCTTGAGCATTCAGCTGTGTAATGACCAATGCTTGCATATAAGGAAACTACCCAAGGCCAGGAAATGAGACACTGAAAAGATTGAAGGAACAATATTGTAGCTCTTAAGGTGCAGAAATAGTGCCTATTTCCAACAACCAGCATGGGACACCTCTTAATTCCTGGGGTACTGGATAGAATCATCAAAAGGGTTTTGCTTCAGTTTTAAGAGAAGAAAAATTAACCCTAGACTGATCTCACCTAACAGCTCTTAAAAGTAAGACATGAAAGAATCAAACTGTCTCAAGTAATTGAACCACATCTCTCAAAAGTTCAAGAAGACTTACAGGAATTCCAAAATATCCAGCACCCAATAAGGTAAAATGCACAATATTTAGCATAATAAAAAATCAGTGACTCAAAACTGACCCATAAATAGCACGATGAAAAAATTAGAAGTCAGAACATTAAAATTGTTATTATTTTAGTTATTAGTTATTTAATTGTTATTATTTTAATTATTAGTTATTTTTTGAATTCCATATATTCAAGAAGCTAGAGGAAATATGTGGAATATACAAAAAAGCCCAATATAAACTTCTAGAGATTAAAACTACCATGTCTGAGATGAAAAATATAGTGGATGGGATTAATAATGGATTAGATATTGTAGATGAATAAACTGAATCCATAGCAATAAGATCTATCCAAAATGAAACACAGAGAAAACATAGCAAAAAAAGAAAAGTAAGCAAAATGTCAGAAATGTGGTACAGCTTCAAATATCATAATATGCATTTAATTGGGGTCCATAAAGAAGACAAGAGAAAGGAGGGAAAGAACAATTAAATGAAGAAAAAATGGCCCCAAAATTTCCAAATTGGAAGAAAGCCAACATTTCCAAGAAGTTCAAAGAACAAGAAAGTCACCCAAGGATGCCTCATAATCAAATTGCTTAAAACAGGGGAGAAAGAGAAAACCTCTTTTTTTTTTTTTTTAATTTAATTTAATTTTATTTTATTATTTATTTATTTATTTTGAGAAAACCTCTTTTAAAAAATTCTTAGAAAAATGCTGTGCACAACAGAAATGACCAAATTTCCTTGTCAGTTATACTGTTTTGCTCTGAGGCTTCTCTGAAAGTATATGCAGTCAGCTGCAGGTCAAAGTTTCATCTTCAGGAAAAAAAAGAGAAGAAGATCTTTACCTGAGAAGCAAGGCAAGTATATAAATTATGTTCTACCTGTCAGATACCATAACCCTGATAAGAAGGTAAAGGTGAAAAATGGTTAGGTGTCTTGAAAGACAGGACATTTTGAATGTTATATAGCTACATACATGTATGGGATATATATTTGTCATTGTTGCTAAAGGTATATTTTCTGGAGAGATAGAGGCCTACACAGCAGCTAACAAAATATTAAACTTCCCTCCTGGGGAAATCCTGATACTTTCTCAAATAAGATGGCCAAAATCTCTGGAATATATAAGCCTTACCTAATAAAAGAAACAAGGCTAATAAGCCAAGTATATGATCTTAATGCTTTCCTGTATGAACTTTATTCCAGTAATAATGAAATTAAGCCTAATTATAATTAATGCCTAAAAGTTACCTCCTGAAAACCAACTAGTTAATCAAGTGTGACTTCTCTCTAAGCCAAACTCTGCAACTAAACTCATTACCCCTCCCACCCCCGACATGGGACAAGGCTGCCAGGGATAAGCCTCCCTGGCACCAATGGATTATTTCTAAGAATTAACCAGCAATGCATTTGGAGAAAGACCTTGATTAAAAGGGGAAACTATTAAATAAAATAGAGTTTTTATGGCTAAAAGATTTCAGAGTGAGTCGGGAGGTCATTCCAGAGGTATACTTATGCAGGTTTCAGCCAGACTTCACAAACTGCGACAGTGAGCAAATTCTCAAACAAAAGTGCTCCTTAGGACCCTAGGGACATCTATACACCATAGACAAGCCACATGGCCTCATGAAATTAACATTCTCTCAGCAGGCTCTATCTGGGAATACATGAAAATCTATTTTCCCAATATCACATAGTTATACTCATTTATAAATCCCCTTTATAATGATTCCTTTACCCCTTTTATTTGAACCTATATTTTTCCATTTACTTGTTAAGTATATTTCTCATAGACTTAAAGACTTTGGAGTGCCCCTAAGCCAATTTAGTCCTGAAACTCATGTGGCCAACTTCAACTCTCCAGAACTTTGGGCTTGCCCTGGATGACTAACTAAACGATGATGATGGGCCAGCCCCATTCACAAAGCAAGGAATATCTTCAACTGCAAGCAGAACAATTCCATTCCTCTGTCCCATGATATCTACATCCCTTCTCAGCCTGAAGTAGAGTATACATTATCCCAAATCCCTCAAGATTGAGGAATGAACAAAAATAAGGGGGGAGTATAACCACTGACTAAAGCAGATTTATTGTTATTGTAGTTATTATTTTGTGTTAGCTGAGTAACTTCTAACATTGATATAAAAAAATTAGTTTAAAAAGAATTAAAAAAACAGCCAGGAAAAAAAAAAAGCCATTACATACAGAGGAACAAAGATAAAGATAACAACACTTTTCTTATCTGAAACAATGCAAGACAGAAGACAGTAGAGGAACACCTTTAAAGCACTGAAAGAATAAAAGCTCTCAACATAAAATTTTTTACTCATTGAAAATCTCCTTCAAAAATAAATGTGAAAGAAAGACCTTTTGAGAAATATGAAAGTTAAAGGAATTCATCACTAACTACACTACAAGGAATGTTAACAAAATCCTTTGAATAGGACAAAAATAATTCCAAGTGTAGATTTTTATCTAAACAAAGGAATGATGAGCGTCAGAAATTGTAACTTTATGGATAAATATAAAGACTCATCTTCATATTATTTAAATCTCTTTAAATGTAATAAACTGCTCAAAACAAAATAATAACAATCTATTGTGTGGTTTATAACATATGTAGGAGTAAATATATAACAGCAACATCATATAGGCCTGGAGGGGCAAAATGGAAGTATTCTGTTATAAGGTAATTAATTATATATGAAGTAGTATAATATCACTTGAAGATAAACTGTGAAAAATTAAAGATGTATATTATAAACATTAAACAATCCCTAAAATAATCTCACCAAGAGATATATTTAATTTTCAAAAAAATGAAATAAAATGGAATCATAAAAATATTCAATTAACCCAAAAGAAAAGGACAAAAGGAATGAAAAAAGAACAAAGTACAGACAAGCAAATAGAAAATACATAGAAAGATGGTAGTTTTCACTCAAACATATCAATAATCATATTAAATTTAAATGGTCTAAATACCTCTACTAAAATGTAGAAGTTTGCCAGATTGAATAAAAGAAGCAAGACCAACTATATACTACCTATATGTATCTCACTTAAATATAAAGATGCAAATAGGTTAAAGGTAAAATAATACCAATTAAAAGAAATCTGCATGCCTACATTAATAGCAGGCAAAGTAGATTTCAGAGCATAAAACTATTCCAGAGATAAAGAGGGTCTTTTTTTTTAAAAAAGGAGGTCAATTCCTCAAGAGTTCATTATAATCCTAGATGTATATGCACCTAAAAAGATTAAGGAAAAACAGATAAAACTGAAAAGAAAAAATACAAATCTGCAATTAGATAGCCCAACACCCTTCTTTCAATTATTGTTAGGACTAGTAGACAGACAACAACAAGGATAAAGAAAACTAGAACACTATCTACCGATTAGACTTAATTGACATTTATAGAGCATGCCACTGAACAAAGCAAAGGACATGTTCTTTTCAAGTGCACACAAGAAAGATCAACCAGATTTTGAGCCATAAAACAAATCTAGGTAAATTTAAAAGGATTAAAGTAATACAGAGTATGTTTTCTGACTACAATGAAATTAAATTAATAATCAATAACCAAAACATATCTGGAAAATTGCAGATATTTTCAAACTAGATAACACACTTCTAAATAACCAAAGAAGATCAAAGAATAAATCCAAAGGAAAATTAGAAGCTATTTTGAACTAAATGAGAATGAAAACACTACCTATCAAAATTTGTGAGTTGTAGCTAAATCAGTAATTAGAGGGAATTGATAGCACTAAATGTCTATAGTAGAAAATAAGAATGGTCTCAAATCAATGACTTCAGCTTTGACCTTAAGAAACTTAAAAAAATTAGTTAAATTAAATCCAAAATATGCAGAAGAAATAATAAAGATCAGAGCAAAAACCAATTAAATAAGAAAGAGAAAACAACAAATACCAATGAAATAAAAAGCTGTTTCTTTGAAAAGAACAATATAATTAATAAATCTCTAGCCAGACTGATCAGGAAAAAAAGAGAGAATTTGGATTAGTAGTTAAATTCCTTCTCACAAAGAAAATACCAGGCCCAGATGCTTCACTAGTGAATTCTACCAAACAATTAAGGTAGTAATAGTACCAATCTATGCAAATTCTTCTAGAAAATTTGAGAAGGGAGTACAATATAACTCATTCTAGGATGTCAGCATTACTCTGATACCAAAACCAGACAAAAAGAGTACCTTCATGAATGAAGAAACATTCTTAAAATTTTTTTTAGCAAATTGAATCCAATAATATATATAAAGTCCTTTTTTAAAAACATATTGAATATAATGGTATTGAATAATCATTTATATACTGAACCAAGTGGCAGTTCATTCCAGGAATAAAAAGTTGGTTTAACATTTGCAAATCAATTAGCATAATCTACCATGTTAACAGATCATTCCAATAGATGCATAAAAGGAATTTGACGAAGAGCCAACATTTATTCTAAAAACTATTTAGTACATTAGGAACAGAAGGGAACTTCCTTGATGTGATAAGGGACATCTACAAAAAACCTACAGCTAACATCATTTTTAATGGTGAAAGACTGAATAAATGCTTTCTCTATCAAATCAGGAACAATACAAGATTGTTAACTCTCACTGTTTTTATTCAATATTGTATGTAAGGGAATACAAAGGAACATGAAGAAGATTTTGGGAGTGATGGATATGTTTATTATCTTGATTCTGGTGATAGTTTCATTGGTATATACACATATCAAACCTTATCAAACTGTATATTTTAATAGGTGCAGCTTATTTTTCTCTTCTTATTTTTGTTTTAAAAGGAGATTTAGATTACACAAATGTTGTATCAAAAATATAAGGGATTCCCACATACCCCACCTCGCCCTCCTGCACTTTCATTAATGTGGACATCTGCCACAATTGATTAACACATATTGGTTCATACCATGCATGGTTTACACTTTGCACTGCACAACCCTATAGGATTTGACTAAATGGACAATGGCCTGCATCCATCATTGCAACACCATGGTGCAGTTTATTGTATGTCAATTATACTTAATAAATCTAGGGGCGGGGGGAGAGAAGGAAGCACAATTATTATTGTCAGATAACTTGTGTGATGGTTAGGCTAATGTGTCAACTCAGCCAGGTAATTGTACCCAGTTTGGTCAAGCAAGCACTGGGCTAATTGTAATACAAGGACATTTATGGGCTTCAGTCATCAGTGAGTTTACTGTATAGATGGGTGATTACATCTATTATCAACCAGGGAGATTGCCATCAACAATGAGTGACGTTTTATCCAATGCCTTAAAAGGGGAAATGATTTCAGCATTCAGAGAGAATTTCCCAGCTCATCTTTGGACAGCCAACATCTCCCGTAAAATCATCAAGAACCTTCATTGGACTTTGGTTGGAGCCCCTGGTTTGCAGCCTGCCTGTGGAATCTGGACTTGTGCATCCCCCCTGGTCATGTGAGAGAATCTTATAAAATCTCATACTATTTACAGATATCTCCTGTTCTTTCTTTTTCCCTAGAGAAACCTGACTAATACAGCTTGGTACCAGGAGTGGTTCTTGAGGAACAGAGTCTTAAACATGAGATGTCTGAAGTGGTTCTGGGAGTTTTGCAATTGACTCTCTACTCTAATTGGAATCAAGGGTACTAATGACTCCCTTTCCAATTAATGAAGAAGTCACCAACAGTCCGTGGCGTGAGTTGACAATGGAGATACACAAAATATCATAACTGGATTCCCCTACTTCCACGCTTAAAAGGCAAGGATCTGGGTGACTGTTTTCAACATCTTAACAGAGTTTTGTGGAGTCAAAAGGTATAATGATGTTGGCTGGCTCCTCCTAGATACTCTGGATATAATTACAAAAGAAAGAGAGGGGGTAAAGGCTTCAGATTTGCTATTTAAACACACTGTGAATGATGTGAAAGTTTCTATGAGTGCTCTGAAAGAAAATCTTGTTTCCTGCAGCCAACGGCTTGAGATGTCTAAAAATCAGCCCTCAGACTCTCATTGTACCAGTAGTAGAGTTACAAAGGAAACTAAAATCTCAACCCTGCAGGGTATCTGTGGTTAAAGTGAAGGCAATGATTGGAAAGGAGTAGAACCCCAAGGATTGGGATAGAGACATATGGGATGATGATAATATTGGTGGCGAGACTGGAACACTAAATTCTGCTGAGACTTTACCAGATAAACCTGTGATGGCCTGCCCTGTGGAGACCACACTTTGTCAACCTAGTATCACCCATCCTCCAGCCTCCCCCAGGAGTCTGAACCTCCTTCCAGCTCTGAGGTGGGTACCAGTCCAAATCCAGCATGAACTGCTCAGCCTCTGGCCTGCCCCAGGGAGTCTGGACCTCCTCCCGGCCCTGAGGCAGGTACCATCCCAACTCCAGCATGCACTGCCCAACCTCCACCGGTGCTTGAGGAATCAGCCTTCCAACCCCTGCCTGAAGAGATAAATCCTGTCTTACCTGAAGAAAATGCAAAGGAATGCTCTGAGGTCAGTAGCTTGCAAGGCATTTCTAATCCTTCTCCTTACCACCCCCACCACCCCTCTTCTCTTTGAGAACAATTACTAGACTAAAATCACAACAAGCCCCCAAAGGTGAAATACAAAGTGTGACCCATGAGTAAGTACGCTATACTCTGAAAGAACTGCCTGAGTTTTCCAACTTATATAGACAGAAATCAGGGGAATATGTGTGGGAATGGATATTAAGGGTATGGGATAATGGTGGAAGGAATAAAAGTTGGATCACACTGAATTTATTGATAGGAGCCCACTAAGCAGAAATTCTGAGCTCAACGCTGTAGCTTGAGGTGTTAGAAAGGGCTCTAATAGTTTGTTCAGGTGGCTGACTGAAACATGGACCAAACGATGGCCTAGCATGTCTGAGGTTGAGATGCCTTATTTGCCCTGGTATACAGTAGAAGAGGGAATTCAAATGCTTAGAGAGATTGGAATGCTAGAATAGATTTACCATTTAAGACTTGCTCACCCACCCCAGGAATGTCCAGAGGACACACCTTTAACCAGGACTGTGAGGAATAAATTTGTTAGACTAACTCCATCTACCCTGAAGAGCTCTGTGGTTGCTCTTCTCTGTAGTCCAGATATTATGGTAGGGAGCGCTGTAATGGAATTAGAATCCTTAAACGTTATGGGGATGATCGAATCTCGGGCCCCTAAAAGTCAAATACCGGGAGTTAATCGCCAAAGACAAGGTGGGCATGGCTACCTTGGAAAGGCAGATTCAAAGCAGCACTCAAAATAGTCTGAGTCACATAGAGTTATGACATTGGCTAACAGATCATGGGGTACCTAGAAGTGAAATAGGTGGGCAATCTACTAAATTTCCTCTGGATTTGTATAAGCAGAAGAATTCTAGGTCGATTAAACAAAACCCTAACTCGAATTACAGACACAGAAAATCATGGCCCCTTAATCAATTCCCGGACTTGAGACAGTTTACAGACCCAGAGCTCCTTGAATGAGGAGAAGGCCAGGTCCCCTTGGGGAAGGATCCTGGTACACTGCCAAAAAATTTATACTGTTAATCTTCCTCCCATCTTTCCCCAAGGAGACCTATGGCCTTTTACCAGAGTAACTGTGCATTGGGGAAAAGGAAATGATCAGACATTTCGGAGATTATAAGACACTGGCTCATAAGTGACATTAACTCCAGGAGACACAAAATGTCACTGTGGTCCACCAGTCAGAATAGGGGCTTATGGAGGTCAGGTGATTGATGGAGTTTCAGCTCAGGACCATCTCACAGTGGGTCCAGTGGGCCCCTGGACCTATTTTGTGGTTATTTCCCCAGTTCCAGAATGCATAATTGGAAGAAACATGTACCCACATTGGATCCCTGATTTGTGGAGTGAGGGCTATTATGGTAGGAAAGGCCAAGTGGAAGCCATTAGAACTGCCTAGCAAAACAGTAAATCAAAAGCAATGCCAGATTCCTGGAGGGATTGCAGAAATTAGTGCCACCATCAACAATCTAAAAGATGCAGGAGTGGTGATTCCCACCACATCCCCATTCATCTTTCCTATTTGGCCTGTGCAGAAAACAGATGGCCCCTGGAGGATGACAGTAGATTATTGTAAACTTAACCAGGTGGTGACTCCAATTGCAGCTGCTATCCCAGATGTGGTATCATTGCTTGAACAAATCAACACTTCCCCTGGTACCTGGTATGCAGCTGTTGATCGGGCAAGTGCTTTTTTCTCAGTTGCCATTGGTAAAGACCACCAGAAACAGTCTGCTTTCAGCTAGCAAGGCCAGCAGTATACCTTCACTGTCCTGCCTCAGGGATATATCAACTCTCCAGCCCGATGTTGTAATATTGTCCACAGGGAACTTGATCATCTCTCCCTCCCATAAGACATCACACTGGTCCGTTATATTGATGATGTGTTGACAGGAACTAGTGAGCAAGAAGTAGCAAAGACTCTAGACTTATTGGTAAGGCATTTGCATGAGAGAGGATGGGAGATAAATCCAACAAAAATACAGGGGCCCTCCACCTTGGTGAAATTTCTAGGTGTCCAGTGGTATGGGGCATGTTAAGATATCCCTTTTAAAGTGAAGGATAAGCTGTTGCACCTGGCCCCTCCTACAACTAAAAAAGAGACAATGCTTAGTTGGTGTCTTCAGATTTTGGAGACAACACATTCCTCATTTGGGTGTGCTACTCTGGCCCATTTACCAAGTGACCAGAAGAGCTGCTAGTTTTGATTGGGGACTGGAACTAGAGGAGGCTCTGTGACAGGTCCAGGCTGCTGGGCAAGCTTCACTACCACTTCAGCCATATGATCCAGCAGATCCAATGGTGCTGGAAGTTTCAGTGACAAATAGGGATGCTGTCTGTAGACTTTGGCAGGCCCCTATAGGAGAATCACAATGCAGGCCCTTAGGATTTTGGAGCAAAGCCCTGCTATCCTCTGTAGATAACTGCTCTCCCTTTGAGAAACAGCTTTTGGCCTACTACTGGGCCTTAGTAGAGACTGAATGCTTAACCATGGGCCATCAAGTTACCATAAGACCTGAGCTGCCTATCATGAGCTGGGTATTTTGTGACCCACCAAACCATAAAGTTGGGCATGCACAGCAGCGCTCCATAATAAAGTGGAAGTGGTATATATGAGATAGGGCTTGAGTGGGCCCTGAAGGCACAAGTAAGTTACATCAGGAAGTAGCCCAAATGCCCATGGTCACCACCCCTGCCATGTTACCTTTTCTTTCCCAGCCCACAGCTTTGGCTTCATGGGGAATTCCTTACAATCAGTTGACTGAGGAAGAGAAAACTCAGGCCTGGTTTACAGATGGTTCTGCATGATATGCAGGTACCACCTGAAAGTGGACAGCTGCAGCACTGCCGCCCTTTTCTGGACCATCCCTGAAGGACAGTGTTGAGGGCAAATCCTTTCAGTGGGCAGAAGCTTGAGCAATGCACCTGGTTGTTGATTTTGCTTGGAAGAATAAATGGCCATAGATACATTTGTACACTGATTCATGGACTGTTGCCAATGGTTTGGCTAGATGGTCAGGGATTTGGAAGGAACATGATTGGAAAATTGGTGACAAAGAGGTCTGGGGAAAAGCTATGTGGATAGACCTTTCTGAGTGGGCAAAAAACATGAAAATATTTGTGACCCACATGAATGCTCACCCGAGGATAACTTCAGCAGAGGAAGATTTTGATAATCAAGTGGATAAGATGACCTGCTCTGGGGCTGACGCTCAGCTTCTTTCCCCAGCAACTCCTGCCATTGCCCAATGGGCTCATGAACAAAGTAGCAATGGAGGTAGGGATGGAGGTTATGCATGGGCTCAGCAACATGGACTTCCCCTCACCAAGGCTGACCTGGCTACAGCCACTGCTGAGTGCCCAGTCTGCCAGCAGCAGAGACCCACACTCAGTCCCCGATATGGCACCATTCCCTGAGGTGATCAGCCTGCTTCCTGGTGGCAGGTTGATTACATTGGACCACTTGCAGCATGGAAGGGGCAATGATTTGTTTTAACTGGACTAGACACATACTCTGGATATGGGTTTGCATATCCTGCACGCAAAGCTTCTTCCAAAACTACCATCTGTGGACTTACCAAATGTCTTATCTACAGCCCATGGCATTCCACACAGCATTGTTTCTGATAAAGGAATACATTTCACAGCAAATGATGTGTGGGAATGGACACATGCCCATGGAATTCACATCCTGAAGCAGCTGGATTGATAGAACAGTGGAATGGCCTCTTGAAGACTCAATTATGGCACCAACTAGGTGGCAATACAGTGCAGGGCTGGAACAATGTTCTCCAGGAGGCTGTGTGTGCTCTAAATCAGCATCCACTCTATGGTGCTGTTTCTCCCATAGCCAGGATTCATGGGTCCAGGAATCAAGGGGTAGAAATAGGAGTGGCACTATTCACTATTACCCCTAGTGATCCACTAGGAAAATTTTTGCTTCCTGTCCCTGTAACCTTAAGCTCTGCTGGTCTACAGGTCTTAGTTCCAAAAGGAGGAGTGCTTTCACCAGGGAACACAACAGTGATTCCATTGAACTTGAAGTTAAGACTGCCACCTCCCTCTCTCTAAGCCAAACTCAGCATAAAAATGCAATAACTTCCCCCCAGCAAGGGACATGACTCCCAGGGTTGAGCCTCCCTGACACCGAGGGATTACTACCAAGCACCAAGTAGCAATACAACTGGAAAAAGATCTTGACCAAAAGGGGGAAAAGGTAAAGAAAAATGAGTTTATATGGCTAAGATACTTCAAACTGAGTCAGGGGCTCATCCGGAGGCTATGCTTATGCACATCTCAGCAGGATCTCATTGACTGCTAAATTAGACACTACCCAAAATATGGGGCTCCTGAGGGCTCTGGAGACACCCAAGCACTGTGGTCAGGGTAGATAGCTCATGAGTTTGGTGCCTTGCCAGTGGGCCCTACCCCAAGGTTTGTGATCCCCAATGTGACAGAATTGGACTCAGTTGTGGTTTCCCTACACATGGCTCTTCGGCCCTTTTATTTAAACCTATAGTCAGTGCTGGAGTTGGTAGGTGTATGTCCAAGAGACTTGAATCTTTGGACTGTCAATGTGCCAGCTGGGCTGTGAGCCTCAACAGAGTTGCAACACCTACTCTCCTGTTCATTGGACTCACCCAGGACAACTAACAAGGAGGTGATGATGGACAACTACCATACCAAGGAACCGAGAGAGCCTACAACTGCAAGCAGGAGATTCCCATCCATCAACCATATGGGACTGAAGCTCTCTCTTAATTAGAGGTGGAGTGGGCATCACCATCCCAGAATCCTCAGGATTGGGGAATAAACAATGGACTAGAGTGGACTTGCTGGTATTCTACTATAGACTTATTGTGATTCTAGCAATGGAAGAACTTATATCATTGATGTGGACACAGTGGCCACTGGAGGTTATGAAGTCAGAGAGAGGGAAAACAGGTGTAATATGGGGGCATTTTTGGGACTTGGGAATTGTCCTGAATGACATTGCAATGACAGTTACAGGCCATTATTTATCTTGCCATAACCTACAGAATTGTGTGGGAGAGGGTGTAAAGTACAATGTAAACTATAATCCATGCTTAGTAGCAATGGTGCAAAATGTGTTCATCAATTGCAATGAATATACCACACTAATGAAGGATGTTGTTAATGGGGGCAAATGGGCATGGTGTGGGGAGCAGGGCATATGGGAATCCCCTATATTTTTTATGTGATGTTTACATAATCTAAATATCTTTTTTTTTTTTTAATTAAAAATTAAAGAAAAAAGACTGCTACCTCTCCACTTTGGGCTCCTTTTACCTCTGAATCAACAGGCAAAGAAGGGAATTACTGTCCTGGCTGGGGTGATTGATCCTAACTATCAAGGGGAAATAGGACTGCATCCACATAATGAGGATAAAGAAGAGTTTGCCTGAAATACAGAAGATCCACTAAGGTGTCTCTTAGTAATGCCATGCCCTGTGATTAAAGTCAATGGAAAATTGCAACAACCCAATCCAAGCAGGACTAACAATGGCCCAGAATCTTCAGGAATGAAAGTTTGGGTCATCCTACCAGGCAAAGAACCACGGCCAGCTGAAGTGCTTGCTGAGGGTAATGGGAACACGGAATGGGTAGTGGAAGAAGGTAGTGATGAATATGAACTTCAACCATGTGACCAGTTACAGAAATGAGGACTATTATAGTCATGAATCTTTCTTCTTTGTTTTGTTAGAGTATGACTGTATATGTACATAAAACAAATTTCTTTGTTTTCTTCCCTAACCTTTTCCCTTATCATACGACAAGTTGTATTAGTTTCATGTCATAATTAAGGATGTCAAGTTTAAGAGTGAATATTACCCAAAGACTTGCATCCTGTTCTGTAGGGAATTAATGCATTTCCAGTTGTACGTAGAAAAGTTGAACATTGTTAAGTGGAAATATATATATATATATATATATATATATATATATATATATATATATATATATGCACGTCTGTTATTGTTTTTACTTAGAGACTAAGTATGGTTTAAGGTAATGTGTATGGTTGCCAAGTTGACAAGGGGTGGACTGTGATGGTTAGGCTAATGTGTCAGCTTGGCCAGGTAATTGTGCCCAGTTGTTTGGTCAAGCAAGCACTGGGCTAATTGTAATACAAAGATATTTATGGACTTTAGTCACCAGTAAGTTAACTGCATAGATGGCTGATTACATCTATGATCAACCAGCGAGATTGCCATCAGCAATGAGTAATGTTTTATCCAATCAGTTGAATGTCTTAAAAGAGGAAGTGATTTCTTCCCAGCTCATCTTTGGACAGCCAATGCCTCCTGGAAACTCATTAAGGACCTTCATTGGACTTTCATCAGAGCCCCTGGTTTGCAGCCTGCCTGCGGAACCTGGACTTGTGCATCCCCATGGTCACGTGAGAGAATCTTTTAAAATCTCATACTATTTACAGATGTCTCCTGTTGATTCTGTTTCCCTAGAGAACCCTGACTATTACAACTTGTTTATCACAAAGTATAAAGCTTTTGTAAGACAATTTTAAATCAATTAAACTTAATAAGTTCTGGGTCACACACACACACACACATGCATGTGACACATTTTTTCTGTGGAATATTGCTTCTGTGGGATATTGTGCAATTATTTGCCATGGACAAATAATTTTGGAAATACTGGATTTTTCATAAACATGTTTCTCTAATAAAAGGACTTTTCAGAGCCCTTAATATAGTTTACAGAGTGAAACTCAGTAAAAGGAGAAAATAGTTTGCAACATATCTTAAATATGTTTCACCATATAATCCTTTTTTAAAGGAGTACTTACAATAGCTAGTGAGCTGCAGGTCACACTTTGGAAACACTTGTATAGACTGGTCAATTACCATTGAGTACAAAGACCCAATTCTGGACAAGTTACTTGAACTGTTGTTACCAATGTCAAGACAATTTAACATCCCAGAACCAAGTTCAGCCTTCTCATATAAATTCTGCTTTGAAAACAGCCTCTTAACTTTTAAAATATTTACCAACAATATTTAGATTATTACTCATGGAAAATGCTATAGCTAGAGTTGGATAAAAATCAATCAAGCAGTAATACAACCTGCTTCCTTTACACTTTCCAAAGTTTGTGAGGAAGTAAAGTATCCCATTAATAAACAGTAGAAGAATCTTAGAAGCGAAGTGTTAAAAGTAGTTTCTTACAACAGCTATATACAGTGGGGGAAGCATAGAGAGATTGAGAGGTGAAGAATTTTCTTGTTTGTTTGTTTGTTGTTTGCTTATTATTATTATTTTTGAAATAATGAAAATGTTCTAATAGTGATTGAAGTGATGAACACACAACTATGTGATTATACCAAATACCATTGATTGTACACTTTGGGTGAATTGTATCTTTATTAATATGTATCAATAAAATTAATTTGTTAAAAAAAAAGTAGTTCCCTCATCTTACATTTTAAAATGAATATTGAAAACAAGTCTTTTTATTATTTACAGGCCATTATCCCCAATGGAGTACTGGAAAAGAAAATCTGACAAGTATCTTAATAACAACCACAGTAATAATTAATAACAATTATAAATAAATATTTATACCAAAATTTTGTAGCATACCCCATGTTAAAGAATCCCTTTCAAATATAGTAAAACTTGCTTGATTTTTGCCAAAATACCTAATCTATATTTAGGTGTACAGAAAATGCCTAAATGTTATTTTCTTTGTCTGCTTAGCAAAAGAGAGCTCAAAAGACAATACCAGAATCAATTCGTTTGGCCATGATCAATAACAACCTAATACAGGTTTTAAGTATTATAATATTCCTTAATATAGGAGAGACTGTGGTATGAAATTTATTTTTTTAATTTTAATTTTTTTATTTTTAAACAATTTATTGAAGTATATCATTCATATATGAACATGCATAAACTATAAGTGTTCAGTAAACACTGTGATCTTACAAAACAAACATGCATAACATCATACAGGGCTCCCACACATCAGCCTCTCACAAATATCCTGCATTGTTGTGAAACATTTGTTAACAAATCATGAAAGAGCATCATCAAAGTATTACTACTAACTATGGTCCGAATCTTCCTCCCCTATACATTAAAAATTTGTTTACTTTTATCCATTTTTACCCCACCACCACCACCCATTTTTGCTGTTTCTGTGTCCATTTGCTGGGCAATTCTCTGTGTCAGTTTCCTGCCCTCTCTTCTCATCCTTCTCCTCCTGTCTTCACTGGGATTCGACCCTCAGAACCTCCGATGTGGGAGAGAAGTGTCCTACTACCGCCTGCGCCACTTTAGTCCCGGTTCCTTGGTGCATCTCATCTTGGCTCTCCCCTGTGTCGTTCTCCTGTTACATCATCATCTTGCTGCGTGGCTTGCCAGGCCTTGCGGCACACCTGCACACAGGGCCTGGCAGCTCACCAATGGATGGGGCCTGGCGGCTCACCCGCAGATGGCGCCTGATGGCTCACCCGCTCTCAGGGCCTGGCGGCTCACCCGCTCGTGGGGCCTGGTGGCCCATGTGCCTTCTATATTTTTTTATTTTTATTTTTACTGGGAGGTCCCAGGGGTTGAACCCAGGTCCCTCCATATGGGAGACGGACGCCCAGCCACCTGAGCCACATCCATCCCCATGCTATATCTCTTAAGATACCCAGTTACAGTTTTTTCCCACACAGGACAGTCATATAATAAATCAGGCTTAGTTTATCACCAGCATTCTAAAAACCAGACCTAGGGAGAGAAACTAGGTCTGGGGACACATGCATGATTTCTAATATAGATTTATCACAAAATCAGGACAGCGAGAATATTCACATTGTGGTATGAAATTTAAAAACCCTTTGAAGAACTGTTTTGCATGGCAGTAAGAGTTTCTGCCAACAACCTTATCTAAATGTAATTTCAGACTTCTAATGTTGATTTCTACTGTGTAGATTAATTTTGCATGAATTTATAATAAAAATGCCTCCAGGCATAAGTCTTCATGCTTAAAAATGAATGCCCTATAAATGCCAGGTTCCTGGGGCACATGTGTGGTGTTCTTGGGGACCTAAGAATGCCAAATGTGTTTTCAAACCCAGTAGGAAGGATATTTACCCACAGGAAGAAAAGGATAGGTATGCAGATATCTCTCTCAACTCATTGGATTGAATTATTTGGGCCCAGACTCTATGGTTTCCCCCCAGAGAGCCTCATGTTTTGTCAAAACATTTAGAAGGTAGAGGCAGAGAATGGATCAGAATTTAAAACAAAGTGTGTCTAAAACGGTTGGCATTCAGCTAAAGGAAGAGTTGAATAGACCAGTTCCCACAGTCTGGGTAGAGCTCTCCCCACTTTGTTCCCCATGGTCTTTGTTCTCTAAGATCTCAAGAAGAAAAAAACTCAGAAGTCCACACTATGCCCTGCCACAAAGGAGCTTCCCCAAGGACCTAGAGACAAAAGCTGATGGTTTCTAGGCCTTAATCATTTGATGCCACTGGGGAAAGTGAAGCTCATGTTAGAAGTGGAAATTCTGAGAAAGCTAAAATGATGAGATCTTTCCAAAGTGCTATCATTCTCACAGATCAATATACAGCCTACCTGTACGGGACTGAAGGTCCCTCTCAATTAGAGGCAGAGTGGACATCACCATCCCAGAATCCTCAGGATTGGGGAATGAACTATGGACTAGATTGGACTTACTGGTATTACACAATAGACTTGTTGTGATTCTAGCAATGGAAGAAATTACAGCATTGATGTGGAGGCAGTGGCCACTGGAGGCTCTGGGGGCAGGAAGAGGGAAAGACAGGGGTAATGTGGGGGCTTTTTCAGGACTTGGGAATCATCCTGAATGGCATTACAATTACAGATATATCCATTATATATCTTCCCATAGCCTGCAGAATTGTGTGGGAGAGAGTGTAAACTACAATGTGAATTATGGTCCATGCTCAATGGCAAAGTCCCAGGATGCGTTTATCAATTGCAATGAATGTGCCACACTAATGAAGGATGTTGTTTATGTGGGAGGGTGTGGGAGATGTGGGGAGTGAGGCATATAGGAATCCCTATATTTTTTTGTGTAACATTTATGTAATCTAAGTATCTTTAAAAATATATAAAAAATTATATTAAAAAATATACATATATAAAGCCTACCCTCTAGGTATGGCTTTCCAAGGAAAGATCATCTTTTCATTAATTCCAATCTCACAATTCTATTTAAAATAGAATTTTAACTACCCCCAACATACTCCCCATTCCCTGAGACCTGCCCTACCATTTCTTTCTTCCATAGCATGTATAGCTTTCTAATATGCTATATCATTTATGTATTGATTGGGTTCTTTATCATACATCATCCCCACCTAGAATATAAGCCCCATGAAGGCAGTTTGTTTGTTTTGTTCACTCCTACATCCCCAGCACATAGAATGATGTTCAGCACATAGTAGATGCTTTGCCAATATTTATTGATTGGATGAATGAAAGAATGATGCAATGATTTCCCAGTCACGTGGATCAAGATCTATATCTATTTGAAGCCATCCAGTAACCAGGGTGCTCTGCTATCCCTGTATGTCATCAAGAGGAAGAAAGACAGAGTATATACCCTCTCCCTCCCCTCCAACAGAGACAATGAAGTAAAATATGATAGGAGCCAGACAAGGACAGGCTAGACTTGCCATTGTTAAGTAAAAGATCCACACAGTAAAGCTGACAGGATAGAATTTATGGACATGTGTATTAGTCAGGGTTCTCTTGGGAAACAGAATCAACAGGAGATATCTGTCAATAATATGAGATTTTAAAAGAGTCTCTCACGCAACCGTGGGGATGCAAAAGTCCAGGTTCCGCAGGCAGGCTGCAAACCAGTGGCTCCGATGAAAGTCCAATGAAAGGTCATTGATGAGTTTCTGGGAGAAGTTGTCTGTCCAACGATGAGCTGGGAAATTCTCTCTGAATGTTGAAATCACTTCCCCTTTTAAGTCATTCAACTGATTGGATAAAAGCACCACCCATTGATGATGTAATCTCCCTGATTGGTGCAGATGTAATCAGCCATCCACGCAGTAAACTCACTGGTGATTGAAGTCCATACATGCTCTTGTATTACAATTAGCCCAGTGCTTGCTGGAACAAACACCTGGACACAATTACCTGGCCGAGTTGACACATTAGACTAACCACCACAGTCCACCCCTTGTCAACTTGGCAATCATATACATTACTCTAAACCATACTTAGTCTCTAAGTAAAAACAATAACAGACAAGCATACATATCTATTTCTGCCTAACAATGTTCAACTCCCCTGCGTACAACCGGAAACACATTAAATCCCCACAGAACAGGATGCAAGTCCTTGGGTAAGTCACTCTTAAACTTGACATCCTTAAATATTATGATGTGGAATTAATACAACTTTTCATGATAGGGGAAAAGGTTGGGGAAGAAAACAAAGAAATTCGTTTTGTGTACATATACAATCATACTCATAACGAAACATGGAAGAAGGGTTCATGACTATTACAGTCTTCGTTTCTTGTAACTGGTCATGTGGTTGAAGTTCATATTTATCACTACCTTCTTCCACTACCCATTCCATGTTCCCGTTACCTTCAGCAAGTACTTCAGCTGGCTGTGGCTCTTTGCCTGATGGGGTGACCCAAACTTTCATTCCCGAAGATTCTGGGCCATTGTTAGTCCTGCTTGAATTAGCTTGTTGCAATTTTCCATTGACTTTAATCACAGGGCATGGCAGGACTAAGAGACGCCCTAGAGGATCTCCTGCATTCCAGGCAAAGTCTTCTTTACCCCCATTATGTAGATGTAGTCCTATTTCCCCTTGATAGTCAGGATCAATCACCCCAGCCAGTACAGTAATTCCCTTCTTTGCCTGTTGATTCACAGGTAAGAGGAGCCCAAAGTGGCCAGGTGGCAGTCTTAACTTCCAGTTCAATGGAATCATTGTTATGTTCCCAGGTGGCAGCACTACTCCTTTTGGGACTAAAACCTGTAGACCAGCAGAGCTTAAGGTTGCAAGGACAGGAAGCAAAAATTTTCCTAGTGGGTCACTAGGGGTAATAGTGAGTGGAGCCACTCCCATTTCCACCCCTTGATTCCTGGACCCATGAATCCTGGTTATGGGAGAAACAGCACCATAGAGAGGACACTGATTTAGAGCTTACACAACCTCCTGGAGAACATTGCCCCAGCCCTGCAAGGTATTGCCAGCTAGTTGGCACCGTAATTGAGTCTTCAAAAGGCCATTCCACCGTTCTATTAATCCAGCTGCTTCAGGGTGATGGGGAACATGGTAAGACCAGTGAATTCCAAGGGCATGTGCCCATTCCTTCACATCATTTGCTGTGAAATGGGTTCCTTGATCAGAAACAATGCTGTGTGGAATGCCATGGTGGTAGATAAGACATCTGATAAGTCCACGGATGGTAGTTTTGGAAGAAGCATTGTGTGCCAGAAATGCAAACCCATATCCAGAGTATGTATCTATTCCAGTTAAAACAAATCGCTGAGCCTTCCATGGTGGAAGTGGCCCAATGTAATCAACCTGACACCAGGTAGCAGGCTGGTCACCTCGAGGAATGG
This sequence comes from Tolypeutes matacus, assembly GCA_026826555.1. Lineage (NCBI taxonomy): Eukaryota > Metazoa > Chordata > Mammalia > Cingulata > Chlamyphoridae > Tolypeutes > Tolypeutes matacus. The sequence goes on from JAKSZT010053881.1 coordinate 7,672,977, forward strand.
TGCCATATCGGGGGCTGAGTGTGGGTCTCTGTTGCTGGCAGATTGGGCGTTCAGCAGTGGGTGTAGACAAGTCAGCCTTGATGAGGGGAAGTCCATGTTGCTGAGCCCATGCATAACCTCCATCCCTACCTTCATGGCCACTTTGTTCATGAGCCCATTGGGCAATGATAGGAGTGGCTGGTGAAAGAGGCTAAGCATTAGCCACAGAGCGGGTCATCTTATCCACTTGATTATTAAACTCTTCCTCTCCTGAAGTCACCCTCTGGTGAGCATTCACATGGGACACAAATATGTTCATGTTTTTTGCCCACTCAGAAAGTTCTATCCACATACCTCTTCCCCAGACCTCCTTGTCACCAATTTTCCAATCATGTTCCTTCCAAGTCCCATCCAGTCAAACCGTTGGCAACAGCCCATGAATCAGTGTACAAACACACCTCTGGCCATTTCTTCTTCCAAGCAAAATGAACAACTAGGTGCACTGCTCGAAGCTCTGCCCACTGGGAGGATTTGCCCTCACTGCTATCCTTCAAGGATGTCCCAGAAAAGGGCTGCAGTGCCGCAGCTGTCCACTTTCGGGTGGTACCTGCATATCGTGCAGAACCATCTATAAACCAGGCCCGAGCTTTCTCATCCTCAGTCAACTGATTGTAAGGGAGTCCCCAAGAGGCCAAAGGTGTGGGCTGAGAAAGAGAAGGTAACATGGCAGGGGTGGTGACCATGGGCATTTGGGCCACTTCCTCATGTAACTTACTTGTGCCTTCAGGACCTGCTTGAGCCCTATCTTGTATATACCACTTCCACTTTATTATGGAGTGCTGCTGTGCATGCCCAACTTTATGGTTTGGTGGGTCAGACAATACCCAGCTCATGATAGGCAGCTCAGGTCTCATGGTAACTTGATGGCCCATGGTTAAGCGTTCAGTCTCTACTAAGGCCCAGTAGCAAGCCAAAAGCTGCTTCTCAAAAGGGGAGTAGTTATCTGCAGAGGATGGCAAGGCTTTGCTCCAAAATCCTAAGGGTCTGCGTTGTGATTCCCCTATAGGGGCCTGCCAAAGGCTCCAGACAGCATCTCTATCTGCCACTGAAACTTCCAGCACCATTGGATCTGCTGGATCATATGGTCCAAGTTGTAGTCAGCTTGCACAGCAGCCTGGACCTGTCACAGGGCTTCCTCTTGTTCCAGTCCCCAGTCAAAACTAGCAGCTTTGCTGGTCACTCAGTAAATGGGCCGCAGTAACACATCCAAATGAGGAATGTGTTGTCTCCAAAATCCAAAGAGGCCAACTAAGCATTGTGCCTCTTTTTTGGTCGTAGGAGGGGCCAGGTGCAACAGCTTATCCTTTACTTTAGAAGGGATATCTCGACAGGGCCCACACCACTGGACACCTAGAAATTTCACTGAGGTGGAAGGACCCTGTATTTTTGTTGGATTTATCTCCCATCCTCTCTCACGCAAATGCCTTACCAATAAATCTAGAGTCTTTGCTACTTCTTGCTCAGTAGGTCCTATCAACATGATATCATCAATATAATGGACCAATGTGATGTCTCGTGGGAGGGAGAGATGATCAAGCTCCCTGCGGACAATATTATGACATAGGGCTGGAGAGTTGATATAACCCTGAGGCAGGACAGTGAAAGTATACTGCTGGCCTTGTCAGCTGAAAGCAAACTGTTTCTGGTGGTCCTTATTAATGGCAATTGAGAAAAAAGCATTTGCCAGATCAACAGCTGCATACCAGGTACCAGGGGAAGTATTGATTTGCTCAAGCAATGATACCACATCTGGGACAGCAGCTGCAATTGGAGTCACCACCTGGTTAAGTTTACGATAATCTACTGTCATCCTCCAAGATCCATCTGTTTTCTGCACAGGCCAAATAGGAGAGTTGAATGGGGATGTGGTGGGAATCACCACCCCTGCATTCTTCAAATCCTTGATGGTCGCACTAATCTCTGCAATACCTCCAGGAATCCAGTATTGCCTTTGATTTACTATTTTGCTAGGCAGGGGCAGTTCTAGAGGCTTCCACTTGGCCTTTCCAACCATAATAGCCTTCACTCCATGAGTCAGGGATCCAATATGGGAATTCTGCCAGTTACTGAGTATGTCTATTCCAATTATGCATTCTGGAACTGGAGAAATAACCACAGAATGGGTCCGGGGAACCACTGGACCCACTGTGAGACGGACCTGAGCTAAAACTCCATCAATAACCTGACCTCCATAAGCCCCTACTCTGACTGGTGGACCACAGTGATGTTTTGGGTCTCCTGGAATTAATGTGACTTCTGAGCCAGTGTCTAATAATCCCTGAAATGTCTGATCATTTCCTTTTCCCCAATGCACAGTTACTCTGGCAAAAGGCTGTAGGTCTCCCTGGGGAAAGGTGGGAGGAAGATTAACTGTATAAATTTTTGGCAGTTTAACAGGATCTTTCCCCAAGGGGACCTGGCCTCCTCCTCATTCAAAGGACTCTGGGTCTGTAAAAGATAAAACAGTTCCTGAGCCCACTTCAGGCCTACTGAATGGAATCTTGGTATGCGCATATTTAAATTTTTCTCTAAGCAATTATGATGGCTACTCAATTGTGGAAACCTTTGAACTAGATCAGATTGCTAATGAGATTGGCAGCATATATCTGATTCCTGGTACTGACTATTGAAATTGGCTCTATTCAGGGCCACGGTCCCCCAGACTTATCTTACTAAATATATATCTTTGGTCCTAGAAGAACTGTAAGGAAATGGTGATGCACGTAAGTAATCATTTTACTCTAACAATTTAAAAAATGATATTTCTATCAATAAAAAAATTTACTGATGTAGTATATCCCCATAGTTGAAAATTGGAGCTTTGGAGTCACTTAGACCTAGTTAACATTTTAGCTGGTCCACTTACTAGCTGTGTGATCTTGGATAAGTCATTGATTTCTCTAAACTGAGCTTTCCATGTATAATATGTACATAATAATACTCCTTTCCTATGATTTTGATGTGGTATAAATGAAATATAGATATAAAACTCTTAGTACAACACCTGCACCTGAGGAATACTCAATACATGGTAGTTATAACAGCAATAATAGTAGAATTATTGTTGAATGCTGAGCACATAGGTTTGGAGAGAATGAAAAGAAAACATGGGCCTTTCCTTTCAGGGGCTTATAATCATATTATCATGGGCAGTTCACCACATTACCACCCTTTTACTTTCTTTTCTTAATAGTTTTTAGGCATAATGTGTTTTCTAAATTTCAAATTCAGACAATGTTTTATCACCTAAAGAGTAACAGAATCAAGGACAAAAAACACAATTTCCTCAGCTCAAGGAAAATGATCTTTACAGAACACCTATAAATCCTAAGCCCAAAGTTCATGGAAAACAATCTCTCTTAAGCTTTTTAAAGTTGTTGCAACAACCCCCCTGAACTATTAAAATAACCTGTTGGCACTTGCCTTATGTGACAGACTGCCTTTCTTAGCTAGGCAGACCCTAACCCAAGGCCCAGACCAACCCCGAGAAAAGAACTGTTTGAACAACTTCTCACCTTAAATCATCGGTCTGATCATTGGTCTGACTTGGGCCTCCATGCTGACCAGTTGACTTGAATTGTTCCTTCCTGACCTCCCTCCCTTTGCACCCCAACAGTGCCCCCCAGTGCCCAGTGCCCAGTTCTGACAGTGGGCTCCTGCATTGTCCTCAGGCTCACTATGCAGCTGGACAAATAAGAGCCACAGGCCCTGAGCCCTTCCTGAAGTGCTATGTTGCTCCCTTGAGTTTGGTTCTTATATATGTCTTATTTATGGACATGGGCTTCTACTTTCCTCTGTCCTAGGACACGTGTCAGCCATTGTCCAGGCTTCAGTTCATCATCATTCCCCTCTCTAGTAACTGAGCTGTCCATAAATTCCAATTCAGTAGCTGGACTCTACTACTGTATTAGTTTCCTATTGCTGCTGTAACAAATTACAACAAACTCAATAGTTTAAAACAACATGTATTTATTCTCTTTCAGTTCTGGAAGGCAGAAGTCTGAAATGAATCTCATAGGGCTAAAATTGAGGTGTTGGCAGAGCTAAGTCCTTCTGGAGGCTCTGGGGAGAATCTATATCCTTGCCTTTTCCAGTTTTGAAAGGCTGTTTGTATCTCTTGGCTTGAGGCCCCTTCCTATATCTTCAAAGCCAGCAGCATAGCATCTCTTTCTGACTCTATTTTCCTCTGCTTCTGTCATCAAATGGCCTTATTCTCTTTTGTAGTCAAATCTCCCTATGCTACCCTCTTATAAGGACACTTGTGATTACATTCAGGGCCCACCCAGATAATCCAATTAATCTCCCCATATCAAGACCCTTAACTGAATCATATCTGCAAAGTCCCTTTTGCTATATAAAGTAACATATTCACAGCTTCTGGGGATTAGGACATGGAGCGGTGGGGGGCGTCGGGTGGCAATTACTCAGCCTACCATAACTGCCCAAAGACAAACTTCCTGAATGTCTCTATAGACTTATAAGTATACTTCACCATGGACGACCCAGCTTACCTGTTGGGATAGTCAAACTTCATCTTGGAAACTAGACCGATTGATTTTCTGAATAAAGTTAGAGTTTGTAGAATTTCAAAGTTGTTGTTTCTTGTCTGAATCATTACAAGAAAACGGCTCTTGTCTGAGCCACCCCAGGTCCTGGCTCTAGTAATGGGTCCTGTCCCTTACTATAGGCTAATGGGTCAAGCCTAAGATATAACGCCTCCACCTCAACAGTGATTCTCAGGGCACATCATTGTCTTAAGGAGCTATAGGAAATAGCTAATATGCTAAGGCTGATTCTGTGTAGTGAGGTTAAACAATTTGTTACATTCTTTTAACAAGTCAGTGCGATGGGATCATTAAGTCACTAATCAGTTCATTTATTTATTCATTCCTATGGAATGAAATGTATATACACTTAGGTTGAACCACATGAAATTGCTGCTTCTAAGGGACAATAACAGCAAAATGTCAGCAATTTCCACATGGTTGAAATCAAACAAAAAGGTTTTGAAGCCAGTCATTTTGCAACAGAGATACTGAGACTTTCCAACAGGAAGAAGAGGAAGCCTCCACTGAATGAAATGAAGGCTTTGAAAGAAAAATGTTTTTCAGACCTTATCCATTCAGAACCTTTATCCCAGCCTTCCTCTTTATGACACTTTCAATGTAATAATAGTCAAAAAGTAGTGGTTGTCAATCTGCTGCTTCAGAGATTGCATATTGTCTCCCAAAATACATTCTCCCTTCTTTCTTTTAGAAAAAAAGAATCCCTGCATTTTAATTGAGTACATGGCTGCACGGTTAGACTCTACATTTCCCAGCATTCCTTACAGCTAGGTATGGACCATGTGACTAAGTTTCCACTAAGGGAATGTGAGCTAAAATATGTGTAGTTGGTTGCATAATGGCCCCAAAGATATTGAGTCCTAGTCCCTGGGACCTGCAAACGTTACCTTATATGGCAAAAATGTGACTATACCCTTATATGGCAGAAGATATGATCAATTTAAGAATATCAAGATAGGGAGATTATCCTGGATTATCTGGGTGGGCCTTGAATGTAATTACAAGTATCTTTATAACTGGAAGACAGAGGGAAATTATTACCAGACAGAAGAGAAGGCAATGTGACCAAGGAAACAAAGATCGGAATGTTGTGGACACAAGCCAAGGAATGCTGGCGGTTATCAGAAAACTGGAAGAGGCAAGGAAAGGATTCTTGCCTAGAGCCTCCTTTGTGACTGTGGCCCTGCCAACACCTTGATTTTGGCTCTCTGACACTGATTTTAGACTTCAGACCTCCAGAAATATAAGAGAATAAATTTCAATTGTTATAAGCCACTAAATTTGTAGTTATTTGTTACAGCAGCCAAAGGAAACTATTTAATTTCCAGGTGAAAGGAATTCAGATGCATGGTTTGAATATATGGAACATAATTCTCAAAATGTGGTCTCTATACCAGCCCCATTGGCATCATTGGAAAGCTTGTTAGAATTATAGTTTCAAACCCCACTCCCAGACCTACTGAATATGAATCTGCATTTGAACAAGAGTCCCAGGTAAGGCCAATAAACATTAAATGCCCTAAGGGATGACAAAGCAACCAGAGAAAAGGACTCTGGATGCACTTGTAGAGCCACCCTACCCTTGGACCATGACCCAGCTCAGACTTATATGTGAGAGAAATAAATGCCAAATTTTATTTAGGTCATTTTAAATTTAGATTGCTAAAATAGCTGAACCATGCGTGAGGGTTAAAGACACTGTAAGGGTTAAAGACTTGGGCAGTAGCCCAACTGCTAGATCAGCTATTAGCTCACAGAGCCCTTTATGCCTTGTCCTTGGCCCAGCACACATGGTCTCTGAGTACAGCAGAAATGATTCTGAGGAGTTGCATTTTATGTTCCTTCTGTGTAACATTTGAGTGATAACAGTAGTGTATGAATAACCCTGCAAATAAAGAATGGCCATGCTTGCTTGCCTGTTTGTCTAGAGCAAACTGCGGCTGTTCTGGTATGAGCAAACTTCCCTCTCTGCTTAAGTTTTTCTCCCGCCTACCACCCTCACGGGCTCCCAAGGTGGACGCAGTGCACAACCAATATCCTACCTAATACACCATCTGTATGTAAAACATACCAGGCAATGCACAAATGACTTAAACCAGTTATTAATATTCAAACATTTAAATAAGGCAGGCAAGTCTTTCATTCCATATGCACATGGAAAAACCATATTAGTCACCACAAAATGCTATGCTGCTTAACCATCATTATGATCAGGCTGCTCAAAAGAGCTATACTGATACTTCCCCTGGGGTAGTATAGCTAATCATTTTCAGGCTTTCCTACTCACTGTGGCCTAACTACACAAACCAGGCCTTCAGTGACACAGCCACTGTAAAGTTTAATTGTTCATACATTGTAAGAGGCCAATTATATTTGGGGGCAATATTTTAAAAGATTTGATTCACTTGGATTGGATTAATTAGGAGGTAAAGGCTATCTATGTGCTTTGTAGTAATACCTATATCATAAACACATAAAACCTATATGTGTGGGTTTGCTCTGAGACTTTTACTCCATTGGTCTATTTTGTATCAATGCCACACTGTCTCATACTGCCATTTTTTTATGTCTTGATAACTAGCAGTGTAAGTTCTCCAACTTTGTTCTTTTCCAAGATTGCCATCTCTATGAGTTGGCAAACTATGGCCAGCAGGATTGCCAACCAATTTTGTAAATAAAGCTTTATTAGAACACAGCCATGCCATTTCATTTACATATTGTCTATGACTTTGAAAAAGAGTCAAAGATATATGTGGGATTGCACAGAAGTCATAGTTCAATTTGGTGGAGATGACATGCTGCATTATTGAACCTTCTAGTCCATGAATATGGTACATATCTCCATTTTTTAAGATTTTCTTTAATTGCCATCAGTAACATTTTATATTTTTCTGATACACGTTCTGCACATATTTTGTTATATTTTTTCTTGGTGTTTGATTTGTAATAATAGTTCAGTACATTTTAAATTTTTCATTTTCTAGTTTTTGTTGCTTATATATAGAAATACAATTGATTCTTGTATATATCTTCCTTGCTAACTTTACTTTTTAATCTTAATAATTTGTCCATTGAGCACTTTTATCAAACTGGGCATTGACTTTTCTGCATCTATTGAGATATAGTTTTTCTCCTTTATCCTATTAATGTAGTGAATTATATAGTTACATTTTCAAATCTTAAATCAATCTTTCATTCTTGGAATAAATTGTACTTGGTCATGATATATATCCTTTTCATACATGGCTGGATTTTATTTTCTAACATTTAGTTGGGAATTTTGCTTTTATAGTCATAAGATACATAGGATACATTGTGCTATAATTTTGCTTTCTGGTGATATCCTGGTGAAGTTTTGTTGTCAAGATTATGCTAGCCTTATAAAATGAGTTGGAAAATTTCCCCTCATTGTCCATTCTCTGTAATAGTTTGTATAAGATTAATAACATTTTCATAACATATTTGGGGAAAATCACCAATGAAACCATCTGAACCTGGAATTATTTTTATGTAAATATTTTAAATTACAAATTCAATTTCTCTAACATATGTAGGACTGTTCATATTTTCTGTTTCTTCTTGTGGGACATTGGTAAATTGTGTTTTTCAAGGAATTTATTCCTTTCATTTAAATTTTCAGATGTATTGCTTTAAAGTTGTACATAATATTCTCTTATCTTTCTAGTATCTATAGAATCTGTAAATTTATCTCTTAATATTATACCAGAAAATGTTAACCAAAGTCTTCACTTATTTTCTTGAACAGTCTTACTAGGAAGCTTATAATTTTATTAGTCTTTTAAAAGAATCACCTTTCAGTTTCATGAATCCTCTCTATTGGATATTTCTTTTCTAATTAATTATTATCTGCTTATTTTTATTATTTCATTTCTCTTACCTTCTTTGGGTTTAATTTTCTGATATTTTCCTAATTCTTGATATAGATAATTAAAATATATATTTCTGTCTAAGCATAGCTTTAACTACATCAAACTCAGTTTGATATGTCATATTTTTATTATACATTTAATAATACTTGCTAATTGCAATTTCTTTTCTGTTCCTTGAGTATTAAAATGTATTTTTCTTAGTTTCCAAGCTTTGGGGGACTTAGTTGCTTTTATGTTACTGATTTTTAGTTATCTCTACTGTGGTGAGAGAACATATTTTGAATGATATTAATCCTTTGAAGTTCATGAACCTGCTTTATGGCCTAGAAAACAATATATATTGGCAAATGTTTTGTGTTTGAGTAAAGAATATGTATTCCACAGCTGTGGGTATAGTGTTCTATATATGTAAATGAGAGAGAACTTTTGAGTTCAAATCTTTTATGCTTTTACTGATGTTTTGTCTGCTTGCTCTATTGAAATAAGTATGTTAAACTCTTCATTATGATTGCAGCAATCAAGAGACACATATTAAATATTAGATCCAAAAAGTTGAAAGTAAAATGGTAGGAGAAGATATATTATGTAGACACTAAAAGAAAGCTGTTATGGTTACACTAATACTACATAAAATATACTTTAAGGCAGGTTTCATTACTAGAGACAAAGTGGAAAATTTCATAGGTTTATGTACCATTCTTTAATTTGTATATTTTATGTTTAAATTAAATTAAATTACAAATACATTTGTGGTTAAATCTATCATCTTATTCTTTTTCCTCTCTTTGACCCACCCTGCTCTATGTTCCTTATTTCTCTTTTCTTACTTTCTTGTGGATTAGATAAGTATTATTTTATTTTATTTTCCACTCCTTTATTATTTGTATGGTTATAATTCTTTTACTATTCTTTTAGTGGTTGCTCCAGGGATTATAATGGGCATTTTTCACTTAGCTTCATTTACTTCCTCCTGCTCCTTGTCTTTTTATAGCCATGTATGTTAATATTTTAAAACCTACAAGACATTATTCAATACTGTTTTATAAGTCAATATTCAGTTAGTTTGCCCACGTATTTATACTTTTCACTTCTCTTCATTCTTTTCTGCATTGTGTTATTTCTGCATAGTGACATGTATTCTTCTACCAAAATAATTCTATGAGTATTCCCTTTAATAAGTCTCCTAATGAATAGTTATCTCAGTTTTTGCTTGTCTGAAAATATCTTTATTTTGTCTTCGTTTTTGAAATACATTGCAAGGTACAGACTTCTAGGTAGATAGTTATTTTCTTTCAGGACATTGAAGATGTCATTCCATTATCTTCTGGCTTCCATTTTTTGAGAAGTCATCTGTAAATCTTATTATTGTTCTTTTGAAGATAATGTGTCTTTCTGTCTGGCTACTTTTAAGGTTTTTCTTTTTGTCTTTGCTTTGTGTGTATGTGTCTGTGTGTTGTTGGTGTGTGTTGTTTATTTGTTTTTAGCAATTTTACTATGCTGTTTCTAAGTATAGTTTTCTCTATTTATCTGGTTTGGAGTTTGGAGAGATTCTTGGATATATAGCTTACTATCTTTCATCAATTTTATAAAATTTTGACAATTTATTTAAATATTGTGTCTATCCTATATTATCTTTCTTCTCCTAGTACTCCAGTTACACATCTGATAAACTTTTTTCATGAGTACCAGTAGTACTTTATGTTCTTTCTTATAATTGGCTTCCTTTTATAACTCCTGTTTTAGTCTGGAATTTTCTACTGACATATCTTCCAGGTCACTAATCCTTTCTTCAACTCTTCTCTTAAAGCTATATATTGCTTATCTTTATATATTGCTATCTTAATTTCAGTTATTGTATTTTTCAGATATAAAAATTTCATACAATTTATTTTTATAAGTTCCTTTTCTCTGCTGAGTTTTTAAATCTTTTTTCTATTTTTCTTGAACATATGAATCTCAGTTATTTCATTGCCCCATCAGATAACTCTAATATCTGGATCTCTTGTGGTATATTTCTATTTTTTGTTTTTGCCTCTCAGTCATTTGTATTTGTCTTCTCATATGCCTGGTAATTTTAAAACTAAATCTGGACATGGTCCAAGAAAAATCATAGAGAAAATTTTAGGCTTTTGGTAATGTTATCTTCCTCTAGAATAATAATATGTGTTTGCTTCTGACAAACAATTTGGCTTGGGGAAAAACTCCTTAATCTAATCAGGGATTTGAGGTTGGGTTGCAATCTTCATGAGATTTGTCTTCTTCAGGTTTGCCCGTACCTCTAAGGTATAGGCCTTGAGATATCTGTAGTGTCACCCAAATATTATCTACAGTGTAATATTTGGATTCCAAATCTAAATTTTTGTCTCTCTAGCCCCATAAGACTGTAGCCTATTGGTTACTCCTTATAAATTAAAAAGAAAAGCAATGCTGTAGTTCAGTCTTACCATTTTGCACTTTCCTTTTGTCAGGGATCTTGGTCACTTAAATCTTGGTTGCCTTGGTGGCTCTCTGATATCTTCAGACAGATCTTTTAAAATGCTGTATACAGCTCTTTTAGTTCTTCTCAGTGAGACATGGTAATCAGAGAACCAGAAGAGAAACTCTCATCCTTAAACATTTTAAACTTGTACCACATCTTTGTCCTTTGCATTTGTTGTCTCCAAAATCAGAGCTTCTCTGGTACAATTTATCCAGAAAAGTTTTGAAAATAATGGAAGGAATTTAGATGTCATCTAGGTCAAATTGCTTGTTTTAAACTTGAATTAAAATCCAGCAGCTATATAACCAGACCATTCTATTCTAGAGGCAGGGAATGTTTCTTGATTAAATCCTGGTTCAGCTTCCTAGGAGTGGCCACACAGTCCATTGTTCTCCACAGCTCTTGGCTCCACCCTTGTTCTCTACTACTCTTTTTGAAAGGTACTTCCTTTTCCATAAGAAATGGCCTATGCTATTAGCTGAGTAGATTTCTCAACCTGTTTCTTACTTGTACTAAATTAGGGGCTCAGATTCCTTTTTACAGTTTATGCCATCATTGTCCCTTTTAATTCAAACTAAATGGACTACAATGGCCATTTTGGTAGTACAATTTCTTTGGAAACTGGATTTTTTACCTGTTAGATTATACTGCCAAATGCCATGCTTAGTTCTTTTCTAGACATACTGCTTTCTTTAATCTTTTTCATAGCTATTTCAGATTAGCCTTCTGTGGAATTATGCCCTTAAGATCCTTAGAATCTCTTTTGTTTAACTGGGGTGGGGGTGAAGCCACAATGTGTTCCATGTCAGAGGTCTTAATAAGGGGTCTTAATGTGGTACTTTTGATTTGATTTTTGGCCTCAGGCCACTCTTTCTTTGAGAACCTTTTAAGGATTGGGGAGATTGGGGATGAGAAATAGTTTTATTTTCCAACCCAGCAGGTTCAATATCCTCTATAATTCCTTTTAATTGTGTTTACACCCAAACAATTCTTTCTTAAGCTTATCTCTCTCATGCCTTACCTTCCAAAGGCCTCCAAAGGAATCCAAAAATCTAACTCACATGGACAACCTTCTTCCTAGAAATCAGTCTTCCAGGTCACCAAGTGCATTTTTTAATTTCCAAGTTACTACAGGCTAGACAACAGTTATGCCAATTGTTGTACTCTTTTATAACATGGATTGCCATTTTTTTCTGGTTTCTATAGCAGTTTCTAGCCTCCACTATATCAATGTTGTTTTTCCAGCCTTTACACACTGCTCAATCCCAAAGTCAAAGCCACACATTTTTTTGTTTTTATTGTGACAGTTCCCCACTCCTTGGTAACAGTAACAATTAGTTTTGGGTTTTTTAAAAAAATTATTGAAGTGTATCACTCATACATGAACTTACATAAACAGTAAGTGTATAGCAATAGTTGTGAACTTTCAAAACAAACATACATAACATCATACAGGGCTCTCATACCTCACCCTGCCACCAATACCTTACATTGTTGTGAAACATTTTTAACTAATGATTAAAGAGCATCCTCAAAATATTACTACTAACCAAAGTATTTTCCCCCAACCCACCTTATTATTATTATTATTATATCATTTATACATGAACAGACATAAACAATAAGTGTATAGTAAAAGTTGTGGACTTACAAAGCAAACATTCATAACATCATACAGGGGTCCCATATATCAACCCTCCACCAACACCTTGCATTGTTGTGAGATATTTGTTACAAATTATGAAAGAATATTGTCAAACTCTTACTGCTAATTATAGTCCTTATCTTACATTTGGTGTATTTTTATCCCAACCCACCCTATTATTATTTTTAAATATATTTTTATGACAGAAGTTGTAAACTTATGAAACAATCATGTACATGTGCAGAATTCCCAAACAACACCCCTATATCAACATAGCACTCCGTGGTGGAAAATTTGTTACAGATTATGAGATGATATCATCAGATTATTACCACATCCATATCTTACATTTGGCACACTTTTTCCATACTCCCCCATTATCAATTCAGTACATCTTTGGCATAGATGCAAGAATATTACATTATTATTGTTAACCACAGTCCATAGGTCACTCCAATTGTATTTTTCCTATGCTTCTCCACATTCCCACCACCCTGCAGTAGTGATGTACATCTGCTCTCGCTCACAAAGGACACTCTTGCATCTGTACCATCAACCATAATTCTCATACACCTCTGGGTTTACTGTGCTTAGTCCCTAGATTATTCTCTAGCTTTCTGCCAGTTGGCATTTACATCCCTAGACTACCATTTTCAGCCACATCCCCATTTATAAACCAGCTGTTACTCACTATAATGTGTTACCATCAACTCTGTACATTTCCACACTTTTACAGTAAAGTTAATTAAAACTTCTACATATGTTAAATATCAGTAGTCCATCTCAGTCTTCCTCTTATCTCCTTTAATAATCCACCACCTACCATGAGGTTATGGAGATATTTTCCTAAATTTTCTTCTAGAAGCTTTATGGTTCTTGCTTTTATATTTAGGTTTTTGATTCACTTTGAGTTAATTTTTGTCTAAGGTGTGCCTCTTTCCTTCTTTTGCCATGGATGTGCAGTTTTCTCAGCACCATTTGTTGAATGGACTGTTCTGCCCAAGCTGGGTGGGTTTGACAAGCTAGTCAAAAATCACTTGACCATAAATGTGAGGGTCTGTTTCTGAACCATCAGTTTGGTTCTATTGATCTATGTGTCTGTCTTTATGCCAGTAACATGCTGTTTTTACCACTGTAGCTAGGTAATAAGATTTACACTTGATCTTAGCCAAAAGGCCGAGAAGCGACAGGTGATAAGATTTAAAGTCTGGAAATGAGAGTCCTCCAACTTCACTTTTCCTTTTTAAGATGTTTCTGGCTATTCAGGACCCCTTACCCTTACAAATAAATTGGATAATCATGTTTTCCATTTATTTTTAAAATGCTGGTGGAATTTTTATTGGGATTGCCTTGAATCTGTATATCAATTTGAGTAGAATTGACATCTTAATGATATTTAGTCTTCCAATCCATGAGCATGGAATGTTTTTCCAATTATTTAGGATTTTTTAAAAAAGTTCTTTTAACAATGAGTTGTAGTTTTCTGAATACAAGTGCTTTACATCATTGGTTAAGTTTTTTCCTAAATATTTTTGTTTTATCGGTCATATTTTATTTTCACCACTCTTTTGATACTTGTAGTTTCTTTTATTGATATCATCTTCATTTCTAGACTCTCTTCCAGACCTCTCTCTCCTGTCTTTTCTTTTCAGGCTGTAGCATACCCTTTAGTATTTCCTGCAAAGTGGGACTTTTGGTTACAAACTCTCTCAGTTTCTGTTTATCTGTGAATATTCTAAACTCGCCCTCATTTTTGAAAGGCAATCTTGCTGGATATAATATTCTTGGCTGTAAGTTCTTCTCCTGCAGTATCTTAAATATATCATACCACTGTCTTCTTGCCTCCATAGTTTCTGGTGAGAAATTGGCACTTAATCTTATTGGGTATCCCTTATATGTTATGCATTGCTTTCCTCTTGTTGTTCTCAGAATTCTCTCTTTGTCTTTGGCATTTGACATTCTGATTACTATGTGTCTTAGAGTTGGTCTATTCAGATATTTTCAGATGGGAATACATCATGCTTCTTGGACATGGATATCTATGTCTTTCAATAGGGTTGGGAAATTTTCTACCTTTACTTCTTCAAATATTCCTTCTGCCCCTTTCCCTTCTCTTCTCCTTCTGGGACACCCATGGCACATATGTTTGCATGTCTCTTGCTGTTGTTTAGTTCCCTGAGAATTTGTTCAAGTTTTTCTAGTCTCTTCTTCATCTGTTCTTGTGTATGTTCACTTCTGAGGCCATTTCTTCAAGATCACCAATCCTTTCTTCTGCATCCTCAAATCTGCTATTATATGATTCCGGTGTATTTTTTATTTCATTTATTGCACCTTTCATTCCCATAAGATCTGTTATTTTTCTATGTATGCTTTCAAATACTTCTTTGTGCTCATCCAATGTCTTCTTAATATCCTTAATTTCTTTAGCCATCTCATTGAATTTATTAAGGAGATTTGTTTGAACATCTATGATTAGTTGTCTCAACTCCTTTATGTCATCTGGAGGCTTATCTCGTTCCTTTAACTGGGCCATAGCTTCCTGTTTCTTGGTGTGGATCATAATTTTTGGTTGGTGTCTTGGCATCTGGATTACTAGAATATTTATTCTGGGTGCAGTTTTTCTCTTTAGTTTAGGGCTTCCTGTCCTTTCTCCCTTGCTGGTTGTGTAGTAGGAGCCAAGGATGTAGTTGGTGCTATAAGCTATGGTGGCTCAAGCTGCCCTCATTGCCCCATGGACCAATGAAGCTTCTCCCAACTTTCTCCTTTGCCAGAGGTAGGGACAGAGCCCCAGTTGTGTGGAATAATCCAAGTCATGCAGTCCTAGACTGTAGTTGCCAAGAAAGATTGCTAAAGCTTCATACCCCTTTCTCCCCTGCCTGTGGCAGGGATGGAGCTGCAGGTATGGGCAGCAACCTATGCAGTACAGGTCCAAGATGACCACAGTTGCCCCAGTAGACTTCCAATTATTTATCCTGTGCCAGCCAAATGTACCTACAGTTGCCTGATGTGCCAGGTTCCTCCCTGCTAGAGGTGGGGCTGAAGCCTAGGCTAGGGCTGCAGGCCAATCTGGGTGAAAGAAACTGGTCTTTACCATCACTGCGATTTTTAGTCAGCTCGGCTTCCCCTCATGCTAGAGGTGGAGTCAAAATGGTGGCCACTGGCCTCTTTCTTACTTGGACAGGTTCAAACTTTAGCTGTTCTTAGGGTTATACTTTAGCCAGCCAAATTTACTAATCATTAGCTGAAATCGTTGGCCAACCATTTCTTCCTCCCCTGTTTTTGGTGAGTGGAGCTTCCAATTCCAGCTGCAGAACAGCTTCTGAGGCAGCTTGTGCTGTCAGTGGAGGATGGCACTGGCCTCCGGTGCGTGGAGTGCTCTACTTACGAATCCTCTCTGCAGATGGGCAGTCTCCTCCTTCCATTCTTTCAAGGATGTTGCAGGATGCACTTCTGGTCTCCTGGAGCCCCCAAACAAGTCCTTTAGATAGCTCTGGGTGATTACTAACTGCCCTGTAGCAGGAGCTGATTCTAGGAGCTCCTTACTCTGCTGCCATCTTGCTGGTTGTCAACAATTAGTTTTTGTTATGTAATAAATACTCTAAAACTTAGTGCTTAATACACTTGTTTAGTAAACAATTCTTAGGGATGGCTGAGTGTTTTTTCTGGCCTGGGCTGGCTGATCTGCGCTAGGCTCTCTCACACATCTGCAATTAGTTGACAGGGCGGTTGGTAGCTGGAGGATATAGGATGAACTCATTCATACACCTGGCAGGTTTCTCATCAGGTAACTGTATTAACTGCAGGCTAGCTCAGGCTCTTTTTCTTGGTGGCAGAAACCTAAGAACAGCAAGAGAAGACGAATTCCAATGTGCAAGCAGTTTTAAGTCTCTGGTTCTGTCACATTTGCTGTGGCCCATTTGTCAAAGCAAGTCATTCTCATATGGCAAAGCCCTATGAGATCCAGTGCGAGAGGGGACTATATAAAGGCAAGGACACAAGAAGGCATGAACAAAGTGGAGGTCATTACTACAACCATCTACTAGACTTGATATCCTAATGTAATAAATCTTCATTGTACATTCAGTATTCAGGTATTGTTTCCAAAGCATGAAAGCCAGGCCAGGTAGCAGAGTCCAATGAGGTTTCTCACTTCAGTTACACACTGTGCAGAAACAAACCCTTTTCTTTTCTTTCCTGTCTGTCCCAGTCTAGAGGGCCTGGCTTTTAAACTAAGTCATCAACCTAGACTTCCTTCATTGTGAGATTCTTTCCTAGGGATCTTGGGTAAATTTTTCCAACAGAAGACTTTAGTTTGAACTGTCTTAGTCTATCAGAGTAGTGCTAATAATGCTGAACATGCAGAAGGCAGAAAATTTGCCCCCATGCAACTGTGCCCACCTGTTTAGACCTTGCAAGAAGAATTTCAAGTATTGCTTTATCAGACACCTTGAAGTAAACACACACACAATATATATAAACATCAATATGAACAGTGGGCATTACTCTACCTCAACAACACCAGGACTCACTAGGATACAAGTAAAACTCAACATGAATTTTCTGAGCAATCACACACGTTCACCTACAAAAAGACAATGCAGCTTAAAGGTTAATAATATGGGTTCTGGAACCAGAGTCCATCCTTTCCTGACTCTATGGCCTTAAGCAAATTAAATAATTGCTCTGTGCCTTAGTTTCCCCAATTATAAAATGGTGATAATAATAGTACCCCCACATGGGGTGTGGTGATAATAATGAGGTAATGTGTGTAGAATATTTGGAGCACAGTAGCTTCTTAAGCAAGAGCTAATATGATTTAGTCAACTAGTAAGGGACTAGGAAGGGCCACAGGGTCTCAGCAGGGCAATTGAGAGGGATACTAGCTTCTCTTACTGGGGCAGATGACTGAGAAAATTTCTTTGCAACAATTATAACCACGCTGTATCATAAAAGTCTTCAAAGGCCGGCAGAGAGTTAATGTGTGTTTATTTAACAAAAAGATATTTTACTATGTGTCACGCCTAGTACTAACCATTTTACAAATATTATCTTTCTCAATCCTTATAACAATCCTGTGAAGTAGGTATTATTATTATCTCCATTTTACAAATAGGGAAACTGAGGTAGAATGAGGTCAAATAGCTGGTCCTAGTAGGGTAGCAGAACCAGACAGTCTAGACCAGAATCTCTGCTCTTTACTAATCCATACTCCCTTTCTTCATAAAAGGTTATTGTTTATTAAGCAATTCCTATGTGTGTGCACCAGGTGAAGGGCTTAACATTCATCCTGTCACTTAATTTTACAAAAAGTGATGATTATCCCCATCTGTAGTTGTGGAAATGGAAATGGATGCAGGTTCAGGGACTTGGCCAAGCTCTTGTAGGTGATTGGTAGCAGAACAATGCCTATTCTTGTAATACCTTCCATATCACACCTCCCAAAGAAGGATTTGATAACTAAAAAACACTGTTATACATGCTCTTGCCCAGAATGCAAAGCATACTGCTTTTCTTTCTACTTTTTCATGGATTTGAGTAAATCAAGCTAAATTTAGTTTCCAGGAAATTTTATTTAATGGAAATATTAAGATATTAGAATAGATGCATCATTTTGTACTTAATTTTCACTCGTTAATTCATTCATTTCACAAATATTTACTTACTACTTACTGTGTGCTAGGCCCTGCATGTGTTTGATCACATACGTGTGCCAAAGACACACAAATCGCTCTTTTGTTTAATGGTGATTGCAAATGTGGCTCCAAAGATACATGAGTGTGGGTATCACACCCTAGTTAATGCTTTTCTGACTCATTTTTTGCATTTGTGCAGACTTATCCAGGATAGTCACTGGCTTCTCTCTTCTAAAGGACACACAAAAGATGGGGTGAGTGAAGTTCTCACTGGATTTAAAAGAGCTTTGGTTGATAACTGCTAGGAAAATTTACTTTACACACTCAAGCCACTGTGCTATAAATCCCTATTCTGTAGCCAATTACAAATCTCATAGACATTTAAATTTGCTGTCCACTCCTGGAGAATAATTACAGCTATTTAATTGTATTCATAATTTAGCATACACCTGAAAAATATGCTGTGAAATATCGGGAGGATCTTTTAATACTGGTGTTCCATTTACAAATTGTCACATTTATAATGCGTCTTTAATCTTCTAGGGTCTGCTAGAATTTTTTAATACAGTCTGCTTTGTGCTTCAAATATTAAAGATTCAGCAATACTTCAAAAGGTGATAATGCTTGATGCTCTGATGGCACTTAAACCTCAACAGCTAAAATATATTGAGGAATGTTCAGTGGTCTGGCTTAATTAAACATGCATGTATATTTTCAAATGCAATATTTTTCTGCTTGTTAGGTTTTTGACAAACCTCCAAACAGGTCCAGTTGGAACAAAGCATACAAACAGACTTGTGAATGGAGCTTAAAGCACTCAAATTAGCACCTTCCCACAATTAATATGCAAACCTTGGAATCTCTGCAATTGATAACACCATTGAATACTATTTGCAGCTTAACAGTGTATTCTTGTCATTTCATTTTTCTAAAACATGTCCAGTTTAATTAAGTGAACAGACACTGGTGACGGCTTCTTAGCCAATGAAATGCTATTTGTTCTTAGCAACTTATTCTTTCTTCTCTGTGGAACATGGCATACATTACAAGGCAGTGGTAGCTTTATATGTGCCATTAGTTTTCATTACGTAGCACTTAATAGGTAGCCTTCTTCTAATCCAGCACACCATTTAAAAGCAGCCAGAGTTCTCATAAGCCTAGAGACCAAATTATCTGTGGTTGTCGATACTTGAAAATTACATAGGCAGCTTTCGCAAGGAAAAATTAGAACTGTGTTAATGTAAAATCCTTCTGTATTATCTTGAGGAAAAAAAAAAAAAGACTTCATTTGGTGCTTGCCACACTTTGGATTTCTCTAAAAAACTTGTTTCAAAGAAATTGTGTGTTCGAATATGCACATTTAAATTTTTGTCACAAGAAATGAAATATTAAGCTCAGATTTCCAACCCAAGACTTCCAGGCATCTTTTCATAGAGCCATATAAGATTACCTAATATTAAAATCCCCAAATAAATAACACTTTGAAGAGCTGCTCATCTATTTGGAAATAGTACTTACGAAGCTACCCAAAGAGAGATTGGCAATAGTTTGAAAAGGGAACAAGATGTTTTACAGCTGAGCAAAAAGCCTGGCTTTGAATGATTCAATCTGCAGTAGAATCAACATATAACAATTGCCAGACTAGATGTAAAATATAATAAAAATATGTGTGGAGGCCTCCAACAAAAGTTCAATTATTATTCTGTAATTGGTAAGCTTGTGGGAAAAAAAATTAAAAAAAAAAAAAAGGCCTGTGCCATCCGAGGCAGTATTAGAGCAATTTTCTAGGTGAGGCAGCACTAGTGGGAAGTGACAGGTGAGGTATTGTTATTATAATACCTAAGGCAAAGCAGCAACCACACAAAATGATAGACAAATCTGAATTAATATGATATGATAGCGAGGTGGCATTTGAATGTAATCTTCCTGTATTGTGGAGAAAGCGGCATGCATATTACACAACAAATGAATTGTGCAGAAGGACAACTCAGTGGGGTGGGGGGAGACAAAATACAGGCAAGATTTCAAATGATATCTGGGCTTTGCTGGGTAAAGAGCTCACTTCTAAAATGGATTTGTAAACAAATTAAAAGCCTGGTATCTTTTCCTAAAGCAGCCTTCAGTGAGTGTTGACAAGAAATACTTAACCTTGGTAATTGGAGGCCTTTGAAATAAACAATTAGGGACAAAAGGAGAATGGGGAGCAAATTTTAATTTTGCTACCTGTTTCCATAATCCCATAGTTAGTGTTTCTATCCTGGATCTGGGAGCCACGTAGCCATTTTAGATCCTGAGATGCGAAAACATTGACTTTCCTGATCATTTGAGCCATCATTTGCTTTCTTGATCTATGCCCACCCCATCTAATTAAAAGCCTTACTAACACCCAGGCCCTAGCAGCTGAAAGGAGAACACAGCTCACTGAAAGGGTGCATTTTATTAAAGGACAGAGACTCTTAGAAATGTAAGCCTGCAGAAACTGCTTGCGTGATCTTTAATGGGTTTTTAAAGACGACAAGAAAGGAAGCGGGAAAGTAAAGCAATGAAAGGCAGAAATTCCCTGAAGGAGCGTTCTGAAGTAAAATCAGTGCAACTGAAAAAGTGAACTCCTAGGGCCTGGGGAGATCGCCCAGGTTTTTCAGCTGGACACTTATGGCCAGTTGGGTCCCTGAACACCTCTGCTCTGGGCAGACCTTGACAGAGAGAGTCACAGAAAGATGAACGACAGCACCTGAAGTGCTGTTTGCGGGGCAGAAAATTGCTCCCTTTGCACTCCGCGCTGGCTTTGCTCTCGGTCACGTGACAGATTGCAGTCTCCCTGTATAACTGGGCCATTTATGTATGTTAACTTGGTGAGCCGTAATGGGGTTCTTCGTCTCCTTTTTCACTGCTGCTTGGGCAATTAAAAACAAAGGAAGCAAATGAGGTCAGCACTCATAAAATCTGAGTCTATAGGTGACAGACACCCTGAGACCAAATAGCCTCAGATGGTTCTAGAGTGTAAGGAAATCGTAAGCAAGAAAATATCCCTGCTTTCCAGGGCTTTTATTCAGAAATTTATTTTTCCAGGACAGAGGCTGATTTCAGGTTTTTAAAGAAAATCAGCCTAACTAAGGTACATTTTTAAAAGAGTTTTATAAATGCTGCAAAGACAATTATGTGCCCTATATGGAAAAGGAGCATAAATGGAAGCTCATTCTCTTTAATCTTGTAGCACAAAGACCAACATTTTAACCACTCAGTAGAATTTTATCTCCAGCAGCTCTTGAAATAGCAGTTCTATTGATGTCCCACAATTACAATGAGTGTTTTCGAAATATTCTATACACAGGTATACAAGGATATCTAATCCGATTTTTCTGATCCCTTTCTTGTGATCACAGTGATTTTGAAAAATTAATTAGAAGAACCGTCCTTCTTTTCCTAGCCCTGATTTAAATACTGTACTGGTTCTTATTCCGTACCTTTCGGCTTCTTCAGTGTGTATACTATATACATCTTGGCATGTAAGGCAATTCCTTAAAGAGAGAAACAACTCTCAAAATCAGAGTTGATTAATACACTGCTTTGGCTTTACTGCAATAGCTTGACTACTACTAAGGAAACTGGCAATGGTCCCTGAGGCCTTTCCAACCTTGAGGCTTTTTGGGTGCACTTGTAAGAAGCACTGGGAAGGGAATGACATGGAGGGAGGTATCTGGTAAGCGCTGTGCCCCATCAGCTACTGCAGGGAGTTCAACCCTGAAGACGTCAAGTTGACCTAATTATTTATATTTCCTTCCTGTCTTAGAATATTACTTCATAGATCTTAACTTTGAAAATACAGATAGTAACTCCTCTAAACATGACCCAATTATACAAATGTCTCTAAAATCCCTGGAATACATGATCATTAGTCTCTCTTGGGCAAAATTTCATATGGGACCACTATAGGGCATCAACAATGGCCATGAAGGGATAGAATTCCAGTGTAACATCTGTGTGGAGCTTTCTGCCTCAGAAATTAAACTGTGCTTGCAATCCAAACACACACACTTGAGGAAAAGTGCGAGAAATAGCCTTGCTTTTCACAAATCAGGAGAGGGCTATCTATATTATTAAATTTCTGGTCATACCTTGGGTAACATATTTATTGGCTTAATGATAAATAGCTTTCTGTTTTCCTGTCATTTTATTCTGTACTGATTTAGTCCCAAACTAGATTAGAAGCTCTTTGAAGGACTAAATCTTGCACTGTTCTTGAGCCCCTCACTCAACTTTATATATTACGGCACATACAGAATGAGCTTAATAAATAAATGACTGATAGATGTGGTAGCAATGTGAGCACCTTTCACATCATTCTCACCTAAATTAAAATATGCACAACCTCTGCTCTGATGGCTACTACATGTATTTGCAAGTAGCAGAAACCTGGGAGGGCTTTCACAGTTTAAATAACAGATCCAAAATTTAAAAATTCAAAAAATATCTTAGTAGATTGGCATGATGGACTGAAACTAATGCCACAGCCAAACAATTCTGGGACAGCCTTACTTGGATATCTCAGAGGAACCCCAATTCAACATTCATCCTTTCAACAAACATTTACTAAGCACCTACTATATCTGAGGTCTGTTCTATTGGCACAGGGTTATAATATGGAACAGGATAGATAGGGTTCCTTCTCTCATAGCTTACATTCTAGTGGTCCATACATTTTCACTATATTCCCATCCTCCCCCCCCCCCCCCCCATATATTAGGTGCTCAGTAAATGTTTCCCCCTAATATCTCTCTTCTGGCTAAACCTCCTGAATTCCTGAAAGTCCCCTCAGCATCCTCATCACTCTGAAAACACTGCTCTAAATACAAATGTTAGCCTTTATTCTAGACTGAGATGAGGTGACTGGGATTTCAAGCTATGGTAACTGCTTGAACAAAGGCAAAGAGTCATGAAACTTCATGGATATTAAAAGGAAAGCAAGTGACCTAGCATTCCAAAAGCAATAATTCCAATCCTGGCTGTGCATTAGAGCTTTAAATAATATATGGATTCTCAATTAGTTGATATTGCATGGAGCTCACACTTTGGTATTTTATAAAATCTCACCAAGTGGGTCCAATGTGCAACCAGGTTTTAAAACTACTGCTCTAGACTAGAGCAGAGGCTGCCTAGAGATGAGCCTGGAAAGGCATACCAGGGTCAGATTGGGAGAGCCTTGAATAGTATGCTAATGAGTTTGAACCTAATTGTGTAAAAAATAAGCAGCCATAAAAGACTTTTTTAAAAATTAGATAAGTTGTAGGATTACAGAAAAATCATGTAGAAGGTACAGAATTTCCATATATCTCCCCACACACAGCTTTCCCTACTATTACCTTTGCTACAATAGATGAAACAATATTTTTATAATTATCCTATTAACTTTAAACCACTGTTTACATTAGGGTTCACTGTGCTGTACAATTCTATATACTAATTTTAAATATGACAGGCTTTTTACAACATGGGTGACATTCTCATATATGTCTTAGAAAGAAACCATAGTGACAGATGGAGGTTAAATTGGATAAAGAAGAGATCATAGGCAGGGAAACCTGTTGCACAATATTTGCAACAGTCCTAC
Source organism: Tolypeutes matacus (assembly GCA_026826555.1). NCBI lineage: Eukaryota > Metazoa > Chordata > Mammalia > Cingulata > Chlamyphoridae > Tolypeutes > Tolypeutes matacus. The sequence continues at coordinate 7,696,836 of JAKSZT010053881.1, forward strand.
TGAGAGATAATTAGGCCTGAACAGGGGCTGTGAAAGCCCAGGCAGAGGGGCCAGAACTGCCTCCTTGAGAAACACTGGCAGATAGAACTTGCAGCACATGGTGACATGAGTGTAGAGGTTTGAGAGAAGAGAAATCAAAGTTGATTCTAGGTTTGTAACTTGGATGATTGGCTAAGAGTATGACATCATGAACCGAGGGTTGGGAGTCTCCCATCATTGTAAGTAATTCAGGATGGCTGACTGCTTGATGGGAATGTTGTAGGAAAGAGTAAAGCCTCTAAAGAGGGGAAGGATTGCACGAAATAATCTTTAACACCCTTTTCACGTTTGAAATTCTATGGTTCTATTGCATAAGGTTATTGACTCATTGAAGGTATAGCTTGTGTTTTCATCTTTATATTCCCCACAACGCACGATGTAGGGGCTCAAACATGTCTGATGAATAAATGAATATCAAATTAAAATGCCATTTCTAATAAGCTTTCTGACTGCAGGAATGTTTAAGCCTTCATCCTATGGTCCTATTTAAATTTATTTTACATTAATGTGAATAATGTGCATAATTTCCATATAACAATGTTGCTTTTATGATCCAGTGCACATACCTGAGCTCACTTTCTTTGCTGATAAAATTGAGCTAATAATAATAGTAATAATAATAATGATAATAATAGTAATATCTTCCTTAAAGGATATTGTGAGACCAGGCAGTTATCAGCAACCAAGGGGTGTGAAGGTGAAAGAACCCCTGAGAGCAGTATTTCAACCAAATTTCTATGGATGAGATGGGCATGGCCACACAGAGGGTTCATTCCATCCCTGAGTAGCCGGATAAGCTCAGAGGTTTGGTATTTGCTGCTCTGAATGTGCTGTCAGTAACCTAGTGGGCCAAGCTAATATTAGCTTGCGCTGGGTATATGTGGGTATTTTGTTGCTGTTTGGAGAAATGACCAGTTTACTTAGTTATATTGACAGCTCTACTGTAAAATTTTGCTGTCATTAAAGGTCAAAAATACCCAGTTTCCCCCTGGTTGCTTCTATCCAAAAGAGAATAAATCTGGAAGTTGAATCACTTCTCTGACAATAATTTATGAATCATGCATTGACCGTGTTTGAATTGAGAAAGGCTTTCATATCCTTTCCATTAGCTCAGATTAAGTTTTCATATAGATGTTGGGAAGCAGGCTAGCAATATCCTTAGCTCATTTTTATGAAAATTTTATCAGTGCTTTTTTCTGTACTACACTCCAATTGGGATGTCTCAGAATCTAAAGCTCAGCTTTGGACATGAACTTCTCTCAACCTGGCTGGCTGCTGCTCTAAAGGTTTCAATATTTTATGGGCTCTGGCTAACTCAGCCGTGAGATTCAAGCTGCAGAGATTTAACTCTAATGTAAAATCATGAACGGATGAAAACTGGGATGTCATAAGTAATACATCTACAAGAGCAGGATGCAGTTACCATTTTTAAAAGGGCTTTAAAAAGAAAACAACATTCTCTGTTCTGTTTTTATGCCCCCAAATGAAAAGCCCCTGAGCTATTGTACTAACACAGGGCCATCTTTTTTGCCTGCTTTTCTCCAATTGCTGCTTAATTGTTGTGGTGGGCTGGGGTTTTTTCCCCCCTAAAGGTCCCCATCCACATGAAAGCCTCTAATGTCTGCATTCCAGAGAAATGGGCACCGCATGGTCGAATGTGTATAGGCCAAATCCATTTCTTAGCATCTTCTGCTTTTTGTCTCAAAACTGATTTAAAACATTTGGAAAATCTATCTATTCAGCTGAAGTGTTCTAGTGCACTCTTTCCTAGAAACAGTGGGGTCACATGTGATCCATCTGATGGACTTTTCTGCTGCAATCTATAGCCATTTCCCTAGAGCCCCGCAGAGCCTGGCAAAGCAGAGGAGCTCTGTAATGGCTCCAATAACAATGTGTTCTTTGTGTGAAAGAATCCAGGGGAAAGAGCTGGGGTAGACTGGTCAGTAGCAAAAAACACCATTTTTAAACTCATTTATTTTTTTCATTAAACAACTTTTTAAAACAGTAAATTTACCTTTCCATTAAACACTGACCAAGCATTAAAAGAACAAATAGAGAAAGTTTTCTTTTTAAAAGGCTGCGGTCATTACTGCTAGTTACTAACATGCTTCAAATGAGATGGCTGATGGCAGGAACTGCGTTGCATGTCTGAATTGGTAACGGGAGAGATGGTTCTAAACGGAGTTTAATTCAAATAAGTCACACGATATAGGCATTGGAATAAAACTCTCTCTCTCTAACTCCAAAGATATCACAAAGTTAATGCCAGACTAAACTAACTACAGGATCACAGAATTGAAAGAATCAGGCGGCTAGTCCCCTTCTTTCAGGGGCTGAATCTCTGGCCACTCTCGGCAGAAAGGTGACTATTCTGGTCTTCGGAGCTTTGGGGACTCCAAAATATGCCCCGGAAGCCCTCCCAGCATTTCATCATGTTGAAAGTCTCTGTTCTGCCCCTGGAGTCAACAGAAATCTATCCTACCCTAATGGAAGCCCTGCTCCTCTGGTTTAGTTAAATCACATACAGTATGGAAAACAGCTTTTTGAAGACAGTAATGAAGTTTTCCCCCATGACCTTATCTTCTGTAGGATAACACCAGTTTTTCAAAGCATCCTACATATAATATATATCCCTTTCCACTTTAGTAGGCAAAATATATATGTATATTTACACACCTATTGGCAAGGGTGAGAAATGAGACCCACAGACCTCATCACAGGCCAGGGGGAGGATGAATTGTTATGGTGTAGGGGTCAATTTAGCAGCCTTTTGACTCAGTAATTTTATTTTGAGAATTCATTCTAAGAAAATAAACAAGGATATGGTAGAAATTAAACTACAAGAATGTCTCTTAAAGCATTATTCACAATAGTGAAAACTTGAAAACAAACTAGCTCTCTAACCACAATAGCAGGGTAAAATAAATTATCGTGGTCATATGATAGATTTTGAAAGAATTAGAAAGTATTAGAAATAAAATGCATACTATGAAACTATATATATAGTATAATATATATTTTGTTAAAAAAAAAATACTAGCCAACATTTATTGGGTATTTACTAAGTGTGCCAGGAGTCATGCTAAGCACTTTGTGTGTGTTAGCTCATTTAATTCTCATCCTTAGAAAAAAACCTTATGGCTTTTCCCCCCTCCTCCTTATTCTTCCTCTTCCTCTTCCTATCAGCAGCAGCAGGAGCAGCAACATCTTCCCCCATTTTATGAAAGAGAAAATTGAGACTTACAGAGTTTAACCTTCCCAAGGTCAAATAGGTAGTAAGTGGCAGAACTGGAACGTGAAACCAAGTCTATCTGACGGCAAATGTTGTGGTCTTTAGTACTGTTTAATACTGTTTACATAAACACACAAATGACTAGACATTAATAATCCAAAATGTTAACAATAGTTCCTCCTGATGGCAGGATTATGATTGACTTTTTTCTTCAAGTTTGCTTTTTGAGATATCTAAAATGAACATGTATTTCTTCTTTAATTGGAGAAAAACATGCTATAATTTAATGGTTATCTCACTGACTCTTTCCTCATGCCCCTACTTACACACACACACAAACACACACACACACAATCTGTCCTTCAAACACAAATTTTCTTCAACCACAAAATTTTTGCCATCACCATCCTCTCCATGGTGTGTGCTGCTCTAAAGGGGCTTTGAAGGAAGCCACTAAATGTAGGAGAGGTCCAGTCTTTGCCTTTGAGGGCCATTTCTATCTTTCTTTTCTTACTCAGATGCCAATTAACATAGCTCCATTACAGACCATTGCCACCAAAGCAATGATAGAGCCCTCATTCTTTGTTCACTAGAAAAGAACTGTTCCTTTATAGGAGCATTCCAGTTTCTAATGAACAGGAATTCATTCCGTTTTCAAGCCTTATTCATAACTGCTCAGGGTGTGAGTGCAACCTCGTCTCTGAAAATGAGGTCTATTTTCCCCTCTTCTATACATAATCCATCCTTGGTGGTAAGGGCTCAACAACTGAATGTTTGCTGCAATTCTGGGGATGATTATGATGATGATGATTACGATGACGATGATGACAATAGTGATATTCAAGGCAGGCAAAGACAGAGTTAATTCTGTCATAGTCATGTTGCCTACAGGAAAATGCAGCATGGACTATTTTAACTGGAAAGGAAGTCGATCTTTATGGTGGGAAGGTGGCACATTTATATCCCCAATCTTTCAGCCAAGTTTTATTGAGCAAATACTATGTGTCATGTGCTACACTAGACATCTAGTCTACAAAGATGAATAAGACCTCATCTCTGCCCTTAGTGGACCTTATAGTCTCATGGGGAGATAGACTAAAAAATAATTGAGGGTCTCGCTGTGAAGGACCTTGTCAGGGAATGTTGACTTATCTTTTGGGTATGGAGAATCCTCAGAACGTTTTAAGTCAAGTCAAGACATACTCCAACTTGCTTTTAGAAGTACTATGCTGGAAGTGTAAAAATGGAGAGGAGTCCGAGAGCATGTGGAATAGTCCAGGGAAAATTAATGTCAGTCTGACCTAGGGCAGTGGCAGTGGAGATGCTGATACATTTTGGATGTTGGCTTGACAAGTCTTCATAAGCAGCTGGATTGGAAAGGGATATGTGTAATGAGTAAGCAGGATAAATCATGGTTGGCTTTGAAGTTTTACTTTGAGTGATCAGTCAGTAGATAGTGACACCATTCACCAAGATAGAGACTACAGGAGGAAGGTTCGCAGGCTGTTTTTGAAAACGTTAAGTTTCATGTTTCGAAAGGCCATTATGGTTCAAGGTCTTTAGAAAGCAATTGGGAATATGGGTCTAGAATTTATGAGAGAGGTCAGCAATGTGTTTGCTGTGATTCTGTCATACAAACATGAGTTCATCCATCAGGGGTGTTCCAGTTAGCATCGGGTTTTTTTTCCTTCTAAGTGAGGGAGGAATCTAAAGTAGGTTTTTGAGCATGCAAACTCTTTAGAGTCTCCATGCTCCTACCCTAACATGCTGATGTCACCTGGTATGGTTTTCTAATTGTTCAATTGCAAGCTCCTCAAGGCCATAGACTTGTATAGTGTACTTGCTGAATAAATTAATGGCTGCCTGGGGCGAGGGAATGGGAAACATAAAAATATTATATGGTCTGTTTTTCTGAAGTGTTGTTGAGAACCCTGCAGTAGCAAGTAGGGGAAGTGAATCACCTTCACAGCTTTACTATACACAGTTCCATCCTTGACCCTTGGTTTTGCCCACTTTCTAATGCCCCAAACCAATCTGTTACCAAGACCTATCATTTCCCTCTCTTTATGGCTCTAGAATCTGCCCATTTTCTTCCAGCCCTATTGTCATTTTCTTCGTTCAGGCTGGCATCTCTTCATATCTGCATTATGATCACATCAATGCCATAATACCTCTCCAGTCTTGTATCTTCTAAGTCATTATTCATACCTTAGCTAGGACACTATTTATAAAGTATTTATAAAATGTAAATAAGATAATATCATTCCTTTGTTCAAAATGTTTTAATGGCTTCTATTGCATTATTTGTTATCCAAAACCCTTCTGTTTATGTCTCCAGTCCTAACTTTCTTATCACCCTGCCTCTCTCTTCTTTCCCCCATACTCACACTCTCTAGCCACACTAAACTATGTGTATTCCCTATATATCTTCTTCTTTCTAACCTCAAGGCTTTTGCACATTCTGGTTCCTCAGCCTGGAGCCTGAACCTTTCCTCTTGTGCCCTCAGCCTGGCTAATTGCTGCAGAGCCTCCAGGTCTCCCCTTAGTTATCATCCCTGCAAAAGCTTTCCCTGTTCCTCAAGTCTTGGTTACATATCCCTTGTATGTCCATCCATGGGACTCTGTGTTTACTCACATAGCATCACTTATCACTCTGTACTGAATGGCCCATGGAACTTTCTTCCTCAGTGGATTGTGAGCTCTTATTCTTTGTTGGTCCCCAGCATCTAATGCAGTACCTGCATATAACAAACCTTCTGAAAATACCTGATGAATGAACAAATGTCCTTCGGAGATGGGAAAAATATGAACATGTGGTCTGGCAAAAGTGGCTTCATGTTTCCTCTATATCCTGTCTAGATTGAGTCTGCAAATGGGTCAATGTTTAATCAATTGGTCCACTAAGTGCTGTTAAACTATGGCTTCTCATGCAGAGTCACAGATGAAAGAAAACTGAAGTTGGAATTTTCCTCAGAAAAAGAGCAGCACTGATATTTCAAAGAGAAGATGCTTAGATGAAACATACCCATCTCCTGGTTGTACTGGCAGGTGGGATGTTATTAGCATCCCTGATAAGCAACGAGATGGAGCCCAAGGGCCTCTCTCTCTCTCTCTCTCTCTCTCTCTCTCTCTCTCTCTCCCCTCTCCCTCTGCCCAAGCAGCAATCTTAAGGAAAGTGCAATTACACAGTGCCTGTTTAAAATTTAAGGGGACAAAAATGAGTTGAGGGTTTTTTTTCTTTTTGCAGGAAACAAATTAGCCCACAGTAGACTTGTGCCTGCAAGCAGCCCATTTAATTTGGTTATTTCTTACGCCTTGAGGCTAGCTGTTTCCCACTAATTCCGTCAGCCTCTTTCCATATCAGGGCTTATCTTCCTGCTGTATCCAGAATTATATGACAAGTGAGAGTCCTATTTGTACTTTATCTATTTAATCATCCCACCATCTTATTCCATAAAGACTCTAAGGTGATGAGTCATTTTTATAAGCCCAGTTTTTTCCTTAAATTGATGCCCCAAAGTTTCAACCAGTGGTTACTAAAATTTCAAACCTACACCACTAATCATATAGTTAGAAATCAATTTTAAAAGTTCATGTTTCCAATATGTTTGGGAAAATGGCCATACAGGGAGTACCTGGTTCTGACTGCCTAACTATAGAAGATTCCAGGGCAGAGGTACCTAGTTCAGACTAGCAGAGGAATTTGGATCTCTCCATCCTGAGCTCGAGGCCCATGTGTACAACCATCTGCTGGAAATTTCCATTCCATTTGACAGCTTCACAGGCATCTTAACTTTGAGATGCCCCAAACTTAGCCCATCATCTTATGCCCGGTATTCTGTAGTGGCCAAGAGCACAGAATCTGGAGACAGACTGGATGAGTTCAAGCTCTGACTTTATCACTTGGCAGCTGCAGATGGGAAAATTATTGAACCTTTTTTCATCTCTAAAATGTGGGTATTAATAGAGCATATATCGCAGGGCTACTATAAGGAACAAATCAAAGTGCTTATAGCAGGGAATGGCACAGGGTGTGGTGTATGTAGTGGCTGGTGCACGTAGTTGCTGCCATGGTTGTCCCTGTGAATTCGCTCCTCTCCTGGCATCCCCTATTTGGGAATGGCATCACCATCCACCTATTCTCCAGGAAATGAAAGTCAACCTCTGCTCTTCCCAGTCCCACAATTTACCCATAATTGGTCTCCAATCTCTGCTAACATTACCATCCTAAACTCTCCATAATCCACCGCATTCTGTCCACACCCAGGGACATGGCTTTGGATCAGGCTTTCTTTTTTTCTCACCTGGATCACTACAGTTATCTTCTAAATTGTCTCTGAATCTCCAGAGCAATCCACTAGTGTCATAAAAAAACCCTCCCTCCAAACCTGCTTGTGTCATATCCCTTGCCTAACCCTTTATAGTACCTGTATGAAGAGAGCCCATCTTCCCCAACTTGCTGTTTCAGTGTCTTTAAAATTTATCTTCATCTCCTTAGTCTCCTTTCCCACTCTCCCAACAGCCACCCTAGGCCCCAGCAACATGGAACTTTTTATTTTTAAAGATTTATTTTTCCCTTGCTCCCCCACTCCCCCCTCCCCCCCCCACCCCACATTGGTTTTTGCACTCACTGTCTGTTCTCTGTGTGTTCTTCTGTGTCTGCTTGTCTTCTTTTTAGGCAGCACCAGGAGCTGATCCTGGGACCTTCCAGAGTGGAAGAGAGGTGCTCAATCTCTTGTGCCACCTCAGCTCCCTGGTCTGCTGCATCTCTTATTGTCTCTCCTCTATGACTCTTTCTGTTGCATCCTCTTGCTGTGCCAGCTCTCTCCGCATGGGCCAGCTCTCCGCTTGGGCCAGCTTGCCGCATGGGCCTCACCAGGAGGCCCCTGGAATCAAGCCCTGGACCTTCTATATGGTAGACAGGAGCCCAATTGCTTGAGCCACGTCCATTTCCCTACATGGAACTTATGATAGATGCCTATAGACACAAGAAGCCTCTCTACCTCTGGCATTTGCACAATGCACTCTTTTCTGCCTGACACACCATTCTCTGCATTCTTCATTGAGCAGTTGAGCTACCTTCCTCTCTTAGTCCAGCTTTCCTCTAAACCCCATAGTGCCTTGTGTATGTCTCAGTCATGGCCTTTAACATATTGCATCGCATTTGCCCCTTTACTTGGCTTTCTCCTCTACTCTGTTGATTTCTTTGATGAAGAATTGGTATGGTCGAGTTTGGAAGAGCTCTAGAGTCATTCTGCCTTCTTTAAATCCTGGCTCTACCCTTTCCTAGCTGTGTGACCTTGGACAAATTGCCTAACCTCTCTATGCCTCCATTTTCTCATCTGTAGATTAAGAGTAATAAAGGTAACTACCTCACAACCCCATTGTGAGAATTAAATGAGTTACTTCACATATAGTGCTTGAAATTGCTCCTGGTGTGTAGTGAGATACAAATGAAGAGAGGCTATTATTATTATTATTTCCCGTGTCCTAGTATTAATTGAGACCTCAAACAGTGCCTAGCAAAAAGCTGGTAACCTAAAAACGGGTTTTATGTTAAAAAGACACACGTCCTTATTTGAGACTGGTTTAGCTGCTCATTACTAGGCAATGAATGTTTACAGAGTACTTAGACATCACTGCCTATACTGCTACACCAGGGCAGAATTCTCAGGGAAGCTGTCAGGGGCTGGTTCCCTGGACACTAGGTGACTTGATGTAGAAGAAAGTGCATGCACTTTGGAGCCAGAAGTCCTGACTCTGCCTCCAAAATGCCTCTGATACTCCAGATAAACTACTTTATTTAAGTTTCCTCATCTATAAAATGGAAAATCATACCTACTCTGTAATGAAATGTGTAAAGCAACTAGCCCTATGTTAGCATGTAGCCAATAGTTCCTATTACAGTTAAAAGAGATTTTTCCCAGCATTATTGCAAAATTATTCTAACTAATCAAAAGTCACACAAAACTCTTACAGAAGATGGTAGGTGAAAATAAAGCATTGGCATAGTGTTAAAAGGGAGGGAAACAGGGATAGTAAAGGGAGCTCCATACTGAAGATGAAGAATCCATGTAAAATAAATCCTTTTTGATCTTTGTTGGTTCTATGAAACTAAGATACTGGCAAGTAAGATCTTGAACAAGAAATGTTGTGTGTAAGAGCCCTTGTTATTTAAAGCTTGCTCTGGTATCTATCTTTATCCATACTGGCCCTTTCTCATAAAACAGACAAATCACACATACGACCCTGATTCCTAGATATGCCTTTACTCCCTGCCCCAGGTTGTCCAAGAGGTCAGTTTCCTGCTATATCCCTAAAGCCTCACCCAATACCTGGCACATAGGTATTCAATAAATATTGTTGAATTATTAAACAAATATATCTTCTTAGCTCAAGCCTAGGGTTGTTTGGTCTCAGTGGGAAGCCACAGTTCCCCTCACCTGCCATTCCTGGGAAAATACTTCCTCTTCACCTGCTGGTCAAAAAGGTCCTGATAATGCAGTGATAAAAGGATAAACGTAAAAAAAAAATTTTTTTTTGTTTTTTGTTTTTTCCCAGTTTTTAAATACCCCAATCCTTTAATTTGATTTTATTTTTAGTGGTTTTTTTTTTAGTTTTCTTGTATTTTATCTCTTACATTTAAACTTATCATTATTATTTCATTTTCCTATTAATTGTATTTGGCTATTATATGGGCTTCATCTTTAAAAAAGCTTTGAATCACAGAAGGGTTACAAAAGGAGCGGGAGAGGATCATTGGTGGGGGGTGTCAGGGATGGGGGTTTCATGGGAGGAAGTTCACCTGAACATACATAAAAGATATATAAAATTGTTCAAATGATCAAGGGGTGGGGCATGGTCACAGTGGGTGGAGAATCACTCAATAAATGAGAGAATACTGAATTCCCAGCTTGGAGAGCTCTGGCACATTCTCCAAGGGAGCAGCAATGGTTCCCCACTGCAGGGGCAGTGTCTGGCTAAGGAGGATGATCTACTGATGGGTTCTTGTTATTGATGACTAGCCTTACAAGTCTTTGCTCTTGAATTTGAAACTTAGCCTATTGTTATGGGGTGCCTAAGGGTTGCCGCCTGAGAGCCTCCTTGTTGCTCAAATGTGGCTTCTCTCTAAGCCAAACTCAGCATATGAATACATTACCTTCCTCCCAGCATGGGACAAGACTCCCAGGGATGAGCCCCCCTGGCAACAAGGGATTACTACCAAGTGCCAACTGACAATATGACTAGAAAAAGACCTTGAATAAAAGGGGTAAAGATAAAGACAATTGAGTTCATATGGCTAAGAGACTTCAAAGTGAGTCAGGAGGTCATCCCAGAGGTAACACTTACTCACACCTCAGTAGGATCTCGTAGAACACCAAAGTGGTTGTCACCCCAAATAGAGGCGCTCCTGAGGGCTCTGGAGACACCCAGGTCCTATATAAGGGGGGTTAGCTCCAGAGATTGATGCCTTATCCATGGGCTCTACTTTGGAATCTGTGCTCCTGAGAGTGACAGAGTTGAACTCAAATAAGTCCTCCCTGCACATGGTCCATCAGTCCCTTCTATTCAAACCTATATGTGGTGCTGGAGTTTGTAGGTGTACTTCCAGAGACTGGAACCTTTGGCCTGCTCATGTGCCAGCTGTGCCTGGAGTCTTGGTGGAGCTGCAACTCCTACTCTACAGCTCAATGGACTCACCCAAGACACCTGGCAGGGAAATGATGATGGACAATGGCCATCCCAGGAAATGGAGAGAGTCTGCAACTGCAGGCAGGATAATCCCATCAATCTTATCCATGGCATATAAGCTCCCTCTCACTTGGAGGTGGAGTGGACATCACTATCCCAGATGCCTCCGGATCGGGGGAAGAGCTATGGACTAGAGTGGATTTACTGGTATTTTGTTGTAGACTTGTGATTCAAGCAATGGAAGAAATTACAACATTGATGTGGAGCCAGTGGCCACTGGATGCTTTGGGGGCAGGGAGAGGGAAAAGCAGTTGTAATACAGGGGCTTTTTCAGGTCTTGGGAATTATCCTGAGTGACATTACAATGATATAGGCCAGTTTACATCAGCATATAACATGCAGACTGTGTGGGAGAGAGTGTGGTCTACAATGTGAACTATGGTCCATGCTTAGTGGCAAAGCCCCAGGATGTGTATATCCATTGCAGGTGATGTGCCACACTAATGAAAGTTGTTTATGTGGGAGGTTGTGGGAGGTGTGGGAGGTGGGGAACATGGGAATCCCTATAATTTTTGTGTAATATTTATGTAATCTAAGCATCTTTTAAAATATTTTTTAAAAATAAATAAATAAATAAATAAATAAGGTCATTCCCTAGGAGGGAATTATTCTTTACTTGTGTGAACAACACACTGCTCAGATGAGGACTCCAATGTTCTCCTGGGTCATCAAGATCTGGCCACAGGAGATACATTTTGCTTCTTTATCTCTCTTTCAGTTAAAAAACAAAAACAAAAACAAAATACAACCAAACAAAAAAACAACAGTGGCTCCACAAAGAAATTGGCAATAGAAAAGACCATGGAAAGAAGGGCATAAAGATGGTAACAGGCTTTTAATTGCAAATTCAGAGAGAAATGCCACTCTGGGTCTGAGACACATCTTTCTCCCTCATCAAGAAAACAATAACAACAGAATTTTTAGTAACAAAATCCAAAATCAACCATCACTGAGCATTTTCTGAGAACAAACCCCTGGTAAGAATTCCAGAAGACAGGTGCCACTTAATTCTAAACAAGCCCTGCCCTCTCTAAGTCTCCAAGGCAGTTTCACTGAGCCTTACTCCAGCCAGGGACTGAAAGCAGAGAAATCACTCTTACCTGCCCAAGGCAGCATTCACACAACCGTCATGAGTTCTGGACATCACAGCTACACTCCTCCTGGGCTTCAATTTCATATCGAAGTTATCTTGTTGAGCAGGTGATGGCAGGCTGAACCTGGTATAAAATCAAATCCCTTTAAATCGTGTTTTTTGTTTTTACTTTGGGCTGAGACCCCACTACAGCACACAAAATTCTGGCTTGGAGGCAGGAGTCCTGGGTTCTAGTCCACCAACTAGTTGTGGGACTTTAAGTAGATCATTTTACCCTTTGGACCTCCATTTTATAAATGGGTGTGTCTCATTTATAAAATGAGACAAATTGGTCTAGATGATCTCCAAGGTCCCTTCCAGGATGAAAATGTAGTTATTTAGTACATCAAATTCATCACATCTTATTGCTCTTGAATTACTAACATAATATATCCTAACAGTTCCAATGTGGAAACTAAATTAAAGGGTACTTCCTTAGCTGGAAAATATTTTTCTAGATTACTTTTCCAAATTATTATATAGGGTAAATCAAAAGTCCCTGTTCATCTATATTTAAAATGGCCACAAATTTGTGTGTATCTTAACAAATAAGATACGAACTGTAAATGGCATCTACAACCAACTGGGGGATATTTTCAACATTTATTATGACATAAAAAATAAGGATTCTGCTAATGTTTGTGTGTGGAGATTCACTGATAACTCATCTTGCATGATAGATGCATAGTGATGCTGGGCAGATTCTGCACATAAAAGTGAAGCATTAGTTACTAGAATTTCTCAGCAGTTAATATAGGAAACCAACTAAAAATGAATGTAAAAGTATTTTTTCTTTGCAATGGTGATTTCAACTCACTGTAGGGCAAAATAAAAGATATAAAGAATCAAAGTCCCTTTCATTTCCTCTTGACTCTATTGCCTTATAAACATTTACTTATCCTCTAGTCTCAATGGTAGTAGAGTCTGTCTCTAAAAAGTCAGTTTCTGCCCCCTGTACTGCAAATTGTATCACTCCATGCTCAATCCTTGCCTGATTCCAGAGGACTTACTCCTTCTCTTGTTCATATATCCTCAATTTCTCCCTTCCACTGGTTTCTCCCTCTCACAATTATCCCACACATTTAGTACTCTGGTAAAAAGCCCTTCTATTTAATAGCATTTTAAAAATTTATCCATATCTGTCATCTCCATTTCTCTCCACTCTTCATTTTCCTAGCTTTCTAAAACGTATTCCTGGGGGCGGATGTGGCTCAAATGGTTGGGCGACCGTCTGCCATATGGAGGGACCTGGGTTCGATCCCCAGGACCTCCCAGTAAATTAAAAAATATATATAGAAGGTGCATGGGCTGCCAGGCTGTGTGTGCCGGTGAGCCGCTAGGCCCCAGGAGCCATGCAGCAAGAGAATGAAGTAACAGGAGAGCGACACAGGGGAGAGACAAGACGAGATGCTCTGAAAGCTCTGAAAACCGGGAACCGAGGTGGCGCAAGTGGCAGAACACCTCTCTCCTACACCCGAGGTCTTCAGGATCGAATCCTGGTGAAGACTGGAGGAGAAGGCTGAGAAGAGAGGGCAGGAAACAGACACAGAGAATTGCCCAGCGAATGGACACAAAAACAGCAGATGGGAAAGGGGGGGTGTTTAAAATGGATAAAGTAAAATAAATAAATCTTTAAAAAAATAAAATAAAATAAAACTTATTCCCTCCCAGTCTTCTAAAACAGCTCTACAAAGAGTCCCCTCAAAACCACTTCCCCTTCTCTACCTTCCAGACTCAGTAAAATGGTGCCAGTGAATTACCAGTTGAATTTGCTTGAAATCTTGGAGTCATCTTATGCCTCTTTTCTGATCTCTGTTTACATCTATCTCATTATCTACTCAATATTGTTGCTTGTAGGTTATATCAAGCTTCCTGCAGGTAATAGATGGCATCTCCAAGGGGTATCTGAAGAGAGTTTAATGAATAAAGAGACTTGTTATAGACAAATGGGCAGGGTTAAGGGAACCAACAAGTGTTGGTAAAGCACTCATGGAACCAGAAAGAGCAAGGAGTCATTACTGCCCTTAGGTTTAAGGAGGAAAGGGAAGGGATCTGCTAAAGTTATAGTTCTATCAAGAACTATAGCCATGGGAGAGAGGGGTAGAGTTATGCAGGCATTGCTAAATTGTAGCACAACAGAGAAAGAACTGGGGGAATATTCCCAAGCCTCTCTCTTCCCTGCCCCCTGATCTGCTGTATATCTTCACTGGCCTAACTAGAAATTAAGGGCAAAGGAGCTTGGGTGATGTGGTCTGTAGGGGTAAGCTTCCTAGAGCAAAAAACCAAGTGGACAGTGATTCCGGGGGTGCAAATGGAGAATATTCAGCAAACATGTGTAATACTTGTATCAAATGTAACATGTCTAAAACAAAACTATTGTTTCCCACCAAACCTGCTTCTCCACTAGTTGTCCATCTCATTAAATATAAATCTATTCTTCTAGATTCTTTGGTCAGAAATCTTGAAACCATCCTTGACTCCATCAGCAAATTGTATTTGCTATGCCTTAGAAATATCTCCAGAATCTTACCACTTCTTATCATCTCCAGGAAAATGTTTGTCTCAACATGACCTCTTGTTCATAGTTCTGTCTGCAGCCATTCTCTCCATCACTCCCGCCCCATGTTCTGTCTTCCAGAGTACTGTGTTAGAGTGGGGCCCCCATCTCCATTAAGCATTATCACCAGAAAAATTCTTTCAAGCCCAACACTTCTCCAAGTCTTAGGCAAGCCACCTTAGGCTAAGGTTACTCATCCTGCCTGTGATGGTTAGGCTAATGTGTCAACTCAGCCAGGTAATTGTGCCCAGTTGTTTGGTCAAGAAAGCACGAGGTTAACTGTAATACAAGGACATTTACGGGCTTTAGTCATCAATGAGTTTATTGCATAGATGGTTGATTACATCTACATCAACCAGGGAGATTGCTGTTAGCAATGAGTGACATTTTATCCAATCAGTTGAATGCCTTAAAAGGGGAAGTGATTTCAGCATTCAGAGAGAATTTCCCAACTCATCTTTGGACAACCAATACCTCCTGGAAACTCATCAAGGACCTTCATTGGACTTTCATTGGAGCCCTCGGTTTGCAGCCTGCCTGTGGAACCTGGACTTGTGCATCCCCACAGTCACATGAAAGACTCTTATAAAATCTCATCCTATTTACAGATATCTCCTGTTGATTCTGTTTCCCTAGAGAACCCTGACTAATACACTGCCTTACCTCCAGAAGATAAAGCATCCATCCTCTCCCTTCTGGAAGCTCCAGCTTAGCCACTTGATGGGTTTCCACATTCGAAGCACAGTAGGTTTGTCAATTTCAACTTGCAGTTCTATCTGTCTTGCTTCACATATTTTGCAGCTCTGTTTGGTGCTTATGTATTTAGGATTTTATGTCTTATTGGTGAATTGAAGTTTTTATCATTATGTCCCTCTCTGTCTCTGATAATTTTCTTTGCTATGAAGTCTAATTTAAGTGATATTAATATGGACATTTTTATTAATGTTTGCATGATATCGTTTTTTCCAGTTTTTACATTCAACCTAACTATATCAATATATTTGAAGTGAGTTTATTGTAGACATAATATATTTGGGTTTTTATTTGCTTTGCCAATCTCTTTTAATTAGTATATTTATATCTTTTACATTTAATGTAATTATTCATAAGTCAGGGCCTAAATCTGCCACTTATATTTTGTTTTCTGTTTGTTCTTTCTGGTTTTCATTTCTCTTTTTTCTTTTCCCTGCCTTTCTGTGGGTTACTGGAACATTTTTTAGATCTCCATTTTCATTTATATGTATCATTTTTTAACTCATCTCTTTGTATAGCTTTTCTATTAATTGTTCTAGGTATTACATTATATATACATAGTCTACTGGTATAAACATTTTACCAGTTCAAGTGAAGTATAGAAAATCTTACCTCCCTTTATGTCATTTGACCCTCTCACATTTGTGTCATTGACTTAAATATTTCTTCTGCACACATTTAAAACCACACCACACATTGTTATAATTTTTGCTTCAACCATCAAACACAATTTAGAAAACTCAGGAGTAGGAAAATGTCGTGTATTTACTCATATTTTTCTCTTCCTGTTGTTTTTTTCTTCCTTCTGGATATTCCAATGTTCCTTCTTTCTTTACTTCCTTTCTATTTTGAGAACTTCCTTTAGCTATTCTTCTAGGATAGTTCTGCTGGTACTAACCCTCTTAGTTTCCTTCATGTGAGAATGTCTTGGTTTCCCTTTCATTTCTGAATGATATTTTTCACTGGATCCAGAATGCTGGGGTGACAGTTATTTCCTTTCAGCATTTGAAAAATGTTGTGCAACTTCCTTCTGGCCTCCATGGGTTCTGGTGAGAAATCCATTGTCATGCTAATTGTTTTTCCCTTATAGATGAGATGTCATTTCTCTCACACAGCTTTCAAGGTTTTTTTCTTTGCCTTTATTTTTCTGATCATTTACTATGATGTATTTTGTTGTAGATTTCTTTGGGCTTATCTCATTTAGGGTTTGCTCAGCTTCTTGAATCTGTAGGTATATGTCTTTTTGCCATATTTGGGAAGTTTTAGACAATATTTCTTTAGCCTTCCCTCTTTCTCCTTTCCTTCTGTGACTCTGATAACATGTGTATTAGATATTTTGTTATAGTTAACAAGGATCCCTGAAACCGCTGGTCCTTTTTTCAGTATTTTTCTTTCTCACAATTGTTCAGATTATGATATTTCTATTGTTCTGTCTTCATATTCCCTGATTCTTTCCTCTGACCACTCCATTCTGCTGAATTCCTTTGAATTTTTCAAATTAGTTATTATATTTTATAGTTCTAAAATTTCCATTTGGTGTTTTTTTGTCTGATATTAATATTTTGTAGTATTAACATACATTTGTTCAGCTTCAAAGAAAAACAGTCTTATATATGCAATTTTACGCCTATTCATATTTCACATGTGGTTTTACTCTGCTACACAGTTCCATGTTACATTTCTTAGCTTTCCTTTTAGTAATATACATGACCTTAGACTTTCATACCCACATAATAGTACTGCTAGCTATAAACATTATGTTGGGCTTTCGCTTTTTCTGTTCATTTCCAAAGATTAACACATATCCTTTTTACCAATCCTATACAAGTTAACCTTCAATTTTCCATTTTCTAAAGTCATTCTATTTTCCTGTGACCCATATTCAAGTTATTAACTACATGAGATGACACAATATATTTAGCTCATGGTAGTGCAATCATATAGTATTTGTCCTTTTGTGTCTGGCTTGCTTCATTCATGGATGTCCTCCAGATTCATCCATGTTGTCATATGCTTTATGACTTCATTTCTTCTTATAGCTGCATAATATCCCATCATGTGAATACACCACAGTTTGCTTATCCATTCATTGGTTGATGGACACCTGGGTTGTTTCCAACTTTTGGCAATCGTGAATAATGCTGCTATGAACATCAGTGCAGATGTCTGTTGGTGGCACTGCTCCCAGTTCTTCTGGGTATATACCCAGTAGTGGTATTGCAGGGTCATGTGGCAAATCTATATTCAACTTCTTTAGGAACCGTCAAACAGTCCTCCACAGTGGCTGTACCGTTCTACATTTCCACAACAGTGAATAAGTGTTCCTATCCCTCCACATCCTCTCTAATACTTGTAGTTGTCTGTTTTTTCAATAGTGGCCATTCTATGGTTGTGAAATGATACCTCATTAGTAGTTTTGATTTGCATTTCCCTAATCACTAGTGATGTTAAACATTTTTTCATGTTTTTTTTTTTTTTTTTTTTTTTCCATTTGTATTTCTTCTTCAGACAAATATTTATTCGTCTTTGCCCAATTTTTTAATTGGGTCATTTGTCTTTTTATTGGGTTGTAGAATCTCTTTGTATATCATGGATATTACACCCTATTGGACTTGTGATTTCTGAAAATTTTCTCTGATTGAGTCAACTGCTTTTTCACCCTTTTGACAAAGTCCTTTGAGGTGCAAAAGCAGTTAATTTTGAGGAGGTCCCATTTATCTATTTTTTCTTTTGTTGCATGTGCTTTGGGTGTAAGGTCCAAGAAACCACCACCTACTACAAGGTCATTAAGATGTTTCCCTACATTTTCTTCTAGTAGTTTTATGGTCCCGGCTTTTATATTTAGGTCTTTGATCCATTTTTAGTTGATTCTTATATAGGGAGTGAGATAGGGGTCATTTTTCATTCTTTTGGTTATAAATATCCAGTTGTCCCAGCACCATTTGTTGAAGAAGACTGTTTTGTCCCAAGTCTTACCAATATAGACTTGGTATGTTTATCAAAAACCAATTGGCCATAGAGGTGAGGGTTTATTTCTGGACTCACAATTCTATTCCACTGATAGATGGGTCTATTTTATGGATCAATATGCCAATACCATGCTGTTTTGACCACTATAGTTTAGTAATTTGTTTCAAGGTTAGGCAGTGAAATTCCTCCCGTGTTGCTCTTCTTTTTTACAATACTTTTAGCTATTTGGGTCCACTTCTGCTTCCAAATGAATTTGGTAATTGCTTTTTCTATTTCTGTAAAGTTGGAATTTTGATTGGTATTGCATTGAATCTATAAATCAGTTTGGGTAGGATTAACATCTTCATGATATTTAGTCTTCCAAACCATGAACAACACTTTACTCTCGCACTGCCTTTTCAAGGCACTGTTCTAGCTGCTGCTTTTTTTTTTTTTTTTTTTAAACATTCTTTGTGTATTTTTCAATGACGTGATCAGAAACATGTGGTTTGGGTTCCTGAGCAAAGATCCTTCTGCAGAGGCCTTAGCACGTGTAACATCTCTCTTCCACCCCATAAAATGCAACCCTCATGCATCAATTGCCTAGAATGTGGAAGCCACCACTTCACTGCTAGCTGTGTAGCTTTTACAGTATTAATTGGTATTAACTGACGGCAGATCGTCTTGGGCTTTGTTAATATTGTGCTCCTGTTCTTTTTGCCATAAAGCACTGTTATAATTGAAAGGCAGCTCCATAGTTTCTCAGGTACAGATGAGAGAAGTATTGCTAATTTGCTCAGTGTCACACCTGCCTTGTTCTTCATTAGACAGAAGGGAAAGGTCACAGCTCTCATGCAGCCTGCAGGTGGAAAGAAGCCTGCCTGGTCCCAGCTGTTGTCTAGGAGCCCAAGCAATCTCAGAGGGCAAAGGACAGCCCTTACTGAAAAACTTCATAGTAAAGTGCAATCTACTCTCTCCTTGCAGTTAGAAGCTGCTGTTACAAACTTACTTATTCATTAACCCATAAAAATATTATTGAGTACCGGTGATGTAACAGGCACTATTTTAGGCACAGGATCATAGCCATGAACAAGAGAAACAAGGCTTCTCTCCTCAGATAATTTACACTCTGGTGAAGGGGACGGATATGAAATGTAATTTTAATTATTAATTGAAATGTGCAAAGAAACATAAAGCAGGGCAAGGTGGTAATAGTGGGGCAGGAGTGCTATTTTAGATAGAGGTGGCCTCATTCAGCAGAGACCAGAATGAAGTGAGGGAGCCTGCCCGTGCAAAGCTGTAGGGGCAGAGAATTCACGAGGGAGTGACCAACAAGTATGATGGTCTCAAGGCAGGATGTTGTGTGTTCGGTGTGTGTGAAAAGCAGCAAAGCCGTTGCAGTGCTCTTACACCCAGGCAAGAGGGCTACTGCCCTCGGCTTTGCTTTACATTGCCTTGCATGTCACGAGACACACACAAATGGAAGATCACATAGACGCCTCTGCCACACGGAAGGTGGTGATCCACGCTGGGTTCAGCATAAGCCATCATTTTAAACAGTTGCTCTCGGGACTTGCTCCAGCCAGGTTTGAAGGATATGGTTCTCCATATCTCTTGTCCTTAAAACAAAAGGCAACTGTGGCCGAACGTGAAGGTTTGTGATGGTTTGCTGCATTGACACACAGTTTCGGAATGCAATGAAGGACAGTTTGAGATGTGGAAGCACTTTGTTCAAAAAAAAAAAAAAAAAAAAGACAAATTAATTAACTGGTCAAATTCTTTTACTTAGAAAGCATGAATACGACTGATTCTTTCATAATGAGGCGTAGTTTCTCTGCGGTGCCAAGCAGCCATTTTCTTGCTCCTCTTCTTGTTCCATTTCGTGGCTACAACACTATTCACAAATTAATGGGGTATTTGGAATAGTTACATATGGCAAGGGAAGAACATTCTGCAATATTAAACAATACATATTTCTCTTAAGATTCTATACATTTAAGTCTGGATGCAGCAGGTGTGAAGTCTGATCCTGGAACAACTAGGTACATGCTTCCTTCTGGGAGGTCCTGACTTTGCTCTCACAATCAATGAATAAAATGTATTAGTTTTCCAGGATGATCAGTATGCTATTTTCACACAGTATATTCTTTGCAATCAGAATGCCTGTTTGAATCCTGGCTCCTCCACTTTCTAGTTTTATGCCTTGGACAATTTACTTGACCTCCCTCTATAGGTTTTGAAGAAAAACCAACAAAACTAACTACAAATACCACAGTCAACAAAAACACCAGATATATACCTAAGGAGGTAAATGACAGTATCTGCCTCATAGGATCATTAAGATTAAATGATATAAACTACATGCAAAATTTATAACTGGGCCCAGCATATATTAGGACTTAAAAAATATTAATTATTTATCATTATCATCGTCTTCTTAGTATCAAGTGATAAAACTGTAAAGATCAAAATTCAATTCTGTGAGGTTTCTTTGTTCTTTTGTTTTGTTTTGTTTTTGTAATTGAGAAATTCATGAAAAAGTGGGCTTTCCACAACTAGCAGCATCAGGCAGGGGCTGCATAGCTATCCATATGGAGGGTGGTAGAGGTATTCTCAGATGAAGAGGGAAGATGAACTTCATGATCTCTCTTCTACTCTCAAGATCCTATGATTCCAGCTATGAATTCTGTTGGATGTCTTCCTGTGGATGTCTCAGCCCTTGAGGGTATATAATCTCATTGGAAAGATTAGAATGACTTACACAAAGCAGATAACAATAAGGATGAGAGTGATCCTGATGAGTGGTATTGAAAGTGAATGGTTCAGCGAAGGGGTCCCTGCAGGAAGCAGACAGGAAGACTTCATGGAAAAGGTGGGATTTTCCTCTTATAACAGAGACACTCTGGTTGGGTAGAGAGGAAGGGGGAGGGTGATCTAGGAATGCCTGTGTCAGGGCTTTCAGTCTGTCCCACCAAGCCAACACTTCACATCCCCTCTCATGGCTGCACATGCTGAATTCAGAGCCATTCCATCCTGGAGCACTCATAGGAACCGGGGCCTGGGCTTTGAGGAGCATCTGCAGATTCTTAGCAGATAGCAGAAGGGGAGTAGATGTGCCCTTCTCCATACCTCCACACTGGGCGATAAGCTGTTCCTCATTGCCCATACTTAGTGAGCTGGTCCAGTCCGTTATTGACAATGCTGCACAGAACTTTGTTACTCAAAGTGTAACAAACACTGTTGATTTATGGATGTGATTGTGGCTGAAATGAGTAGTCTAGGGAGATTAACGTTAGTTAGAGGACAGCTCAGGATAACATTGGGAATGTATAGCAATGATTTTGGAAGTAGATGAGAATTGTGGTTAATAATATAAATACAGGAATATTCTACTACAGGGAAAATTATAACTAATGTAATTTGTGGACTATAGTTAACAATAACATGGTAATGTTTTTGTAGCAAAAGCAAAGTTGGTACTATATTAATTGTAAAGGTGAAAAAAAGAATATGGGGTTTGGTTTTGTGAGATATGAATACAATTAAGCTTTTTTTCTCTTTTTCATTTTTTTTATTAGTAAGGAGACCTTGACTATGTCATTTAACTAATCTGTGTTCATCTGTATATCTTTCTGAACATTAGAGGAACAACTGAGTTGGCAGTTGTAAATAGATGAGATAAAAGTGCCTGAAAAAGTACTTTTTAGGAGTAATGTTTCCACAACTTGTTGAGCTGCCTTTTTCTGTTCTTCTATTTTTGTGAATTTGAAATAAAGTTGTTAATTTTTTTTAAATTTAAAAAACGTGGTCCAAGAACCAGCAGCTTTCACTTATTAGTAATGTAGGAACTCCAGCCTGAGACCTACTGAATCAGTATGTGCACTTTATCAAGAGCCCCAGGTAATTTGTATGCACATTAAAGAACAAGAAGCACTTTTAGAGCAGTGGCACTCAAATCGGCAGCAGCTTTAAGAAGGTCCATTTCAGGAAGCTGGGTACCCAGCTCCCTCCCCAGCTCCTGAATCAGAATCTCCAGAGATAGGGCCTTGGTATCTATATTTTTTAAATATGTAATTTAAAAAATCCCCCAGATGTGACAATTAATCAGGTTTAGGAACCATTGATTTAGAGGAAAATCCAGGTATTATTCAGGTACCCACAGCTCATAGAATCACCAACTGGCACTACGTGTGGGAAAAAAGTGTTGAGCCCCAAATGGTTATGGAGACCTGAAGAAGTTTCTCCTATCACCCTGAGGAGGCCTCCTTGTAGGTCCTTCCAACTCTTTTTCCTCATTGGTAAAGTGGGAATATTAAAGTACCAGCCTCATAGAGTTGTTAAATACACACAAACACACACACAAACATATACACACACAACACACGTACGTATTCAGTGAAACAAAGCTCTTAAATTTGTGTTAATGTTGAAAAACTGGACACAGTTGTTGACACCTACCTGGAATGATCTTCCCCCAGATACCTCAATGGTTCACCACTGTACTCCTTCAGCTCTCTACCCAAGCATCATCTCCTTATGGTCAGGCTCTCTCTGATGACTAAAATAGCACAATTTGCTACCACCATCATCACCACTCTTTATCATTTTATTCTCCTTTTTATTCTTTTTCATAGCATTCAGCTTTGTCTGACATTTCAGATATTTACCTGATAATTGTCTATCTCTCCCCAAATAAAATTCAATGTCCATAAGAGAGACTTTGTCTTTTTCTTCACCGTTACATCCCTTTGCTAGAACAGTGCCAACTATATGGTAGGCATCAATAAATATGTATCAGATTATTGAATTTACTTAATGCATTTTGTTCCTAATATTCTTTAACTCCTCAAGCATTCCTGATTAAAAGCTAATGGGTCTCTTAAAAACCCTGTTCATGGACTGCCTTCTATGTGAAGTCTTCCTGACAGACTCCTCCTGGCCTGGAGAGAATTAGTGATCCCCTCCTTTGTGCTTCCTTTGTTCTTCTCATGTTCTTTCCTCCTATTATTTATTAGTCTGTTTGCTGTTCTCAACTTCTCTATAGACTATGAGCTCCTGAAGAACAGGGACCATTTCTAAACCAAACTCATCTTTGTACCACCAGTCCTAGTGTTTGTTGAATGAATATGTGAGTGAATTTTCCCACCTCAGAAGATGAGCACCACACATATAGTCAACAAAAAAGTCTTTCTGATTTCAGAGTTTTTAGCTGAGGGAGAAAAACAAAAATAGAAAAAAACAAAAACCCAAAACCCAGATCTTCTTAAAGAACTGTTGGCTTTCATTCCTAAATTTACAGTCCTAGATCACATCCCTCTATCAAGATCAAAGTGAAAGCCCATTGCCTTAATCATAAAGAGTGATGCCAGTAAGCTTGGAGCAGGGCAGGAGAGACCTGGTGCTGCCAAGAGAACAGCAAAGTCCATAATCAAAGAGAGGCCAGTGGAATGATTCCCAAAGCAAAATTGCAGCCCTTCAGTCTCTCATATAAAGGGGCCAACTGCATCAATCTTTCAGCAGATCTACTCTTCAATCTGTTAGGAGAAGCACACAAAGTACATTTATTTTCAAATGCCCAAGCTGCTGCACTGAATAATAAAAAATAAGAGAATGGAGATAGAGGATTCTGTTGCTCTTTGCCTGCAAGGCTGGCCAGCACTTGCCGCAAAGGCTGCTGAGCCTGTTCTCACCCGGCCGGCTCTCAGGCCCAGGAAGCCTGCTTTTCCCAGGGGCACTTGGTTTTGGCAAGACAGTACAATGTACCCCGGCCTTCAAACAAGCATCGATGCAAAGCTTTATATTTCAGTATTTGGCGGTTTGGTAAAAACCTAGTCACGTTGTTTGAGAAATTGACTTTACTAAATCTTTTTGTTGCAAAATCTAGCATTTTCTCTCTTCTTAAAATTTTGCTTTTAGTGTATTAAAAAAAGTCCTCTGTATTCTTACTAAAAGGTTTATACTAAATGGAATTTTTCTGTGTTACATAAGATGAAACCAGTTTCTTCAATTTTTTCATGCAATCAATATTTACAGAGTACCTAGGTGCCAAAACACTACTGAAGGCATAGGTAAGGTGGGATTTCTTTCTACTGGGAGAGACATACTATTGCAGAGAAATAAAGATCTGCCAATACAGCTGTGATGGGGAATCTAATACCGCTAAAAACTAAGAAAAGAAATGCACATCATCCAATTACTAATTCCAAAACTGCACCCAATTACTGTTTGCTTCTGCTGTTTAGATACTTGGCACATATCAGCCTTTTCTGTTTGGTCATCACTAAACATGTCCCAGGTGCAAGTCACAAAATAAGCCAGTCTCAAGTCTGAGTGGGAGATACAGCCTCTGTCCCGATTGCTTGCAAATGATCTGATGAACATTCAGTTGCTGCTACCCTATTTAATTAATTCTGATGGGCTATTGATGTACCACAACTGTTTGTCCTAATAATGAGCTCCAAAATTAGAATGGCTGCAACCCATTTAGACAGCTGCCACAGAAAATAAGCATTTGAAAATGCTCTCGGTCAAGGCAATCGGGTAGAAATGGCTGCAGTTCAGCAGTAAATTCACATGATTATGTCACATGAGTTTTATTTTTCCATTTCAAGCATAGTTAACATACCAGCAGTGATGACCGCAAGAACCATTACTAGCTATAGAGTTAAGAGTGCTGCTTCCTATCAGTAGAGCAGGGATAAACATGCAGCCTGAAGTGTGCTAATCGTGGACTCGGTATAGCAACAGGCATTGGACAATTTAGGTCAGTTCCTTGCAAGGTTTAATTAGACTAATATATCTGTTTGCAATTGATAGCAGATGTGACAAGCTAATGTGTCCATGTACAGACAAATTAACCTCTACCCATCAGTTGCTAGGTTCCATGAGAAAGCTGCCATGTTTTACTTCTATTCATCTGAGTCCACATACAACAGCAGGATAATTATAAACATAAATGTTAATAGAATATACACTTCATATGCAGCACTATTCATAGGAAACCATTTTTTAGGCAGGCTGCCACATTAAGAATTTCAGCAACAAAAATGAACATTTGTGTTACCCCTTACATTTTATAAAATGTAGTCACATACATTATGCTTTTAGCTACCTGGTAATAGAAAGGAATCGGTAACTTTTCAACTATTGGAAAAGAGGCCTATCTGCTCCTAAAACTTTTAAGTTTTAAGTCGCTGAAATTTGGTGTTATCCCCTCAAAATAGAAATTTCTGTAATATGCCTGGAAACAGTGCTCATTTCCCTACTTCAATTAATTACCATTGCCCCATTCTGAAGGGAGAACTCAGAGAACAAGACAAATTTTCACAGAATAGGACTTTTTAAAAATTTATTCCTTTTTTTTAAAAGAAATTTTAGATTATATAAATGTTACATTAAAAATATAAGGGATTCCCATATGCCCCACTACCTACCCCTCCCACACTTTCCCACATTAACAACATCCTTCATTAGTGTGGTACATTTGTTACAATTGATGAACACATATTGGAGCATTGCCACTGGCCATGGATTATAGTTTACATTATAGTTTACACTCTGTTTGTCATAACTTACAAAATATATAATGGCCTGTATCTGTCATTGCAATGTCATTCAGAACAATTCCAATGTCTTGAAAATGCCCCCATATTACACCTATTCTTCCCTCTCCGCCCCCTTAGAATCTCCGGTGGACACTGCCTCCTCATCAATGATAAAAGTTCTTCCATTGCTAAAATAACAATAAGTCTATAGTAAAATAATAGTAAGTCTACTTTAGTCCATTGCAGAACAGGACTTTTGATAGACAGGACCTCTGGTGTTGGCATTGTTTGGTTAGTGTCTTAGTTTCCAGGTCTGCTATGACAAAATACCACAACCTCAGTGGCTTCAAACAGCAGAACCTTCTTGCCTCACGGTTCTAAAGGCAAAAGTCCAACATTGACCAGTAGGCAGGGCTATGCTTCCTCTGAAACCTGCAGGTTCTTCCCTTCCCCTTCCTAGCTTCTCGTGGTTCTCTTGGTGTTCCTTGGCTTACAGGTGAAGCCCTGCAAGCTCTGCCTCCCTGGACACACAGCATTCTTCTCTCTTCGCTTCTCCCCTTCTTATAAGGACACCACTGATACTGGATTAAGGGCCCACCCTACTCCAGTATGACCTTCTCTTAACTAATTCTATCTGCAAGGGCCCTATTTCCAAATAAGGTCACAATCTGTGGTGCTGGGAGTTAAGACTTCAACACATCTATTTAGGGACACAATTCAACCCATAACAGTTGGGAATAAGGTCAGAGGCAGGACCCCACTGTCAGTCATTGCTGCTCCTCCCAGTCTCCCTTCAGAAAAGGCATGGGCTTGTCCAGAAGAAATGCCCAGGTTGCCCCAGAGTTGGGTCATCTAGCCTTTTGGAGTACGAGAAAAGTAGGTCTTGATTCTTGATCTCTGAGCCTGTGGTGTACAAGGAACTCAAAGTGCTTGCAGGACTTGCCAGGGATCATTTCTCAGTGGCAAAGAAGCTGGGGTTAAAGAGGCTTTTAAAGAGAACTCAAATAGTCCTTCCCTACCTTGCAAACTGAAACTACTGGCACGTCTCATGCTCCTTGTTTTCTTTCCACCAATTGTTCCAGTGAATCCATCCTATTTAGCAGGAAATGAGAGGTGGTGTGCGAAATGGTCCCATTACTTTTCCACAGACTCTAAGGACATATCCCCACTCATTTCTACAATGTTCATGCAGACAGGTATTCAAAAAGACTTTACGTTGGAACCTGCTCCCTCCCCACCAAATCAAAACTCCTGCCATGTAAAGAAGCCCAGCTTGAGACATCAAAAACTCAGAAGTATTTAGGGAATGTGTGAATGCAAAAATGATAAAGCCCCAGGGATTATTTAGTCTCAAGAAGAGAAGGAAATGGGTCACCTGATGTCTCTTTAAACTTAGGAAAGATTACTATTCAGAAGCTGTATCCAGATGTATGAATATTTCTCTTTTGAGGCTAGAACAGGAAACAATGGGCTTTGCTGGAGAAGGAAAGGATATAGATATATAAGGAGGGGCTTCCCACCATTGTGGTTATAAAGCATTTTAATGGGATACTAGAGAGGCTGTCAAATCCACTTCCCCACAGAATTTTAAGAACTCGACAGATACCTCTCGGTAAAAATGGTTAGATAAGCCCTCCCTGGAGGTTGGAGGATGGAACAGATGACTTCTCAGGGGCCCTTTCAGCCCTATGTGTTTATCATTTTAAAACTGGACCTATCTGGTAAACTAGAAGCTGTATCATTTCTTCTCCCCACCCCCAATCCTTGTCTAATCTCATTTTCTCTGTTTATCCCTTGCTTTGCTGATGCCTACTTGATACTTGCTCTTTGGATATTGTACTTTCACTGCAGCATGCTATGAAACACACAGACACTATCAAAGACGGATGTGACATTTGCAAGGACAGAGAAAAGATGGTTTCTCAGTACATTATGTAACGGCGCTGTAGGAGTCACCTTTGGAAACACAATCTCAAACAAAGCAAGCCCCTGTTTTAACAATATTTTTCCATTGACTTAAAATCTGTTCCAGATTTCAAAATATTTTACTTTTGGGAGGAGTCCTCATATCACATTACATATAGTTTGATTTTCCTCAGACTTGGTGTTCCTTTGAAGCCACACATCCCATTCACTTATAGTGTCATCTGTGCTGGAGGAGACCCGAGGTGGCTGTCGTGGGCTTTGTCCTCTATCACACAAGGCAAACATGAGAGCACGTGAATGATGCTTCACAATGTGAAGGGCTCTTCTGAAACCCTGCACTTTTCCAGTTCCAGATGGTTGCCTTTCCTCTATAATTCAGAGTTTAACTAATGCATGTTGGCTTTCCAGGACATATCCTAACAACAGAAGGTTGAAAATTAAGATTCTGAGATTTGCAAGACCAAGAAATTAGTTTAGTTCACCAGAGAATTACTCAGTTAACGTCATTTGAAAAAATAATTCAATACCTAAGCTGACTTGGAGCAGAAGAAACTTTGCTAAGTAGAAGTAACAAAACCATCAGCTTTAAATTTAAATAAAATCGCCCACATGCAAGATGCAAAGTACTGACATGCATAGCAATGCATGTACAAATAAATAAACCACTTCATAAAACAAGTCACATTTTTATTATGAAGTTGTAGGTAAAAAAACCTCAGCTCATGCACGCCTGCATACATGAAATGTCATATTTTAAAAATATTTCTATGAATTTCTAGTTTGAGCCCCCATTTGGTAGCACATGGGAAACAAAGTCTCAAGCATTGCAGGTCTCCTTTTGTATTTTCCCTGGAGACCAGGAGTTCCAGGAGACTTGTGGGATGTTAAGGCATCATCTGGGAGCATCTGGTCTCTGAATATCATCGACTGACATCTGCTGCTCCACTTGATCTTTCATTTTCCATCTATGCATGCCACAGCTGCATACTTGCCCCACTATAAAGCTTCTTCAGGTCTGTCAGCTATCTCTCAACCACTTCACTCCCCTCTTGGTGGGTGGGGAAGACCATCATACTACTTTAGTCTCAGAATTGTTTCAGGCCTCTTTGCATAGACAGGACTAGCTACATAATTTGTGGGGTCTAAGTGCAAAATGAAAATGCAAGGTCCCTTGTTTAAAAACTATTAAAATTTAAAGATGGCAATGGTAGAGCCTTAAACCAAGTACAGGGCCCTGTGCAACTGCACAGGTGGTGTATTCATGAAGTCAGCCCCATGTATAGATTCCCGAGGCTCAAACACCTTGCTGGGTGTCAGGAATAGCAAGATGCTTCCTCCTAAGCCAAGTACAGGGCCCTTTGTTTTCAGTAACCCAATCTTATCCAGAGATTCTCTCTCTCCCACCAGCCCTCAGCCTGGGATGGAAGTGGCTGTTCCAGAGGACACAAGTCCCCTTCTCAGACCCACAGAGACCAAATTTTCTCCTCTCTCTTTCTTATCTCTCTCCTTCCACATAAACAAGCATGAGGACGCCATCAAATCTGGGAGTGTGACAGCCTGACTCTTTTCTATTCTCAATATATTGTTTAAATGGGGGGGTAGGCGGTGGAATGCTTTATGCCCTGAGACCTTTAGAGCTTAGACTTTTGAAACAAAACAAAATGAAAAATGAGCAGACTATGTTAACTCAAAGGCCTTTTCTTTCAATACTATTCTATTGGCCATTTGCTTTAAAAACCTGTTTTGAAACTCAAAAGCCCTGTTTTGGTCCTTTTACTCTCTTTCTACTATGGCATCCCTTCCTGGTGTAAATAAGCATCTAAACATTCCAGATGCTAACCCTATTGGGAAAGAGCCAATAGGTAACAGAAATGGGGAATAACATTGGTCCCCAGTTTCCCTATTAGGGAGGTTAAGTATATTGTCCAAGGTCACACAGCTAATTAAGCGACAGAGGTGGGATTTCAGCTTATGTGGTTTAGCTCCCGAGTCTGGAATCTTAATCATAATGCTCTACTGCTTCTTTTAGTAGGTACTAATAAATGACAGCTTCGGTATTTAGTATAATGATAAAGTAGCAATAACTGGTTCTTTAGGTTTCCCAGAAACAAAAGAATGTACAGGCCATTAAAACAAATATATTTATGGTACAAGAAAGAAACATTTGTTTAGCTTGACATTTATTAGCTTGTCACCCTTTTTAACAAAATTCTGAAACAATAATAGAAAGTAGTGACCAAGAGGAGCTAGCCTGGGTTCTCTCATTTCTTTTTTAACAGGGGCAGGTAGATCACAGAATAATATAGGTAACAGATATAGGCCATTATATTCAAACAAGATATCTATAAACATTTTCAGTTAACTTATATTTATAAAAGTCTAACAGTAGTGTTCAGGTTTCATGATAATTCAAGACCACAAACTTAATGTAGAATCTTCCAACAGGCAGGTGGCATTCCAAGGGTCACCTCTGAATATAAGCTTAAGCATAGGCCACTTCAGGGGCCTAAAGAAAGAACATGAGTTGCCCTGGCTTAATCACTTTCTACCCCAGCGACCATAGATGAGTCACTTCGTTTCTGTGCCTCAATGGTCTACCAACTCTATGTCAGAGCATAGTAAGTGTTCAAAACATAATAGCTGCATTTTTTCCCTACTTCCTTGATTCAGGCAGGATTACCACCAATGTACATTTTTAGCTAACATTCATTCATTGCTTTTTATGTGGCAAACACTATTCAAAGCACTTGACATCTATTAACTCATTTAATCTTCAAAACAATCCCATGAAGTAGATATTATTTTTAACCCTATTTTACAGATGGGAAGACTGAAGCACAGAAAGGTAGACTAACTTGCCTAAGGTCACACAGCTAGGAAACAACCTAGAAAACCTAGCTCCAGAATCTATTCTCTTAAAGCAACTAATAAATCATTTTGTTTGTTTGATGTGAGACTTTAAAAAAAAATTTTTTTTTATTTCTAGATGACTTTTTGTCCTCCTGATATTTAAAGCAATTCATTCTACTAGATAAAACTATAGAGAATATTTTAATAATCTTTGGTAGGTTGTCTTTTCTAAGTAAAACAAGGAAGCTATAATCTATAGAGAAAAAGATGGACAGACTGACTGCATAAAATTAATAACTTCTCAGTAATCACAAACCAAATTAGAACACAAGTGAAAAACTGGAAGACAAGAATCAAACAATAGTCAGAGTTAAAATCCATTATATAAAGGCCTTCTATAAATTAATAATAAAAGACAATTCAATAGAAAAATTGGCAAAGAATATGAAAAAGCAAGTCACACAAAAAAGAAACAAATGACAAGTGAATATGGAAATATGGTCAATCTCATCAAAAACCAAGGAATTAATAATTAAAACAAAAATGGGATATTACTTTTTCCCATTGGAGTACCAAAAAAGAGCAAAAATTAATCATACCCAGGGTAGCAAATGTGTGAGGAAAAGAACATTCTCATATGGCATTGTAGAAATACAAATTGGAATAGTATTTTTGGCAAGAAACTTGGAAGTATCTATCAAAATTTAAAATATATATGCCCTTTAACTTAGAATTCAACTTCTAGGAATCTGATAAAGAGAAAGATTGTGCATGCACCCAAAGCTATATATACAAGGATGTCCACTGCAACGTTATTGGTGATCCTTTAAAAAAGAAGAAAGAAAGGAATAAGGGAAGGAAGGAAGGAAGGGAGGGAGGAAGGCAGGGAGGGAGGGAAGGAGGAAGGGAAGAGGGAGGAAAGAGGGAGGGAGGGAGGGAAGAAGAAAGAAAAGAGGCAAATCAATCCAGTAAAAGGGACTGTCAAAATAAATTATGATACATGTCTACAATTGAATAATACAAAGGAGGTAGAACTTTACACACTGACATTGAAATATCTCCAAGAACATTGTTAGGGAAAAAGAGCTAGTTGCAGAACAAAGTGAATTGTATAATTCTCATTTATAAAAACCTAAACTATACACACACACTCATATATGCACATGTATATAAGTATACCTTATATAAATTTATAGTAAATGATCTGAAAAGATGCATACTAAATTGCTGATTGTAGCTATTGTGAAATAACTTATGCTCATGTGTGTCTCACAAGAACAGTACATGGACTTGAATTTGCCTGTATTTCTTATCTGTAAAGAAAGTCTACTTCAACATAGTGCACCCAGTAACACAGTGACTTTGATTTTTATTATGTAATATTTTATATTGTCTGAATTTTTATAATGAATTCATTATATTATAATATATAATATATATTAATTATATTATAATTCATTTATTATTTATGCAATTGCAAGATTTTTAAAGAATCAAATAAAAAGAAAAGAAACATTAAAATATTGAGAAAAACAAGTGCTTAGCAGGCTGATTACTGACCCTCAAAGATATCAGGTCCTAATCCCTTGAGCCTGTAAATGTTACCTTATTTGGAAAATGGGTTTTTGCAGATATGATTAAGGATTTTGAGATGAGGAGATTATCCTGGATTATCTGGGTGGGCCCAAAATGCAATCACATGTATCCTTATGAGAGGCAAGCAGAAGCAGAAGGAGATACACACATCCACAGAGGAGAAGGTGATGTGAAGACAGAGCAGAGGGGGATTGGAAGATGCTGGCCTTGAACATTGGGGTGATGGGGCCACAAACCAAGGAACATCAGCAACCACCAGAAGCTGGAAGAGGCAGCTAACCCTATCCCTAACCTTAACCCTAACCCTAGCCCTATCACCACACTCAGTTCCATCATCCCCAAAAGTTTCCTCATGACCTTTGTAATCCATCCTTCTCCACACCTCCATGTCTAGGCAATCACTCCTGCTCTCTGTCACTATAGATAAGATTGCATATTCTAGAATTCTGTGTATGTGCTCTTTTTTAAATCCATCTTATTTCACTTGGCATAATGATTTTGAGACTCATCAAAATATTTCATTCATTTTTATTGCTGGGAAGTATTCTCTTATATGCTGTACCACAATTTGTTTCTCCATTTACCTATTGATATTTCCAGATTTGTTTGTTTTTTGAGGTGCTGGGGTAGGGGATTGAACCCTGGAACCTCCCATGTGGGAAGCCGGCGCTCAGCCACTTGAGCCACATCCACTCCCATTATTTCCAGGTTTTGACTCTTTACAGATAAAGCTACTATGTGCATTTATGTACAAGCCTTTGTGTGGACATATATTCTCACTTCTCTTTGGGGAGAGCTAGGTTATATAGTGGGTAGTATGTAACTTTTTAAGAATCTGCCAAATGGATCTCCAAAGAGCTGGTACTGTTTTATATCCCCACACACAGTTCCAGTTCATAAACACTTGGTCTGGTGAATCTTTTTTCAAAAGCAATTTTATAGAGACATATTCACATACTATACAATCTATCTAAAATGTACAATTCAGTGGCTTTTGGTATTATTACAAAATTGTGCCTTCATCACTGCATTCAACATTAGAGCATTTTCATTACTCCAAAAAGAAAATCCCCCTACCCCTTAGCAGCCACCTCTCAATCCTGCTATCCTTCTCCTGTCATACATGTCTGCTAAATTGATTCCATCTCTACAGATTTGTTTATATTTATAATTCATATAAATGGAGTCAAACAATACGCAGTACTTTCTGTCTGATTTCTGTCACTTTGGATAATCCTCTTTTTCTTTCTTACAATTGATTAAAAATATTAATATATTACTATTCACTACATTCCATAGTTTGCTTTAGATGTATTGTTGCCCAAATACCACCTGATTATTAACACCTTGTAATATTAACGTACATTTGTTCTGATTCATGGAAGAACATTCTTATATTTGTTCTATTAACCACACTTATCATCTGCTACAGGGTTCACTATACTATACCATCCCTTGTTTCATTCTCTAGCTTCCCTTCTAGTGGCAAACAAAACCCTAAATTTTCCCTTTCAATCAAAATCATACCTCCATATTGGTGCCTCTAATTACATTCACTCTAATTTGTTATCATCACCTCTATCCCATTCCAAACATTTACAATCAACCTTATGGTCAAACTTTTTTAATGTTACCCATTCTAATAAAACTACAATGGTATCTCATTGCAGTTTTTATTTGTATTTTTGTAGTGACAGATGGTGTGAAGTATCTTTTCTTGTGCTCAGTGACAATTTTTATATCTTTTGTGAAATATGTATGTTCAAATATTTTGCCCATTTTTCATCAGAGAGTTTATTTTCTTCTTATTGAGTTCTAAGAATTTTTTATTTACTCTGGATGTAAGTTCTTTGCCTGGTACACGTGCTACAAACATTTTCTCCCACTTTGTGTCTTGCCTTTTTTATTTTCCTAATATTTTCTGAAAGTAGAGATTCTAAAGTTTGATGAAGTCAATTTTTTTCTATAGTCCTTGCTTTTTTGTGTGTAAGAAAACTTTGCCTGCCCCAAGATTGCAAAAATTTTCTCCTATGTTTCTTCTAGAAGTTTTGTAGTTTTAGGTTTACACTTAGGTCTGTGACCCATTTCAAGGTAGTTTTTGTGTATGGTGTGAAGTTAAGGGCCAATGTTCATTTGTTTTCCATCTGGATATCCAGTTGATCTAACACCATTTGTTGAAAAAACTTTCCTTTTCTTATTAATTTGCTTTGGCATCTTTGTCACAAAACAACTTACCATATATATACGGGTCTCTTTCTGAACTCTCCACTCTTTCCATTGATCTATAAGTTTGTCTTTTCTCCAATATCAATCTGTCTTGACTAATGTAGCTTTATAAGAAGTTTTGAAATCAGGTAGGGTGAAGGCTCAATCTTTGTTTTTCTTTCATAACATAGTTTTGGTTTATCTAGATTCTCTGCATTGCCATATACATTTCAGAATCAGCTTCTCAATTTCTACCCAAAAGAAGCCTACTAGAATTTTGACTGGAGTTGTGGAGATGTGGAGATAAATTTGGGGGAAACTGATGTCTTAACAATTTTGAGTCTTCCATTCTATGTACCACATAACCTTTTTTTTTTAATTCCACGCCCCCCCCCCGCCCCTTGCGCTCGCTGTCTGCTCTCTGTGTCTATTTGTTGCGTGTTCTTCTGTGTCTGCTTGTCTTCTCTTCTCACCTTCTCTTTAGGAGGCACCGAGAACCAATCCTGGGACCTTCTGATGTGGGAAAGAGGCACTCAATTGCTTGAGTCACCTTAGCACCCTGGTTTTGTTGTGTCTTTCACTGTCTCTCCTTTGTGACTCTTTTTTGTTGTTTCATCTTGTTGCATCAGCTCTCTGCGTGGGCCAGCTGTCTGCATAAGCCAGCTCACTTTCACCAGGAGGCCCCGGGAACCCCACCCGGGGCCCTCCATATGGTAGACGGGAGCCCAATCACTTGAGCCACATCTACTTCTCCCACATAACCTTTTTAAAAACACTGATTATATATGTATCTCAAGTTTCCTCAAATTTAACTAATTCATACAGCCTGTGTGTACAAATTCATCCATCCATTCATTTATTCAACAAAACTTTAAAGAGCTTATTATAAGACCAGTTTCCCTTCTAGGTCCTTGGGTTACAACATTAAACAAAGACATAAAGTTGTGATCTTTTGGAGTTTACAGGGTCACCTTAATGGCGACAACCCCAATTCCTCTCCCTCTACCTGCTGGTGAAGGACTTTTGTCCCTCATGTATTTCTGGGAGCTTTCAAAAAGTGTCATATATATGGTCAGGAACAAATCCTATCAGTTACCAAAGAACATCCCCAAGGAACCACTATTGTTTCTACCAGGTCTTCTACTCAATGTTACTTTACTTCATAGTTTATTCCATGTTCTGCCACTGTTGTTTGCCCTGCCCTAAGCACTCCAGCATAGAAGGAAAGGGGGACAGAACTGCGATGGAGCTAAGTGTTTTTAAGTCTCCTGAGACAGATGCTAACTTCATCCTTAAGTGACAGATAAGAAAACTAAGGCACAGAGATGATAAGTGACTTGGCTAAAGGTAGACATATCCTAGATTCAAATTCAGATCAGCTTACTATAAGTGTTCTTTCCACTGTGTGTTGTTGCCTCACAACCTTGTAAAAACACATGTTCATAACCTCAGAACCTTACAGAAAAGGTGCATTTGTAAATTAAGCGGTTTCCTGCCTGCTGTGAAAGAAGCCAGTAGGTACCCTCTACCTTGCCCAAGAGTCCTAGACGGATTCTCACACTGACTAATGTGCTTTTACACAGAGCTCTTAAGCAAGATTCCTTAGACAGGCTTCAGGGGGAGACAGGGAACCCACTGAAAAGGTATGCAAAGGTATATGTACATGGACATTGGTAAAAAGGTTTGCAATTTGCATCCGTTTCTTAAAGTGGCCTTGTGCTCCTCCAAAAAAGTGTTAAGAACCATTGCTCTACTGATAATCCTATTCTTAGGCCACCTAGCCTGGGACAAGCAATCTAATTAATCAACATGTATTAACTAATGGAGCACAGGCAGGGAAAGCCATGGCCAGCATTTATGACAAATTCAGCAAACAGCAGAAAATACTAAGAGATGAATGTGTGGTAGGGAGAGAGCACAATAGTTGTTGAGAGGAGAGAGGGGACATTGTGGTTTCTTTAAGGAGATAGGACTGGAACTGAAACTTGAAGGATGAATGTTTCCAGGATTTTGCTCTCAGGTATAAACCAGAATGAAAACTCTTATCTCATGGGGCCTGAGTCGTATCAGTGGGTAACCAAGCAGCTGTGGCCACAGATTGCCATGAAATGCAACTTGGCTGTTATTGTGCTATTGGGTCATCAGCATTCAGCTGGTACCACAGCATAAAGGGGGGAAGGAAAGTTACATTGAAGAGAAGATAAAAAGAACACAGCAAGCTGAAAATAAAATGCCTTGAGTCTATTTTGCAGACTCAAACCCGCTAATCGATCTTTCTGACTCTAAGTTGAGGAACTAACCTAGGATATAATATACAGCCAGGGCAGTAGTTGCACATACGCATTTTGACATAATCTGGCCATGAAAAAGAAATGAATTTTAAAGAAGGCATTAAGTCCTTTGGCTAAAGAACTGCCTGCCAGTCCACATTTCAACTGCCAAAACCTGAGTCCAAATCTGTTCTCAAATCTGAATTCCAGTCTGTGCTGATACTGGATGCATTCTTTCACTCCTGAATCAAGCAGGTACACTTGATATTTAAAGCAGGTTTTCTATTTTTAGTTGACTGCTGAACATCTGTCGGCCTTTCTCCTTAATAACCTGCTCAGTAGAAGAGAAGAAGAAAAGCAGAATAAAATCATTTTGTTGTTCAATACCATGATTAGTTTTCTCAAGTTGACAGCCAGCCTTAACAAGATTCTCCTCTTCAGGAAAGGTTCTTTTGATGGATGGTGTCCCTGTGGCTCCAAACTGAATAGCAGAAGCAAGAAGGGGGTGAATTCTATAGTTGGAGAGATTCTTTTTCCTGCTAACTCAGGTGTAATTGATAAAACCCCAGACCTCACATTGCCCCAAAGTGCATGTCACCTCACATGAATTCCAAGGTGCAAGTCTAGACCAAGGATAGGACTCTTTTTTGAAATTTGCTTTAACTGAATTATCCCTGTTCTGCCCCTTCTGAACCTGAACTTGATTACAAATAATAAGCTGGGGCCAGAGCCAAGCTTAATATATCACTGTACATTTTGAGAGAAAACAAAACAAAACAAAATACCTCCAAATCTCAATTCAAAACCAAAACAAACAAACAAAAACCACAGCATGCTGTCTGCCAAAATGAGAGGATGCAGCACTGGTTGAGAAATCCAGAGAGTCAGGAAGGTACATGGTTGGCAAATTGTAAAAATCTCATTAGCCAGCAAATCATCTCAGGAAATGTCCCACTTTTTCTCAGTCAGAAATCCGGAAAGAATTAAGATAGAATAAAACTCAAATTCCTCTTTTATATAATATAAATATTATATTTTTATAATATGCCATGATCTTGCCAGTGGAGTGAAACATTTTTCCTTTGTAAACGGGCCCTTGGGCCTTTGAATCATCTAACCGGGATCTGTGTCAGCCTCACGCTTTTGAACTGTTGGCAGTAGGCTGAGTGAACATGTCTTTGAGAAAAAATATGGGTGACAGTGGGAAAGTTTTCCTAACATGTCAACCTAACAACATTTTATTTAGGATTTTATTGACATGAATAACCCTTAGGCTGGAAAGTAGAACTTTGAAAATCGGGGAGGGGGGACATCTCTTCATTTATACTAATATAGTTATACTTAAATATACATATATGCATATATTTATATTTTATATAAAAATTTAAACTTTTATTTATATCCATTATATCCATATGGTGGGATCTACAATTGTATCCATGAAACCATCCAAGTATAACATCTGAAAGGCCCTCATCATGTAGACTAGGACACTGCAGCTTAAGGAAATTTAAGTCTTGTAATTTTCTATTTGAGAATGAGCATGAATTTAAAGGTAAAATTTCAATAAAACTAATCATAAAAAGATAAAAAGACCTGAAATTTGAAACAAAAATTAAACCACACTTAAGCTTCTCAATAAAAGGTATAATTGAGGATGGGGTAAAAGCAGTTATTGAGGTATTAAAGGGAATTTGTAATTAGGTTATCTCATATTAAGGATATCCCATGCTATGGTTTCTGGAAAAAAATGAAGTTGAGATGGCTGAACACATCTGACAACCCCATCCCATCACTCATCATTTTAGTAAGCATTAATAGAATTCCTACTATGTGCAAAACAGTATTGTGTCCATTGGAAATGTCAAGATGTGATATGTGAGCAATTCTGCTTCATCATTACATGTAATTCTCAGTTAGTTGACTGTGATATCTTTTCTCCCAGAAAGTGTGGCAAATCCTTTCTGTTCTAACCTCCAAAGCAATAATCAGAGCACATCTGATAGTATGCAAAACTCTAGGAGCAAGTGCATCTTACCATCATCAACAATTATTTTAATTGAATAATACGTCCAGAGTAACAACTGTCACGAACATAGAATGGAATACTCTCAGAATAAATTGAGCTAACTCTGACATCCTGTGTACTGTATCCATTCTGACACTCTTTCAATTTCAAGTCATTAATGATATGTTTTTATATTTGGCACATAGCTTAATGACATGTACCATTGTTTATCATGTGCAAGGGTGGCGGATGGGTAGCTCTGGACTGGACACTTAAACACAGTATCTCTATTAACCTCACAACAACCACTTCCAGTAAGTACCATCATACATTTGCATATAAAAGCTACTCTGAGGCCATGAGAGGATAAGTAATGTGGCAAAAGTCACCCGGCTAGTAAGTGGCAGAACTGGGCTTCAAACACTAGTCTCAGTGACTCCGAGACTAAGTGACTGGTCTAAGTGGTCCTTCTACTCTAAGCTGCCATTGCATGCATCTCGTCTTGCACATTGTCTTTCCAATAAGATCAGGATGTCTGAGGCATCAGTACCCAGTTCTGCCAATTCATAGCATTACTTCCCCCTCAGCCATTCCATGCAGGTTATTCTTGCCATTAATCATTCCCCACCATGACAGCTTTTCTCTGGCTGACCCAGAGTCCAAACCAATAGGAACATTGGCCAACTGAGGTAGTTACTGGGATAATGGGAGAAAAATGTTTAATAGGTTGGTGCAACCGTTTGAAGTTCTTTTCTGAATCCCAGAAGATGATGTTCTAAGAACTAATCCATTCCTATAGATATGGTGCCCTTTGATTGGACTATATCAGTGAGGCATGACCCAGGTTAAGTTTCTGCTCTCTTTCTGGGGCCTTATATAAACTGAGAACAGAAAGCAGAAATACACAGAGAAAGACAGCTGCCACTTTTACCCTGCTGAAAGAGGACTCCAGGGTCAGCTAGAGCTGAGAGAGAGGCCAAGAGAAATGCTGAGAGGCTGAGAGAGAGGCTGGAGGCTGGAGTCAGCAGAGCACAGAGTCAGGGAAAGAGGGTCCTGAGAGTCTGGGCCCAAGGAAAAACTCAAAGCTGAAGAGACAAGCCGTGCTATATGCTTAATCGCCCATAGCTGAGCTTGAGGAGAAAGTGGCCTGGAGGAGAAGGCAGAGACTCAGACAGAGAGCCACCATTTTGCCTTGCCACGTACCAGGACTCCAGGATCTGCCAGCAGCTGACTGTTGGCGTAACAGCATTTCTGATGATGCCTTGATCTGGATATTTTCACAGCCTCAGAACTGTAAGTTTTTACCTTAATAAATCCCCATTATGAAAGCCAATCCATTTCTGGTCATTTTTGTATTGACAGCCTTTGGCAAGCTGAAACAGAAGAGCATTTTCTTGGTAAAGTTCATTTACATGTATAATAAGTAAAATGAAACAACCAAACTTCAAATGGCATGTGATTATTTTCATTGGCTCACAGTCTGAATGTCCAGGCTTATTAATTATTAAAGGTTTTAAATGTTATACCCTGATCAAAACAAAACAAATAAAAAACTTCCACTTAATAAAATACTTATGAGCCAGCTACAGGAAGTGCTCATCAGTTAGATATATAATTGAAAATAGGTAGGGTAAATGGGTTGGGAAGCATACTGTCTACATCCTTACCAGCAGGGATTTTTTAAGTGATTGATTATGAATTGTATAATACTCATCATTGCACACATTCAGTAAGTTATTATTAATATAACTGGTAGTCCATTTCAACTTTTAAAATGTGACTGGGTTACAGAAAACTATAGACAGAGAAAAATCTTTCATTTAGATGAAAGGAACAAACTTGATCATAGTTGATTCACTTAAGTTTTCTCTCAGTGTATGTAAATAACAAAGCAAGTTTTGATGAAACACCCATTTTTTTTTCTCATAACAAAAAGATAGTTATTTTGAATAGAAATGCCATCATTATTTGAATTTATTCAAGCCACAGCGCTGTAGCAGGGTAAAGCTCTTTAGAGAGAAAAGACAGTCCTGTTCAGTACACAGCAGACATGAATGGTTGAAATTATCCCAACTGTGTTGACTATTACATTTATATAACCAGTGAATATGAATTTCTATATGGTACAATATGGTACAATTTCTTATACAATGGCTAAATTACCAAAAAAAAAAAAAAAAAAAAAAAAAAAAAAAAAGATTCATGAAAGGAAATTCATTAATATTCATTTGAAACCAAATACATATAATTTAAAGCAGAGAATAAAATGCTAGCCTGTTAAGGCTTTCTGTTTTACTCTCAAAGGGGAGACTTTAAAATGTTCCTTTTTATGCCCCTTAACTTTTACATCTTGCATTGAAGGCTTTTTTATTTCATTTTCTCTATGGTGGTATAATCAAAGGAGAAATATATGAGAAGATGGATAATTTCAGTCTTCATTTCAAACCATTAAAACTGAATTGCATGCAATCATTTCCTTTCTAAAGAATGAAGCTCTCCAAAAATGAACAGATGAAAGGTCTCAGCTTTCTAGGATACTTGTTCATCCACTTATACAAATAACATATAATCACATGCATTCTAAGACTGGTTATTTTTCCTTTAGTATCTCAAAACAATATGAATTGATGCAGTCTCGATCAGCTATTAAGCCCCTCCATTGCTTGCCCATCAATCGCAGGGTCAGTACCAGAGGTTTATAGAGCTACCTTGACAAGCCACAGTATTACAAAACAATGATCATTATATGAAATTAGATTTTCCATCAAAAAGAAAATTTTTGTGGGCTGAAATTATGATTCTGGGTGCAGGCCTCTAGCTCGAGCATCAACATTGATGCAAAATTGATGAAACTTCCAAGTGAAATTGCATTGTTTGATCTTCACAGCCCTGGAATAACATAGCCTAAAGCTACAGTTTCTGTAAACTTACTTTGCACAAACGACTTAGCCAGTACGGCTGTATTGACATAGAGTGCCCACAAATGACATTAGGGCTACTTAGAAAAGAGACAAAATAACAGCAAAAGAATGCTGCAATTGGTTCTGAAAATTACCTTTTTCCAGTGAACCTCTCTGAAAAATTACCTTTTTCTGCTGAATCTCACTCAAAAATTACCTTTTCCAATTGAAGCGCTCTCAAAGTGCCTTGATGTTAAGCAATATAGTTTTAAGTTGAAAATGTCACAAGGCCATGAAAAGAAATTGATAGAAAATTTCAGGGTTCCTTGTTGATATTTGAAGGAGCCTGTGGATTTTTGTTCTTTAACACAGATCTGCTCTGCTGTGCTACCACTTTGATTTCTGTATTGCCAAAAACAGCATGTTTCTAGGCTTAATGGCTTCATGGAGAAGAGTATGGAGGTGATTTAGTTATTGCTGCTGAGGTTCTGTTTCCAGTAGGAAATTGGTAAACAGATGTTTTCAAAATCCTCTCCATTCACTGTGGAACTTAAGTAAATAAAATTTTGAAGTTTCTTTATCCTTTAAAAGAAACTTTAATTCTATTTACCACAGTATCCTTTTAGAAATTATGCACTTGAGCTGAATTTCATTTTTGTTTTTTTTTTTTTTTCCTGACAGAAGGACTTTTTACTTCTTCAGTCAAAAGATGCAGGAAAGGCATCATGTGTCTTGGAAGCATCATTGGACTGGACATCCAAAGACCTGAGTACTAGTCTTGAGTCTACCTCTAGCAGTGGCATGACTATGGGCAAGTCCTTGTGGAATAAGGGAATGGACAGGATGATGTCAGTAATTTTTCCAGCTCTAACATTTTACCATTTTCTTTCAGTCCAGTTTTAAAGATGAAATATCTAGCAGAACTTATCGTTGCTTATTATAGGTGTTGCTAAAAGCGAAGTTGTAGAATTTTTTGCTGGTTTCGGTGTACGAGAGAGTGTGTCTGTCCTGTAAAGACCAAAGAAATGCTCCCAAATCTGGGATGCTTTGAGTGTGATCTCTTATGAAAACAGAGGGATGACATAGGTGGAACTAGAGCAGTTAAAATATCCTGGGAAATTGTCAAAGTAATTGATCCCTCCCTGCCATATAGATGAATTTTTTTCTTCTCCTTTTCTTGCCTACCTTTCCTTTATCCTCCCTCTTTTTTTTTTTCACTAGACTGGCTGCTTATCTGCCTCTTCTCCAGCTTCTATTATCCCTCTCTGACCTATTCCTTCCCTTTCTAGTTTCTCCATTTTCTTATTATCTTAACTCATAAGCCTTTTAATGTCTCCTTAGTAAATGTCAAAAGGCTTGCCTAACTCTTCTGGTAGAAATCAAAATTAAGAGTGATATGATGAATTCCAATCCTAGGGAGCTCTGCCATATTCTCTAATGGAACAGCAATAATCCCCTGAGTACAGGGACAGTGCCTAGTGAAGAAGGATGGATCATTACAATGGGCCGGATATTAATGACTGTATTAGGAACCATTTATTTTGAAACTGAAACTTAGCCTAGTGTTACATGTTACCTAAGACTTACTTCCTGAGAGCTTCCTTGTTGCTCAAATGTGGCCTCTCTCTAAGCCAAACACAGCATATAAATCCATTACCTTCTCCCCGGCATGGGGCATGACTCCCAGGTATGAGCCTCCCTGGCACTGAAGGTTTATTACCAACTGCCAACTAGCAATGCATCTGGAAAAAGACCTTGACCAAAAGGGAGAAAAGGGTAAATACAAATGAGTTTATATGGCTAGGAGATTTCAAAGTGAGTCAGGAGGTCATTCCAGAGGTTATGCTTATGCATATCTCAGCAGGATTTCATTGACTGCCACAGTAAATATTGCCTCAAATAGTGGGGCTCTTGAGGGCTCTGGAGACATATAGACACTATAGGCAGGGCAGACAGCTCAGGAGTTTGGCACCCAGCCAGTGGGCCCTACTTTGGAACTTATGCTCCCCAGTGTGACAGAGTTGGACTCATTTGTGGTTTCCCTACACATGGCTCTTCTGCCCCCTCTATTTGAACCTATAGTTAGTACTAGACTTGATAGATGTATGTCCAAGAGACTTAAATCTTTAGGCTGTCCATCTGCCAGCTGGGCCCTGAATTTCAACAGAGCTGCAACACCTACTCTCCAGTTCATGGGACTCACCTGTGGCAACTAACAAAAAGATGATGATGGACAGTGCTCATCCCAAGGAATAGAGAAAGTCTACAACTGCAAGCAAGATAGTACCATCCATCTGCCCCATGGGATCTAAGTCCCCTCTCAATTAGAGGCAGATTGGGCATCACCATCGCAGAATCCTCAGGATTGGGGAATGAATGATGGACTAGAGTAGACTTATTGTTATTCTACTGTAGATTTATTGTTATTTTAGCAATGGAAGAACTTTTATGATTGATGTGATGGCAGTAGCCATTGGACGTTCTGAGGGGAGGGAGAGGGAAAATCAGGTGTAATATGGGGGCATTTTC
Organism: Tolypeutes matacus; assembly: GCA_026826555.1. Lineage (NCBI taxonomy): Eukaryota > Metazoa > Chordata > Mammalia > Cingulata > Chlamyphoridae > Tolypeutes > Tolypeutes matacus. The sequence continues at coordinate 7,741,078 of JAKSZT010053881.1, forward strand.
AGGGCATTGGAATTGTCCTGAATGATGTTGCAATGATGGATACAGGCCTTAATATATTTTGTCATTACTTACAAAATTGTGTGGGACAGAGTATAAACTATAATGTAAACTATAATCCAGGCTTAGTGGCAATGTTTCAATATGTGTTCATCAATTGTAACAAATGTACCACACTAATGAAGGATGTTGTTACTGTGGGAAAATGTGGGAGGGGTAAGTAGAGAGGCATATGGGAATCCCCTATATTTTTATGTAACATTTATGTAAACTAAAGTATTTTTAAAAATTTTTTAAAAAGTATTTTTAAAAAAGAGTGATATGAATCTCTATAGTATAGGACTTCTTAACAAAGGGTCTGTGAGCTTGAATTTAAATTCAAAAAAGCTCTATTCTTGTGGGGACATGTTGGTGCGGGTGCGATATATTTATTAAATAACACATAGTATAGTGTGGACTTATTAAGGTGTCCATGGTTTTTATCTGACTGGCAAAGGGATCCGTAGAACAAAATAGGTTAAGAACCCCTGCTATAGTTGGTCAATCTTTAATTTTTTTTTCAAATTCATGAAATCACTAGAATTAGAGGTGCATCAAATGACTATCTTGGCTAAGGGCTTAATTGTCAATATTGAGTAGAATCAATATTCTGCCAAAGCTGTGGTCAAAGCCAAACATCACAAAAATAAATTTTGGAGTGTGAGAATAAGTCTGAGCTTTTATATTTAAAAATTAATTAGAAATAGAATTTTATTATTAAAATTTTAATAGTCAAATTTTAAAGTTTTCACAAGTTAGTGCAAGAACAATAATTTGTTCATTTGCTCAATCACTAAATTACCTTTCATCTCAATCCTGCATATGTGTGATACTAAGTAGATACTTTCAAGTGGCACATTTAATATTGTGATTAACTGTTTCATGCAAAACAAAATATAAATCAGCAAAAAAGCTTTTCACTAACATTTTCTAGAAGAAACTATGTACCCAATTTTCATAACTTTGACAACGCTTACAAAAACCTTCATCTTCAATTACAGTAAATGATTGGCTGCTGAAAGCTAATCATTGTAGCAAGATTTTTGTTTAAATTTTTAGTCTCCATAGATAAAAAGTTGTAAGAAATTGTTTTATTGAAGAATTTTTGTGTAAGCCCCTTGCTTTAAAATTCGATTCGTGAGAATAAAATGTGCTAGTGACCTAATTTTTTCTCTAATATTTTCTTCTTGCCTTATATCTTTTATATTATTGATTTTTATCATGAATGTTGTTACACATAATTTTAGAATTTTTCCTTTCTCACGAAGTTTCAAGATTGAAAAGATGATACCATGCTTCTAATTCATTCTTCCAAGATGTGATAAATTCTAAAATATGGCTTCTTCTTGAAAAACTAAATAAAATTAAATATCTAACTTTAAATACAGCTATTGGTGGGGCTGTGAGAGAACAGGCCCTCTCACACATGGCTGTGGGAAAGTAAAATGATACGACCTCTGTGGAGGGAATTTGCCAATATCTAACAAAACTACAAATGTGTTTACCCTTTCTCCCAGCAATCCCACTTCTAGGAGTCTAATCTGAAGTTACACTCCCAATAATATGAAAATGCATATACACAATGTTATTAATTGCAGCATTATTGGTAATTTCAAAATACTGGAAACTTCCCAAATGTCCAAACATAGGCTATTGGTTGAATAAACCATGGCACATATACACAATAGGGCACCATGCAGCTATAAAACAGAATGAGGAGGATGCATATGAACTGATAGGAAGTGATTTCCAGGAGATACATTTAAATGAGAAAAGCAAAATGCAAAATAGCTTCTATAGCATGCTACCTTTTGTTTAACAAAGAAGGGAAGATAGAAAAAGCATGCAGTTTCTGCTTATCTTTACAAAAAGAAACATAGGGAGCGTAAACCAGAAACCAATGAAATTGGTTGCTACAAGGGGTAGTGGAGAAGGAGTGGGTGAAAGGGTTATAGGAAGAAGAGAAACATCTCTGAATATATCTTCTGTAAAGTTTGACTTCTGGAAACCTGTTAATGTTCTATATATTCAACAAAGTAAAATGAAATCAGTAAGAATGGAAAGGGGGAGTGGTGATGTTAACATGGAAAGCAACTTGAAACAAATGAATGCAATTGTATTTCTAATGATTACCATAATCACACAGAAGGAGGAAAGGAAGGAAGGTAGGAAAGAAGGAAGGGAGGGAAGGAGGAAGGAAGAATCCAAATAACTTATTGATATGGATTTTTACTATATACCCTCAGTCTTGGGCGAGGTGGGTAGATAGGTGGGGATGGGATGGAAAATAATTGCAAAAAAAATCACATGAAATATTTTTAATAGGTTTGTTTATTACAGTAGGGTAGAAGAAGCAACTCTGCAACTATTTTAGATAGTTGAGCAAATGAATATATATGCTGGTATTGTTGGGAGCCAGGGTTTTCACTATGGAAGAAGAGACAAAAATGGAATAAAGGAAGACAAGCAAGAAACCTGTGGGGGATGGTTTGGAACTGGTAAAGTCTTATGATTTCTAAAATATGTGTGTATATATGCATGTATATGTGAAAAGTATATGCATATATATATGTATACATATATATACACACATATATATTTGTATGTATGTCTTTGTCTAGTGCCCAGATCTTGGTCTCTAATACCATTTCCCAAAAAAAGGCATCAGGACTCTTCAGATAAGTGGTTGATTCCAGGACTAGGCAAGATAGATACAAGATGAGCCTGGGACATCTTTTTATGCCAGATTACCAGGAAGTATGCCAGGAAGTGCTAAAAAGAAATGAGGGCATGTCACAAGGACATAGGAGCCAGCTTCCAGGTGCACATATTGACCAAATCTGCAACAATTTGAGGGCCAAAATAATTACATACAGTAATGAGTTTTAAACATAATAAAACAAGAATTCATAAATCCATAAACATATTAAATAGATAAATCAATAAATTGGGGAATGAAGACTTCTTGTTTACTGTTGAAGGCCAAATGCCAACTAGTATATGTGGAGATCATGTTAGAGTTGTACAATATCAACATTCTGAATCTATCATAGTAGAGATTGTATCAGGAAATAATCATTAATGGACACTAAATCTATGGAATGTTTTTGATGAGGAATAGGATTTTTTCATGGTCTTAAACTGTCTCCCACTTTAAGTGCTTCTTTGTTGTTATAAAGTGGAGAAATATACAGATATGGTACTCCAAGAACACACATCACCTATGTACTATTCTACCCGAGAATGGATAAGGTGAATTTATTCATGACAAAAAAAATTAGATAAACCCAATCTGGAGAACATTCCATTTTAAAGGGGGAAGGGAAATGTATTCTTTAAAACATCAATGTCTTAAAAAAATTATCCAAATGAAAAGAGGCTAAAGAAACACGACAACTAAATGTAACACCTGATCAGCCTCTGGATTCTGTATGGGAATAGAAAAAGCTATAAAGAATAAGGTCAATTGACAAAATTAACATCAATTTTTTGGTTGATATATAGTTACAACTATAGTATTAATGTTAAATTTACTGAAGTTGACAACTGTATTGTAGTTACATATGGTAATATCCCCATTCTTAGGAAATACTCACTGAAAAATTTATGGCTAAAGGGCAATGATACATGTAATTTACCTACAAGTTGCTCAGAAAAAAATTTATATACATACAGACATATATCTAGAGAGAGAGAAGAGGAAATAATAAAGAAAATGAAAGAGAATATTAACAATAGTTGACTCTGGGTATAGTAATATTCTTTGTATTGTTACTTTTGCAATTTTTTTCTTTTTTTTTTTACACACCATAGTATTGAATCACTTGTTATAAAAACATATATTGCTATTATAATTTAAAGAATACCAAATCAAAATCTTTTGGTTTTGTTGTTGTTTTATCAGACAGGAGGTCTCTGGAAAACTTAAGAGAGGTTCAAACTCAAAGGGTTATAATCGTTATCCAGTATGGTGTGGAGGAGAATCAAGCTTGAGATAGGGATTAATCTAGATGACTTTTAGGGTCACTTCCAACATGATTCTATCAGTCTGTAATTCTAACTAGCTGTACCTCTGTCAATTTTTTATTTCAATAGGAAAAAAATAACAAATATTCCTGTGGCAGACACACTCAAGTCTCCACCAAAAATGCACATTGTTTTTGATAACCAAAAAAGCATGCCATTTCTATAGGCCTCTTGACAGATTCCCTTAGACCCCTCTATTTTTTTCTTGGGACTAGGCCTAATATTAGAATATATTATTCTCATGGTTAAATAAGGATATCTCTTAGAGTATTTTCTAATTCTGGAATTATATATTGTTGAGTAAATTTTAATTTGGACAAGTATAATGACTTGGTTTTGACTATGAAAATACTTTACCATCTTTCCTTGTAATGAATGATTCCTTCAAATTAAAATTTACTTATCATCTTAAATCCTATCTACATCCAAATAAAAATTGATACTTATATCCCTGAATCCTTCCAACTAGAGAGTCAAACTGAAAGAACCAAGTGAAAAAGTCTTTAAAGAATTAACTCTCCAGAGAACACCACTGAATTCTAGATGTTCAATTTGCTGTAGAAAATATAATAGTAAATATGGTTATGTAAAATACAATTTTACATAGAATCATTTGCTCTGTGTTTTAATTAAGGCTCAATTAACTTTTTATTATTTGAAAATGGTAATGTAAAATCATCCCATTTTCTCCAAAACTATAGATGAAATCCCAAACCAAAAATAGAGTTGCCAAAAGTATGATAAATCAGCAAAGAAGCAGAGAGAGATCACAATGCTTTCAGAATCAGAAATAATTAAAAATTACACTTCTTGAAATTGAGAAATATATCTTGAGAGACAACACCTAAATCACCCTTTTTCAGTAACAGGATTGTTGTGTTCATGTTGCAGCAGGAGCTGAATGATTTTGAGAAGTAGAAAAGGTAAAGATAAACAATGAATATACCAATGAGCTACATATGAAGGAAGCAGTCTAAATCTATGACCTTGGGGAACGAGTAAGAGAAGAAGTGATGCTTTGTATTGTGTAAAAACCCACAATTGCCTATGCCTACTCACTGGGAAGAATTTAAAGTCTAAATGAACTCTAGATTACACAATAGTTTTTTTCAGCAAGTCTGGAACATGGTTCTGGCCCCTCCTCAAAATGAACCACTAACAAATTAGCCAAAGCTCAGAAAGAAGTGAGATTAAGTCCAAGGAAACATCATTTACTTTGAAGATAAATTATCAAAAAGGAACAAGCAGAGAATGTATCAAAAAATACTTCAAAGGGAAATAAAAGAGGAAAGGGACAGGAAAATACAAGAGGGAGTCAAAGAAAATGCATCAGAAATGTTGTTTGGAAATGATTAAAATTGGGACCAATACTATGAATTACAAAATAACTTTATGAAGTAATTATGTACATAAAACAAGAGCACAAAGCAGATATACAGAGTCTCAAGTAAAAAAGTCAAAAGGAGCTCAGAAAGAAGTGAGATTAAAAGTAAACCATCATAGAAATGAAAAAAACATTGCTTAAAATACAGTAAAGGTGATGGAGGGGAGAAATTAGAAAACTAGCAAAATAAAGGAAGAGTTCAAAAAATTTTATATAGAAAATAATAGCTATGGCAATCAGGCAAAGGAAACCCAAACATACAGGTGTCTGGAATTCCTGAAGAAGAAAACTGATATAATAGAATAAAATAAAAATATAAAGATGTAACTCAAGAATTAAGGGAGTTAGGTAACAGCGATGAGGCTGGGTCATTAGACATACTGGGAAAAATAGGAAAGAAAGAGGAGATACATGCCCAGGTCACTGAGACACGTTCCTATATTTTCTATCTTTATCAAATAATTCTAACATTTGTATCATATTGGTGCTGGGATCCATTGATTATCTTTTTCCATGTGAGGCAAGATTTCTTCTTGTTCTTCATGTACGATGTGAGTTTGGATTGCACTCTGGACATTTTTAATATTATGTTATGATATTTTGGGTCATGTTTAAATCCTCTTTGAAAATGTTGGCATTTTGCTATAGCAACCAATTGACTTGATTGAATTCATGCTGAAAATCCTAACTTGCTTTCTGTGGACTATGGTTCCATTCTGATTTTTCTACATTTCTACTGATTGTTTTGTATACTTGTCCTATCAGTTCCTGTAAGAGGATATTAAATCTTCAACTGTGGTTGAAGATTTGTCTACTACAACTTTTAATTCTTTAATTTTTTTGCTTGTGTTTTGAAGGTCCGTTATTAGGCGAATAGACATTTATAATTGCCATGTCTTCTTGGTGTATTGACTCTTTTATTACTATAAAATATTCTTTATTTTTGTCTTGAAATTTGTCTAGTCTGATATGTTTATTATTTGCATAATGTATCTTTTTCATCCTCTTTATTTCCATCTTTATGTTTATTTTTATTTAAAATCACCTCTTGTAGACTGCATATATTTGGGTCTTGATTTTTTTTTTTTTGTCTGACAGTCTTTTTCTTTCATTTGAAGTTTTTAGACCACTTATATTTAAAATAATTGTTGATATGATTCAATTGGGTTCTACCATGATATTGTATGTTTTTAATTTGTCTCATCTGTTATTTTGTTTCTCCTTCCTCCTTTCCTACTCTCTTTTGACTAATCAAATATTTTAGTAACACATTTTAAGATACTGTTTTGCATTTTTAGAGTGCAAATTGATTGACACAGATATAGGTGCCTTCATAATCTATCCTAAAACTCTTTCTAACTTTTCCTCCATCACCCTGCCTGAGTGCTTCCTCTATGCCCTCTATAATTTGTCTACTTGAAACTTCTCATTATGCCATTTTATAACTTTCTATGGTTATTTCACTTTCTCAGTGCTATAATATTATCATAAACACTAATGAAATTAGTAAAAGTAAAGCCTTAGCCACTAAAGCTGGTATGGGACATTTGATGATATGACATATGGACCAAATATGGAGTAAGGGTTTTAAACATTTTGTACTCTTTCTACCTTACCTTCTTTATCTCCAGGTGTTAGTGGGAAACTATTCTTAAGCTATTGCAACACAAGTTTTTGCAGAGTATACATAGAGGAAAATCGTACTCCAGTATTGCATAGATTGGTGAAATGTAAAAATAGAAATAGTTAGTCAAGGCTTTTAAAATTGAGTTGATTAAGAATTTTTATCTTCAAGTGTAAATTTTGGTCATAGGCAGAATCTAAATTTTTCTGTGGTTAGTATATTAGCTATAATATAAGCAAGTGGCAAATCTCGGGTGAATCCATTTGGATCAGTAGGGGACACAGAAGAAGAAAAGAAATTACCAATGATGAGACAGCTAAAAAAAATCTAGACATGACCAAGACAGAGACATTTCTCTTAGCTACTTCTGAATAGAGGTTACACTAATTCCCTATTAAAAAGGATAAGAGAAGAAGCAAATTATGGTTTTAGCATTCCCGTCATTGTAGATTATGCCTGTATCTATATTTATATCTATATCTACTCACTTAACCATTTATTAAATTGGATATAATTCTTTCCATAGTGTGTATTGAGATCTTATCAATTATTTTTTAAAATTATTTATAGTCTCAAATTAAAAGAATCTTCTTAGGTTCTTGGTGAATTTAAGATGAAACCCCTATATCAAGTGGACTCACTTATCAATGCAGTCAACATTATATTATTCATACTGAGCAGATCAGTTAACCACATCCATTATGGAATTATATACCCATAATTCCCTATGTCATATATATATATGACGTATTCCTCTTCAGATGTATTACACTTTATTTTTCCTTATGGTGTCTTTCCTGCCTAGCCAGCTCTTTCTCTGCTTCTATAGCTGGACAGCCTCTTTTCATTTTTCAAGGCCCAGCTTAATATTATTGCCTCCGTGAAGCCATTCACAGCTTTAAACAATTTGTTATTTCTTCTTCCATTCCCCCTTGGTACTGTGTTCTTACCTCTACCAAAGCACTTACAATTATATTAGATTCATCCATTTCTGTGTCTATTTATCCCCCAATCCATGAATTCCATGGTTGCATTTATTTGCAATTCAGGGAAAGAGGAAAGAAAGAAGAGACAAGGGCAGAAACAGGGAAGAAAGGAAGAATACCATATCTTGTTCAAATGAAAATGAGCACTCCTTTTTACATTTTAACATCTCTGTAATACAACTGTATTTTACAATCAGTTGTCCCTTGGAATCATGTCTAAGCAACAATCCTGACTCAGTCGTCATGTGTGTGCATGAACTTGGTCATTACAAGCAGCATGCCTAAACAACTGTAAACCCATTTGAAGCCCATTTCGCAAGGAAATGCAAGTCCTGGTTTTGTCTGAACACCTGTTGTCACTTTCTAATAAGTTTAAGAAAGGCTCAACATCAAAACTTGCAGAATTTGTGCTAGTGGCTTGGAAGAAAATCCCAAAGACAATAGTAAAGCATTATTTTAAGAACAATGCTCTTGATGGAATATTATGTGGATAAACACTAATATTGATTTAAACAAATATGCCTCTCTATGTGAAGTTTAAGAATACCTTAGCTGGGGGCGGGGGTGGGGGGTAAAAATGGATAAAAGTAAATAAATAAATAAATCTTAAAAAAAAGAATACCTTAGCAAATATTTATGTAATCCATCTTTTAAAAAAAATTATAAAAAATACTTTAGCCAGCTTATTTCATCTATATTTTCCTCTTTGGGTAGTCACAAGATTAATATGTGACTTAAAAATATATATATTATATGTCCAAATAAGGTTTTAAAGCTCTTTAAGGAAGCATAAAACAAATATTCTATGAATTAGGAAGAATTTGGTCCCAGTAATTGACAACATTTTTCCACATCTTAAAAAATCAATGGCAAGATAGAGTCAATGAAGTGTATATATTGTATCAGTTTATGAGGACTGGTTAAAAAAATTAATACTAAGGGAAAGTTTGCAATTTTATCAGTCATATCTGGGATTCCTGCACTCTTCAGAGCCAATTCAAACAAATTTTGTTAGCTAGAGAAAATCCTCCTGAGTAAAATAATTTCTATTATTATTTCCAATACCATTTTCTACTGAACCATGTAGGAAGTCAGAAAATAATTTAATTTTCTAAAGAATGCATAACTGTCTGAAGAGTTCCTATGACAAAGAACATTTCAAGATTAGCTAACGTTGTTGGATTCTCAAGAGGACAATATGACAGCTAAGAAAATAATACTTTTGTTTCAACTATTAGATATCCTGAGCTGTTCTTATTTAATTTTAAAAATCATATCATCATCGTAGAATCTACTTTGTTGAATACCTCCCGTTTTAATTTAGTGAGGAGAACACACGACAAATACCTTCCCACAGTAAACACGCAAATTAGTAGAATGGACAAAGGATTTGGTTGAGTCAGTTGCATCCATAAAAATAACAGCCATGAGTAGGGATAATAGAAAGAAATGTACTAAATTGAAGAGTCTTTCAAATAAGAACAAAATCCATACACTACTTAATTTTAGCATTATTTTAAGGAAAGCATTTGGGCCCAGGTGTTCACACCAGATCTTCCTTGAAATAATTAATATATTTTTTTGAAGTTTCTTTTCTTTGCAATTTTAACTAGCCATATCTCTTCCTCCTCTCTCAAATACATGTCCAATTCGCATTGTTAAAAGTCCAAATGTAGACTTCTTCTTACTGCAAACAATTAGAAAACTGGGCAAAATATATTAAACAACTGTTGCCCAGCATTACATAGCAGATAGTGTAAGACTATTATTCCTGAGAGAGAAACAAACAAGGTAAGTCACACTGGATGACCAACTCAAGGCAATTTTTAAAAATAATCCATGTAGCTAAGGAGAAATTACAAGTGAAATGAAAAGATATTTTTAGCTTAAAAAAAAAAATCAAACAATATATCAAAATTTGTGTGATGCAGGCAAAACCATGTACATTGGGAATTTTATAACTTTAAATGATTATAATAGAAAAGGAAAAAGAACTAAAATCAATAATACACACTTCCACCCTAAAAACCTAGGAAAAGATCAAATTAAACCCCAAGCACCAAAAAGGAAATCATAAAGATAAATAGAAATCAATGAAATTAAGAAATGAACAGACTACAGAAAATAATTAAAACCAAAAGCTGTTTCTTTGAGAAAAAGAAATCAAGAAAATGGATGAACTTCTAGGCAGCATCTATGAAAATCCTACAACTACCATCATATTTCTGTAAGTAAGATCAGGAATAAGGATGCCTACTTTTACCACTTCAATTCAACATTATACTAAACCAGGGGCTCTTAACCAGGGGTCCACGGACCCCCAAAGGGTCCATGGAAAGACTTCAGGGGGTCCGTGAGCTTGAATTGAAAATTCAAAAAAACTTTATTCTTGTGAGGACATGTTGGTACTGGTGTGATATATTTATTAAATAATATATAGTATAATGTCAACTTAGTAAGGGATCTGTGGTTTTCACCTGACTGGCAAAAAAAAAAAAAAGAAATAGAAGACATTCATATTGGAAAGAGGTTAAAATGCTTTATTCGCAGATAACATGACCAAATGAAGAAAATCCTAAAGAATCTGAACAATATAGGTAAATAAATAAATATGCTACTGGGGGCAGATGTGGCTCAAATGGTTGAGCATCCATCTCCCATATGGAGACACCTGGGGTTTGATCCCCAGGAACTCCCAGTAAAAAATAAAGAAAAATATAGAAGGCACATGGGCCACCAGGCCCCTTGCGTGAATGCACCATCAGGCCCTGCGAGTGGGTGAGACCCCCCAGGTCCCCTGTGTGGGTGAGCCGTCAGGCCCCACCGAGCCACGCAGCAAGATGATGACATAACAGGAGAGTGACACAGGGAAGAGCTGAGACGAGATATGCCGAAAAACCAGGAACTTGGGTGGCGCAGGCAGTAGGATGCTTCTCTCCTATATTGGAGGTTTCCTGGATTGAATCCTGGTGGAGACAGGAAGAGAAGGATGAGAAGAAAGGGCAGGAAACAGACACAGAGAATTGCTGAGCAAATGGACCAAAAACAGCAGAAACGGGCGGGGGGTGGGGAGTAAAAATGGATAAAAGTAAATAAATAAATAAATCTTTTTAAAAAATGCTACTAAAACTAAGAAGTGAGTTTAACAAGGTCACAGAGCAAGGAGTAAATAAATACAAATCAAAATTGTGATACAGTAAAAATTATTTTATATATAATCAACAGACAATTAGAATGTGAAATGTCTTAAATACCATTTACAATAGTATCAAAACTATAGAACACATAGGGATAAATTTAGCAAAATGAATGTGAAACCTATATACTGAAAACTACAATAATACATTGTCAAGAGTTAATAAAGAATACCTAAATAAATAGTTATATTGTCTCACAACCTTCTTCTCCTTTCCTGTTTCCTGTAAACCTATCTTCAAGACTCTAGCTCTGTGAGTCTGCTCAATTTGCTTAATTCAGATCAAAGAGGTAATGTAATATTTGTCTTTCAGTGCCTGGCTTGTTTCACTCAACATAAGGTCCTCAAGATTCATCCATGTTATCCCATATGTTAATACTGCATTCCTTCTTACAGCTGAGTAATATTCCATTGTATGTATATACCACAATTTGTTTATCCATTTTTCTGTTGATGGACATGCAAATACGGCAGGGGAGGGTTATTGGTTTAGGGTGTTGGATGTGGGAGACATGCGGGACAGGAAACACCTGGGGCTGGTCTGTAGGGAGTATGTGAGTGTTCATCTTGTCATAGTGTGTTGTATAAATGGGTGGAAACCCACATAATGAGCGGGAAGGTATTGGACTCCCATCCTGGGGAGTCCTGCTGTGTTCTCAAATAAAGGGGCAGTCATCTTTCAAGAGCATAGGCAGTGCCTAATAGGGGAGGATAGGCCAGTATGTCAAGCCCTCAATGTTGTTGTAAGTAACTATGAATCTTATTCTTCAAGGCATGAGGCTTGGTGGTTGCTGCGGGTCCTGAGAGGGGGGAGAGGGAGGAATAGAATAGATGGAACATGGGGCATTTTTGGGGTGATGGAATTGTACTACATGATCTTGCAACGATGGATACAGGTCATATTAAATTTCATCAAAATTTATAAAAATGTATGATCCAAATATAAACCATTATGTAAATCACTGACAATGGTTAGTAGCAATTTTTCAATATTTGTAAATCAATTGTAACAAATGTACCATCCACATGTAAAATGTTATTAATAGGGGAAAAGGAGAAAGGGGAAAGGATGTCGGGTATATGGGAATCCCCTATATTCTGTATGTGACTGTTCTGTAACCTAAAGCTTCTTTGAAGACAAAATGAAAACAATAAAACACTGGGGAAATAAACAGAAGAAAATGTCACCGTACATACAAGGCAACAGATCTTACAGTGATGAAAGACATAATGTCAAAAAAATTTTTTTTTAATTTTTTCATTATTTATTGTTTCAAATTTTTTTTAATTTTTAAATTTTATTTCTTATTTTTAAAACTACCATGATTTATTTTTCTTATTAATTGTATTTGGTTATTTTGTGGCTTCATTTTTGAAGAAGTTTTTGATCACAGAAGGGTTACAAGTATGACAGGGGAGAATCATTGGTGAAGGGTATAGGTGATGGGGGATACCTGGGGAGTGGTTCACCTGGGGCATACCTATAAGGCATATAAATGTGTTCAAGTGTTCGTGGGGCATTGTCATGGTGGGTGGAGATTCACACAATAACCAAAAGGACATCAAATTCCCATCCTGGGTAGCTCTGCCACATTCTCTAATGGGACAGCAAGAATCCCCTGAGTGTAGGGGCAGTGACTAGTAAAGGAGGACGGTCCATTGACAGGCCCTTGATATTGATGACTGTACTTATGAACCTTTACTTTTGAAATTGAAAGTTAGCCTAGTATTACAGAGTGCCTAAGAATTACTTCCTGAGAAATTCCTTGTTGCTCAAATGTGGCCTCTCTCTAAGCCAAACTCAGCATATGAATGCATTACCTTCCCCCAGAGTAGGACAGGACTCCCACGGATGAGCCTCCCTGGCACCAAGGGATTATTACCAAGAACCAACTAACAATGCAACTGGAAAAAGACCTTAACCAAAAGGGGGAAAATGTAAAGACAAATGAGTTTATATTGTTAAGAGACTTCAAAGTGAGTCAGGAGATCATTCCAGAGGTTACGGTTATGCACATCTCAGCAGGATCTCATTGACTGACAAAGTAAATACTACCTCAAATATCAGTGCTCCTGCAGGCTCTGGAGACATCTAGACACTATAGGCAGGGCAGACAGCTCAGGAGTTTGGCACCCGGCCAGTGGACCCTACTTTGGAACTTATGCTCCCCAGTGTGACAGAGTTGGACTCATTTGTGATTTCCCTACACTTCTGCCCCTTCTATTTGAACCTATAGTTAGTACTAAACTTGATGGGTGTATGTCCAAGAGACTTAAATCTTTGGGCTGTCCATCTGGCAGCTAGGCTCTGAATCTCAACAGAGGTGCAACACCTACTCTCCAGTCACCAGGACAACTAACAAGGAGATGATGATGGACAATGCCCATCCCAGGGAAAAAGAGAGTCTGCAACTGCAAGCAAGATAGTACCATCCATCTGTCCCATGGGATCAAAGCCCCTTCTCAATTAGAGGTGGAGTGGACATCACCATCCCAGAATCCTCAGGATCGGGGAAAGAAAAATGGACTAGAGTAGACTTAGTTTACTCTAGTCTATTAGTCTATTCTACTATAGACTTATTGTGACTCTAGCAATGGAAGAACTTATATCATTGATGTGGAGGGAGTGGCCACTGGAGGTTCTGAGGGGAGGGAGAGGGAAAAACAGGTATAAAATGGGAACATTTTTGGGACTTGGGAATTGTCCTGAATGACACTGCAATGACAGATACAGGCCATTATATATCTGGTCATAACTACAAGATTATGTGGGAGAGAGTGTAAACTACAACGTAAACTATAATCCTTGCTTAGTGGCGATGCTTCAAAACGTGTTCATCAATTGTATCAAATGTACCACACTAGTGAAGGATGTTATTGATGTGGGAAAACATGGGAGGGGCAGGGATCAGGGCATATGGGAATCCCCTATATTTTTTTATGTAACATTTATGTAATCTAAGTATCTTTTGAAGAAGAACTTAAAAAGAATATTTAAAAAAAGAATATAAGGACTGTGGTTAACATAGTAAATGTACTATACTAATACATGATGTTAACAATAGGCAGTTCATGGGAAAAAATAAGCCAAATGTCAGCTTTGGACCATAATTAGTAATATTTTGATAATTTTCCCTTATAATTTGTAACAAGTGTTCCACAATAATGCAAGTATTGGTGGTGGGGTGATGTATGGAAATTTTGCACATTATGCATGATTGCTTTGTAATATCACAACTTCTTTGATAAAAAAAAATTTTTTTAAAGTAGATTGTATTCATGGATTGGAAAACTTGGTATTGTTAAGAAGACAATTATCTCCTTTATCTGATTATTCGATACAATCCCAATCATAATAGCAGCAAGTTTCTTTTGTAGACACTAGCAAGCTTCTTTTTATATAGAAATGCAAATTACCTAGAATAGTCACATTTTTGTCAAAAAGGACAAAGTTAAATAAATCACTTGAGTTCAAGACTTATTATAAAGCTACAGGAGTTAAGACGTAAGAATAAGGTATAAAGATAAACAAAGAGGTCAAGGGAGCAGAATAGAGCCCTCACATTTATGGTCATTTTATTTTCCAACAAAGTCAAAAAGATAATTCACTGGGGAAAGGATAGTCTTTTCAACAAAATGTGATGGAAAACTGTATATATATATATATCTATATAGATAGATATAGATATAGATAGATAAATATAGATATAGATATAGATATAGATATAGATAGATATAGATATAGATAGATATAGATATAGAGATAGAGATAGAGATAGAGATA
>JAKSZT010053881.1:7756123-7801155 GCA_026826555.1 Tolypeutes matacus
AGATAGATATAGATATAGATATAGATATAGATATAGATATAGATATAGATATAGATATAGATATAGATAGATATAGATATAAGCCTACATCCCTACTTCACACCGTACACAAATACTAATGTGAAATAGATTATAGACCTAAACATAAAAGCTAAAACTGTAAAACTTCTGGAGGAAATTATAGGAGAAAATCTGCATAACATTGAGACAGATAAAGATTTTTTAGATAGGGCACACACACAAAAACATAGCATACATGAAAAAATGATAAATTTAATTTCATCAAAATTTTAACTTCTGATCTTCAAAAGACAGTTAAGAAAATAAAAAGTTAAGCCTCAGACTGAACAAAAATATTCATAATACATGTATTTTACAAAGGCCTTATACCCAGAATATTGTATAATCATATTGCATAATAAAAAGATTTTTAAAATGAACAAAAGATTTGAACAGAAACTTTGCAAAAGAAGATGTATGATAGGCCAATAAACACATTTAAAAATGTTCAAAATAATTAGTCATCAAGGAAATGAAAATTAAAACTAGTGAGATACCACTATGCATCTGTTAGAATGGCTTAAATTAAAAATACCAACAATACCAAGTGTTGATGTGGATATAAAACAATTGGAACTCTCATATATTGTGGAGAGAATATAAAATTTTACACTCACTTTGGAAGAAGGTTTGGCAGTTTCTTATAAATATAAACATAAAGTTACCATAGAACCCAACAATTGCACCCTAAGATATTTACATAAGGGAAATAGAAATCTATATCCATACCAATACATATAGAAGAATGTTCATAGCACCTTTATTTTCTAATAGCCCTGATCATCATGTCCATCAACAGGTGAATGGATAAACACATTGGGTTATATCTATACAATGGAATGTTACTCCACTATTAAAAGACTCAATGATGAATACCCTCAACAACATGGACAAATATATTCTACTGAGCAAAAGAAGATTCCAGAGGGTTTAGAGTGTATGACTACATTCATATGAAACCTTAGAAAAGGCAAACCAAATTTATAGTGACAAAAAATAGATCAATTGTCTGGAGCTGATTGTGTGGGGCAATTGGAAGAAAGCACAAAGAAATTTTTGAGGTGATAGAAACGTCATACAACTTGGTTGTGGAAGTGATTGCATGGGTGTATAAATATGTCAAATTCATTTCTACTTAAACTAGTTAGTGTGACTTTTGTTATTACAGTTGAACACTAACTGAAAGAGTCCTGAAGAAAGAACAGGAGGCTGCCTGGCAAAACAGTAGAGGAGGGCTTTCGAGGAAAAGCAGCAGCATATAAAAAGTTACTGGAGTATGATAAAGTGTACACATTTGAGAGGCATTACTAACCCTCTAGAATTACAGCGTTCATGCCTCACCAGAAAATGTACATCTCACATAAAGACTATTTTCTTTAGAGTATGTCCAGAATGACTTTACATTTTTTAATAGCATAGGAAGAAGACAACATTTTCCAAAAGTTCTCCCCATTTGAACATGAGGAAAACTGTGTTTAACCGAAACCAAGGGGGGGAAATGGGAGTTACTTTCTAGAATGTTTTTCAAAAAAAAATTTTTTTTAACCAAATATAGGTTGAAAAACTGAAACTGTTAACTTCCCACTACCACCAACATCACATCAATGTTTGGATTCAGAAGTCTTTTAAGTCTATGTTTCCATAAGTAGTAAAGGTTCACATACCTAGAAATGTACACTCTAGAAACCTCTAGTGTGTTCAGTTATCCCCTTAAGAATATTTGTAACCCAGAGGAGAATTGGAGAAACTCATCATGGGAATTAAAGTATGCATTAACAAAACAGACTTTGTCCCTGCCGTGACACTCAGGGAGTCTGGCTGCATAAATTCAGGACATAACTCATCATCTCTGGAATCAGAAATTAAAAGGTGAAAAATTCATACAAACGAAATACAACTAGTAAATAACCAGGAGAAAGTGTTCAACCGTGATAGTAACTAGAAAAGTATAAATTAAAACATTAAGGAGCCTTTGTTCCTTAAACTAAGGATAAAATTAAAAGATAATGCTTTTAATTCTTGAAAGGTCTGATCCAATCTGGCTAGTTTCAGCACAAATTTATAAAACATTTTTAGAAAGAAATTTGGCAACATGAAACAAGACTCATCTTTTTTGCCAAGATCTCACTTCAGGAAATTTCTCCTAAGAAAAGATTGAAGGGGGATGGATAAAATGCTCTTTGGTTAGGTAGAGGTTTTGTGAATACTTTTCTTATTTTCTAGGCTTTCTGTAATATTTTCTTGACTTTATAATAAACTAAATAAGTAAATGGATTTTATTCTGAGTTATGGAAGATTAAAGAAAAAAAAAAAAAAAGAGTAAACAAAGCACTAATAATTAAAAGCCTGCAGAAGAAACCTTCCGTTTCATTATGAGAGAAGTGATTGGAACTTGACCATCAGAAGAATGTCGAAATTGACTAATCCAGTAGAAATTTTAAAATACAATCTTTATTTTTGGACATCAGATTCAACTATAGGAAGGAGAAAGAGGTCATGATTCTCACTCAAAAGAGGTGGCTTGGCATTCTGACTCTACCACTTAATACATGTGTAACATCAGGCAAATCATTTAACTTAAAGTTGTGTTCACTTATGTGTACAAGCAGGATAATGGTAATGCTTCCCTGACTCACCACTTAGTATAATTGGGAGAATTACATGGGATAACACAAGTGAAATTCTTTTATAAATTTTAGAGAGCATCTGGATATTATTCTTGTTAATTACACCAAGGGATTGCTCAAAAAATGAATATAATCAGTGATTCACAACCTTGGCTGCACATCAGAATCATTTGGTGAGCTTTGTAAAAATCCTGATGCCCAGGCTACACTCCGGACTCTAGGGGAGGGACCTACGCACCCTTATGTTTTAAAGTTCCTTCCATGATTCCAATATGCAGCCATGGTTGACAATCAACAGTGTAAAGGTAAAAGTAATTAAGATTAAATTCTTCACCTATGCAAGAATTTAAAATTCAGTGATTGTTGTCAGATTACAACCCAGAGACAAAGCATTAGCTGCATCCATTGTATGGACTGTTTCCCATCACACTGACCTCTTCAGAAGACTGAGTTTGAAATAATCTCATTAGACATTCTGTGGCCTTAGAAGAAAGTTTAGGTAGACTGAAGCATCACTTCAAACTGATCCAGTCACTCATAGAAGACTGGGATTTCCCAGTAAAATCACTAGGAAAAGTGAAAAAGAAGACTTGAATGCAGCTCTCTAACCTTTCTTTGAAGAGAAAGATGAAGAAGACAAAGTACACATAGTGAAATCTTGAAAGCGACAGAGAGATGGTCTTTAGAAGAAAGAAGTATCCTTAATATTGATAACCAAATTTCCCTTAGAGGTGGATGCCTATCTGGCAATTATCGAGAGCTGTAGTCCAACATAACTTCCTATAGAAAAGGGTGGTCCTTCTTGGTTGTAGCCAGGGCAACTATGCAGGTGGCATACAGATGTCTGTTAGCAGCTGAGCAGGGCAAAAGATGTGTGATCAAGAGTCAGCTCTCAACAAATGTTGAGTGAATGTTGAATGTAGAAGACAAGCAGGGCTGGGCTTCCCAGAAGCTCTTATAATAATACTCTTTTAGAAAAGAAATCTTGAGAAATTTTGTATAGCTTTCTCCTTAAAACTTTTTACTCCACCTGCTACTTGAGGGAAAGGATTCTTCTACTGATTGACCTCCAGATTCAGTAATATTGGTAAGCAATATTCAGTAATTCCGTAATGTGGCCCAGCAACCATACTGCTACCTAAAGAATTTCACTGGCTTGAGTTCATAATTGATTGCCTTCTCAGTTGGCAAGTAGATGTGCTCATTCCTAAAGTAAGACTAATGATTTCTGACTTGGTTGCCAAATATTTTCAGAAATTCTAAATTCAATTATTTAACAAACATTAATAGACCACTTAATTTGTGCCAAGCTCTATTCCAAGTACTATACAAAGATTCACTCATTCAGTCCAACAGGCCTTTCTTTCTGTGGAGTCAGGGTGCCGTCCACACAAAGTGCTGCAATTCAGCTGGCTCCTAACTAACTGGAAACGTTGCCTTGTCTCGTCCCCACCAGGTGCAGATTCTCCACAGTGTGTTCTCCGGGGCTTTGTCTTGACAGGACGTAAATGGCTTCTATCACTTCCCCAGGGAAGCTGGCCATTAGGAAAGTTTTCCTTTATTTGAATTGATCCTACTACTGGCAGTGAGAGAACATTTGCCCACCTCACTCTTTCATCTCATCGCCCTCCCTGATGTTTCGACCTTTCTGATCCGCACACCTGACAAGCATATTGTAAGACAGATACTCTAGTCTGTGAGATAGATGTCTAGTTTTCAAAACTCTTCAATCAAATTTTAGTCCCTCAAGCCCTCTTTCTCTGTTTTCCATTCTTTCTTATTACTTAACACCTTTCTAATAATCAGGTGTCCAGAACTATATCATCTTATCACTTTGCAGGTCCAGCTTCCAGGTGCTGTTTACTGTGACTCTAGGGCATTTAAGGCATTTCTGCCTTTCACTGGATATCTCTGTTTCCAATCACTTATCTCCAGGCACTTAGCGCTTTCCTATTTTAAACTTTAGTTATTTTCTGCTTCACATTTCTCATCTTACTGGGTTTCTTTCTGTTATTTCTTGTCAATCTAGAATGTGTAGAACACTTCCAGGTTTATAATCACCAGATAATTTAATTCCTATGCTACTTAATTCTATGCTATTCCTTAATTCTATGCATAATTTCCTATGCTATTTAGTACCATTAAAAATGCTAAGAAATGTCAACAACAGTTAACAGTATTATATTAATAATAATAAAAGATTCCACATTATTGAACACTCCCTATGTGCCAGACCCTGTGCTAAGCACTTTTATGTATACTCTTATAGTGGACCATATCCTGCAGGTGCTGTCGTCATCCACTTTTTATAGATAAGGAAACCTGAAGGTTAAAAAAATTAAGTAACTTGCCCAGAGTCACAAAACTACTAACTTAAAAGACCAGGATTTGAACCCAGGTTGTTTGATTTCAAAAGCTTATAGAGGGGAGCGAATGTGGCTCAGTGGTTGAGCACCTGCTTCCCATGTACGAGGTCCTGGGTTCAATCCCCAGCCCTTCCTTAAAAAAAAAAAAAAGCTTATGGAAAAAATTAGTAATAAAAATAATTTAAAAATAGAAAGAAAGCTTATGGACTTAACTATTAAGCTGCATTGCTTTCACCTGAACTTAACGAGGACCCTACAGAAAGAGATTTCATTTAGCTTTTGTTTACTACTTTGAATTGTAAAAGGTGCAAGCTAATTTCATTGTTTTTAATAATGAAAAGGAAACCTTGATAATTAGCTTAATAGCCTAATCTTTAAAAAGTATATGTCAGTTATTAAATGGTAGAGGATTAAGACACAATTACTTCAGAGAGACAATCAAACCTAAAAGCTAAAAGAGACTTCAGAGATTATCTAGTCCAAATATCTCATTGGTAAGTGGAGGACCAGGACGCACAGTGACATGACTTGCTAGAGGTTACAGAATTGCTTAGCTCTTAAGCTGGAGCTCGGATTCCACTGCACTTTCCACCACAAGTCTGTGCCTCCATGGAGAAGAGAAGTGGCTCCTCGAGAGCCATCCCATTGTGTGGCTTTTTCTGCACCAGTGGAGCAGAACCCACTATAGCTATATCTAACTTGTAAATGAAGTCTAAATTCTGCCTTTCCAGGGTTGCCTCTGCTGTCACCCACCTGCCTATCTTCGTTTTCTGCCTTGGCCAGCAACTTGCTCTGTGCGTGGCCTGACGTTCATCCATGACAGTCTACAGAGGCTTCTTATGACTTCCTGGCCTAATAACCAACACAGCTCCATCACTTCTTACTCCATTTCCTCCACCTGGAATGCTCTCCCCCCACCCCACTCCTTGTTTTAAACCATCAATCCCCCGAGGTCCTGGTCATCTCCCACATATTCCCTGAAGCTCTCTCTGACCACCTCAGGCCAAAATGATCTCTCCCACCTCTAAAACAGAGACCTCATATTTCCCACACCGCTCATTTACCACTTATCATATGCTGCCCTGTATTGTCTGTTTGGTCTTTTTTATTGTCTTTTTATCTAAGAGCCTGGCCTGCCTGGAGGGCAAAGATCATATCTTATTCATCATTGTATCCACCACATTGCTTAGCCTAAGGCCCAGTACAAAAAAGGTGTTCTATAAATGTTGATTGATTTATTGTAAGTGAAAATGAAAATGACTTCTTTGCTTCTATGCTGACCCAAGAAAAGAAAGTAACTTTTCTGAGACCTATGTGATCAACTGAGAGAATATTTTCAAAGCCTTCAAAAGAAAAATAATTTGAAGTACTTGTAATTAGATGAACAAGACTGTGTCTATGAGTTGTTAAAATAGCTTGAGGGAAGCAGATGTGGCTCAAGGGACTGGGCTTCCATCTACCATATGGGAGGTCCCAGTTCCATTCCCAGGGCCCCCTGGTGAGGGCGAGCTGGCCCACAATGCGAGCTGGCACAACAAAAAAAGAGACAAAGAAGAGAGACAGTGAGAAACACAACAAACCAGGGAGCTGAGGTGGCTCAAACAATTAAGTGCCTCTCTCCCACATCGGAGGTCCCAGGATCAATTACCGGTGCCTCCTAAAGAGAAGATGAGAAGAGAAGACATGTAGATACAGAGGGCACACAGTGAATGGACACAGAGAGCAGACCAGGAGTGTAAAAACAACAAGGGGGGAGGAATAAATAAGTGTTATTATTTTGTTGGGTTTGAACATTGTGATGGGATGCAGCAGCATATTTTTTTTTTTTTAAGATTCATTTTTATTTACTTATCCCCTCCTCCCCCATTGTTTTGCACTCGCTGTTTGCTCTCTGTGTCCATTCGCCGTGTGCTCTCTGTGTCTGCTCGTTTTCTCTTTAGGAGGCACATGGGAACCGAACCTGAGACCTCCCATGTGGGAGAGAGGTGCTCAGTTGCTTGAGTCACCTCAGCTCCCTGCTTTGTCATGTCTCTCATTGTCGTTCCTCTTTGTGTCTTCTTATTGTGTCATCTTGTTGCAACAGCTTGCTGTGCCTGTCGGTTGTGCCAGCTCACTGTCTTACTTGTCTTCTCCAGGAGGCACTGGGAACCAAACCCAGGACCTCCCATGTAGTAGGTCGGAGCTCAATCACTTGAGCCACATCTGCTTCCCAGCATATTTTCATCCTTTCTTTATTGTGGTTACGTTTTAAATACTGAGAAGCCAAGGTTCTGGATTTTCCTACAGAAGACATAATCTAACCTCTATTAGATAAGGCTTTAATTAATGAAATAGAATTTTTCACTTGCTTTCTTCAATGGCTTTATTTGACTTATTCATATCCTTCTAAAATAGTTGAAAACCTTTTGACTATCTTTTTCTGGTTTCTCAATAACATTTTTCAACAGACTGATCATTTGGGCTGAGGCCAGTAGGTCAATATAACACACTCTATTTTGGTATGCAACTATTGAATAAATAGGACCTTATTATTAATACACTTCCTATTCTGTATCATAGAAAAGTAGAAACCTAAAACTAGAAGGGATTTTAGAAATCAACTAACCCAGTTCTTTAATTTTACAGGAAATGGAAAGCAAAAACAATTAGAAGACTTGCCCAAAGACACACATTTTTACTGACAGCAATGAAATAGTTATTTTTATTATAGAATGGGCTCTTTGCACTCAACAATGAGCCTAATAGGCAAAAAAAACATACAAGTGTTTTTAAGACTATTCTCTGGTATAATTTACCTACTGAGCTCTAGGTAGAATACAAAAAGAATCTCAACTACAGATAATGAGACTCATTAATAAAGACAGGCTTTAAAAGGTGTGGTTGGAGGGGGTGGGGCAGAGCCATGTGATGGCAGGGTTTCCCAGCTGTGTAAGAAAAAGGACCAACCTAAATGTGAAAGCAGTTTAGTTTGTTTTCAGCATTCCCAATCTCCCCTTCTGTGGTCCTTCCCCTCTCACGGGTGACTCCTCCCCTCCTCACCACCTATTCCAGATGTTTCATGCACAGCCGACTTCTTCTGTCTATCAAAGAGGAGTTAAATGGTCACTTATTTAGTGTAGGTTAATTTCTATCTATTATCCTAACCCAATTTCCCAAGTCATGTTTATCTGGTTTGGCTTATTCGGAGACACATTCTCATATATCCCTCACTCATACTCCTCAAAACACTGTAACCGTGTGGCCCAAGATGCACATAGGTAAAAGGGAGGCACAGGGGCCTCATGGGCACTGCCCAGGCTTCTCAGAGACATCTAAACACAGCTTCTATGAAAGTCCTATGTCTTTAAGAAAGTACCAGTTTTGTGACCTGCTAATAAAAACCACAATTTCCATTCAAATATCAAGGACAACATATCTAGTCCCTAAACATAGCAGACCAATTCCTCTATGACAAGATGTATTAAATTGATTTTTTCCTTATTGTGTGAACTCACCATTAGTATTCTTTAGATTAAAAAGTATAACTGTACAAAGACAATATGCTGGAGAAGAACTGTCAGATCTTTCTGGTTGTGGAAATAGACCTGTGCATAATATATGAAGAGGATAGTTTGGTTTTTAAAGCCTGATTAGGTCAGTAAAGTGCAAAGAAAAGCTTTACAAGTTTACTATAATAAATGTATTAAACATGATCATTTACTGGAAGACTCTGTACTGAAACCATATAACTGAACACAGACTCCTCATTTTTTCATTTATTTTTGACACATCGTCAATAATGCATGTGATAATAAAAGGACTGATGTACTTGAATCAAACACAGAGTAATTAGTGAAAAGTTCTCCATTATCAAGTAAATTTATTTAATTATTATATGTATCCAACATGCTTAAATTCTATATGTTGTGTTTTTATTTCTTCATGGAGACTAAGGATTGAAAAAAGCCCTTAATTTTGGAGAAAATGGGTCGATTAATCAATAATAAAATGTTTTCCTGTATGTAGAGACTGTGGGGTCCTGGATTTGAAAGATGGCTCTTAAATCCTAAATTTGTCACTAATAAAATAGCTTGAAATTTAACTTTCCCAATTATCCAAATGTTTAAAAAATTCCATTGATTGTTCTCTTGAGACTGCTTCCACATTATGAGTTCTTCTAGAAGTATGTCAAATCATATTTTAAATTTAGGTGAGCCCTTCTGAGAAAAATCTGGAAGATTAAATCTCATATAAAAAATTAGTTATGTTAAAGAATATCTGTATTTGAAAAGAATTTTTCACTTGGCAAAACAGCACTCCTTAGGACACTAGAACATGACACTTAGGACATTTAAATTTGAGCTTATAAAACTAGTATTATAACAGAACATTATCAGGACTCAACTATTTTACAAAATAAAGTGCACATATTCCTTTACATCAACAGATTTGGTACAATCCAAAATGTTTTTTAAAGAAGAAGGTGATGCATTTTTGGTTTTCTCAATATGTGAAAAGCTTATTCTTTCCCAAATCTTATAATATTGAAAAATGGCAGCTAAGTGAGTATTTAACTTAACCATTTCCAGAACTAACATTCATAAGCAGAAATAGTTCTTCTCACTGATCTGATAAGGTGGGCTAAGGCAAAGCACCTCATATCAAAAAGGTGTAATGTTTCGATGTTAGCAATTCATGGAAGTGTGTTAAAATATGGCATAGGAAAGAAATACGTTGGTATATTTATAAAATGTTTTATTACTCTCTTGTGGATTTATTCATTCATTCAACAAGCATTTACCAAGCACTTGCTCTATTCCAGACACTGTTCCAGCTAGATGCTGGGGCATAATACCATATCAGACAAAGTCACTGCTGTAGTGAGGATTCAGGGCAATGGAGAAGGCAGACTATTGGAGGAGACATGTAAACTGTAACTGCATGAATAAAGCACCACAGGACACTGGGACAGAATGCAAGTAAGTCTGCACCAAGGAGCCAAGGACACCTGAGAGGTGGTGATATTTGTGATGTGTTTTAAAGGATAAGAAGAAATTTTCTAAAGACACATCGAAAGATACTCTAGACAGTGGGAACAGCATGTAGTACAGAGGCACAGAAATGTGGTAGGATCTAGAAAATGAAGGTCCATGTGCCTCAAATGAGATATGGAGTTTAAAGAAGAAAATAAAAAAATATAGGGCATAAGAGATTGCTCATCAGATGAGGAGATTTCATATAGCAAGTTAATTTGACTTTGTTGTACTTTGATGCATCAATAAATGCTCAAGGGAAGCGGATGTGGCTCAAGCAATTGGGCTCCCATCTACCATATAGGAGATCCAGGACTAGATTCTGGGGACCTCTTGGTGAAAAGCAAGCTGGGCCACACGGAGTGCTGACACATGCAGGAGTGCTGGCCCTTGCAGGAGAGCTGGTACAGCAAGATGATGCAACAAAAAGAGACACAGAGGAGAGACAATAAAGAGACACACAGCAGAGCAGGGAGCTGAGGTGGCACAAGAGATTGAGCAGCCTCTCTCCACTCTGGAAGGTCCCAGAATTGGTTCCTGGTGCTGCCTAAAGAGAAGACAAGCAGACACAGAAAAACACATGGAGAGCAGATGAGCACAAAACAACAAGGGGTGGGGGGTGGGGTAAATAAATTAATCTTTTAAAAATAAATAAATGCTCAAAATTCACCCATGAGGCAAACAATGAATGGAGAGAAATGGGGGCGGGGGGATACAGTACTGCTTTACAATTTCCTTCCAGGTTAGAATAGCGTGGAACAGACCTTTGCAGACCACGCCCTTGGTGGTCAGCCATTTGGCAGAATGCATGGAGGCTATCTCCCCTCCTTGATGCTTTAACTCTTACTGCCTCATTTGGTAACCAAACATAGAGTGTCCTTTGATATGTCTTCTATTGTTGTCTTAAGTTGTTATATAAATGTAATATTATTGTACATTTTGGTGTGTCTTTCTGCCTTCCCATTTGTTATGCTAACTACTTGAGGACATTCACTGCCTTATCCTATTGTTATTTTTCACAGCAACGAGTACATTTACATCTGAACATGTCAGGCTCATTATCTCAAGTCTACATCTAATATTAATTTGTTCTAGAAGACTGACTTTACTTAATTTTAGAAATCTGTGTATTTAAAACTATTTGATTCTTTAAATTGGGAGCTTGCAGCAAAATAAGTGATAGTATGAAATTACAACAAATAGAATTTTTAAAAATACTTGAATCCATATGTATGGAAAGGAAGGAAGGGAGGGAGGGAGGAGCAGCTCTTAATTGCAGTAGGATTCCAATTAACAAATTAGAAGGAATGATGGAAGTAAGAAATTACCATTAGATAAACACCACCAAAATAACTGTGGCATACAAGAATCATCAATGAATGTAAAAGTTAGTGGGCTAAAAGCCTGGTGAGTATTCTCATAGTATACTCCCCACAATACACCTTTTAGTTAAAAAAAAGACAAATAGTAATCTTACACTGGAGAAACCTGGCAGACACCACTTTGCCAGGTAATCCAGGTCACCATAACCAGTAAGAAGCCACACCGGCATCATGCCCCCTGATAGGATGGTATTCTCGCTAAAAATGCACGCTGTCAATCCAATCATGAGAAAATCACATGAACCACAAATGAGAGACATTCTACAAAATGACTGACCAGTGCTCTTCAAAAGCATCAAGGCAGAGACAGAGTAACTGTCACAGTGTGGAGGAAACAAAGGGGATTCAACAACTAAATGCAATGTGGCAAATGTCCAGAATAAGGACACTAGTGGGACAATTGGAAAAATCCTACTTGCCTGAATAGGTCTGAATAAAGTCTAATAAGGTCTTTTCAAAACATTGTAATGCATGGGTTTGGATTTATGGCAGGCCCGTTCCCCTGGATCTCTCATAGTGTCCCATGCCAGAGTAAACTGTAGTCCCGAACCATTGCCTGGCCTTGTCCATAGACCTCAATGCTGAAGTGGGTTTCACAGTGTTAAAAAAACAAACAAACAAACAAACAAAAAACATTGTATAAATATTAGTTTCTCGATTTCTATAATTGCACTGTGTCTGTGAAATAGGTTAACATTAGGGGAACCTAGATGAGAGGAAAATGGGAAATCTCTGTATTACTTTTGCTATTATTTTGTAAGTCTAAAATTATGTCAAAACAAAAAGTTCTTTGAAGAAAACTAAATGGGCTCTTGTCAAATATTGAACACAAAACCTCAAGCAACTATATTTCTTGGCATCTGCAATGAGATTATATAACTTTTGCTCTGCAATTCTTTTAGCTGAAAGTTTTACATTGATCAGTATCAGTGTTGATATAATTTAAATATAACAATAATTGAAATCCTCCCATAGAGGCACAGTTTTCTAGCTTCAGATTTAGTTCTTGCATTAATACTGAAGATGGTCATGGTTAGTGTAATACATAGCATTTAGGGGGGGAAAAGAAAATAAAAAAACTTGAAAGACACTAAAGTCTATAAATGAAAACCATCATTAATTTGCAAGTATTTATTGAGTACCCAGATGTTAATTCATTTACCAAGATAAAGAAGCAGAATACATAGTCATTGAACTTGAGACTTTAAAAATTTAATCCAAGAGACAGGATGAACATTTGTGAAACAATATCTCATGATAGAGTGAAATTCTTCACTCCTGGCATTTCCACATGGAGGCATCTCTACTGGAGTTAAACTCTTGGAAGATTTGGAAGAAGAATCGTAAGTTTCAGAGAACAATTGAATAAATGTGGCTCAGTCCTACACTTCTCTGTTCTTCACTTCTGCCTATCTGCAAGGAAGGTGCATTCTCATCTGATCTCTTGCCCAAATTGTAAATCTAGCCAGACAGTCGTATGTGCTTATGTGGGGGAGGAAAAACCCTATGACCAGGTAGATACGCCTGATAAATTTGGGGTAAAATATTAGCAAACCCATTGGGCCAAAAGCTCTACCCAAATAAACTTTTATCAGTTAAAAAAAGGAAGTTGAGATTTTGATCTCAACCTGAAAATTCCCATGCCTACTTCTCAGTAACTTCTGAATTTTAGTGTGGAAAAGACGTACTTTTTGTTGGCTCTTCTAATGCCACAATGTCATTTTATAATAAACATGAGGCAGCATAATAAGAATGGTTCTTAAAAACCATTCTGGTGCAAAGCAACTACTTACCATTTGTATTAGTCAGTCAAAGGGGTGCTGATGCAAAATACTAGAAACAGAATGGTCTTTATAAAGGGTATTTATTTGGGGGGAGAAGCTTACAGTTACCGGGCCACAAAGCATAAGCGTCTTCCCTCACCAAAGTCCATTGCCACGTGTTGGAGCAAGACAGCTGCCAACGTTTGCCAGGGTTCAGGCTTCTTGGGTTCCTCTCTTCCTGGGGCTGCATTTCTCTCCGGGCTTAGCTCCTCTGTTTCCTCCACAAGGTCAGCTGTAGACTATGAGGCTTTCTAGACTTTGCTTCTCTCCACAAGGCCAACTGTGAACTCTCAGGTGAATGGCTCGTCTCTATCCCGGGGCCTTCTCTCCAACATCAAAACTCCAACATCAAAACTGCTTCAACTCTGTTCTTGCCATGCCTTTTATATTTGATTCCTCTGTTGAGGGGTGGGGCTCAATGCCCTACTGACATGGCCCAGTTAATGCCCTAATCATAACTTAATCATGTCCACATTATCATACCAGTTTACAAGCATAATCCAATATACATTTTTGGAATTCATAATTATATCAAACTGCCAACGGCTACACCATTTCACCAAAAATGAGTTTGTAAAATTCAATGTTTTATTTTGGCAAAACAGATGATCAAGTAATCATTTCATTTCCAATGAACCAAATTGTTTCACACCAGGGTATTAATTTAATTTTAAAGTAAAAAATAATGAAGCAGATATTCAAACTCATTTTTACCACAGTTTTTGTTTTATAGATGGAAATGATAACATGTCATGACATTTCGATGCTATTTCAGTAGTTATATTAGCCTACCTAGTTTTATACATTTAGCATTGTTTCTACAAATCAACATCAGTAGTTTTTTTCAGGATTACAGATATCAAAAGGAAATGAACCTTTTCTGCATTAGTGACATAATCAGAATTGAGAAGGCAACAACAAGTACAAGCTTTTATGCACAGATTTGTATTTTTTTTCAAATAAAAGACTTAAAATGGAAAATAATGCTTATTTAAGATATTAATGTCCCATATTATAATTTTTAGAACTTATTTGTTATAAATCATAAGCATTCATAGTATTAGGCTAAATAATTTTCATGTCTTCTAGATTTTATAAAACTAATCCACATGGACAGCTACACAACATAATCTATTTCTGAATTACCCATTTATTAGTGTTCAGAATCAGAGTCTTTTGGCAATAATTAACAAGGTATGCCCATGCATATTAGCACATAAAGATTAAATTTTTAACACTCAACTTCGTTTCATGCTGAAACAAATCCTATTGTGCTAACTCTAGGCTAATCTATGGCATCTCATTCATTACCTAATTAACCTACTAATAGTCACATTACAGGATTTTGTGTCTTTAATTATTTTATTTATTGGTTAAAAAAAACTGTTAAAGGAATGTGATCACATTGATTTCTAAAATCGATTTGGTAAACCAAATTCTTGTCATTTGTGCAGAGGAAACTGTCCTGCCTGTTGGATACTATTTGTTGCAGCACGCTATTCATTTCTTAGAGATCCCATTTTTATCTACATATAACACACTGAAACTGCAGGTTGGAAAGAAAATTCGTAAGACAATATTCTTAGATATTTCAGAGCAAAAGATAAAAGTGTGGTAATAATTTTATAAATATAAAATATTATTGTTTCATATGATCTTATAAAAATAATCCTGCCCAAGTATAAGTAGAAAGTTTTGAAAACAAAACTCTGAGAATATAAAAATGAGATCACTTATAAAGTCTTCCACAATGTCCATCATGAGGTCCGGGAAAGAGAAGTTATCCATGAGACTTATATAACATCAGAATTCCAAACTTGTTGCTTTACCAATAATCTGTAGTATATATTTAAATTTCTTCCAGAGTCCTTTTTCCATTCTAATTACAGATATATATATACCATTTATAATGTTTAAATATGACTGACGAGCTTGTACTTGTTTCCCCTAAAAATATTTTTGGGACAGATGGCCAGTTTTCTGTTTCCCCAGCAGTGTAATAGGGAAAGACTCATCCCCAAAGAAAAGGGCTGGCAATGGAAAATGCTAACAGGAGACTCAGTGAGTTGCTGCTACTGCACAGCTTACCACTAGATGTCCTATGGACTAAGCAGGAAGAAAACTGGCGCATACATTTGCATTCTTATCCCAGCAATGACTGTTTCTGATTTTAATAATGTAGCTCTGAATTTCCAAAATAGCTGGTCAACCATTTTCTGCTACAATTCCTATTGACATAGGCTAAATAAAATATAGTGATGTCGGTCATGTAACGAAGCCCAGCATGCCCTTTGTCTTGCTTGCAAATAATTATACAAGAATGATTGAAATATTTAACTCAGCATCTTTCACAATGAGGAACAAAGAATACACACACACGCACACAAATACATTTCCTTTATTGCTTAGATAGATCTTTTAATTAAGTTTCATTTTTCTCATTTAGCAGGCTCAACAGGCCATCTTGTTATAGATGCCTTCCTCTTCCAAGAAGGGCAATACATGGGTATAACAAAACAATTATAGCTTATTCAGAGAAACCATTCACACTGTGTTATCTTCCATGATTGCTAAGCAAATTAAAGTTGAAATTTTACTGTCTGTCAATTTGGGTGATTATTTTGATGAATCTGTGAACTACAGAAGGTATTTAAAAGCAGTGTGATGCCTTTGTAAAATCCCACCTCCTAACAAGGCATAAAAGTACCTGCAGATACAATCATGTGTGCCAAAGTATAATGTGAAAGGGTGTCTTTAGCTCCAATTGTCTGAGTGTGGCACTCAGTATAGGGAAATCTGGCAATGCATCCACTCAAATCCAGTGTTGTCAGAAAAGGAAATGGAGGAATAAGCTGTTCTCAGTGGTGCTCGGTGAGAATCCCACAGCTATGAGGACAAACAGCAAATGCCTTCCCGGGCAGTGCTGTGACATGCTGGCAGGACAGGAACCTTGCCATGAATGCCAAGGCTAGGGCTATTCATTACCAAGGTCCATAATGCCTCAAATCCACTCTTTTCAGAATTTGATTAAACGTGGTAAAAACCATTTTTGAGTGGATTAATAAAAGCAAATCGAAATGATTTAAGAATTTTTAAAACATTGCTATAGCTTATTACTAAATATAATTTTTAAAATGTTCTTGGCCTCCCTGGGCATATATGTCTGCTGTATTAGGACAGTGCAGAATTAACCCAGCAGACATAGGACACAAAACAAAGCTGACAATGAGATTCCAGGTGAAAGTAACTCTGCAACCTCAGGAAGCAAGAGGTCTCTTTGTTCTGAAGTGAGTGGATTAGAACTCTCCCAGGAAAATTGCCTTTGTTTTCCCCTTTGGCTAGCTTGCTTTCTCTGTAGCACTCTTAACTATCTCGAAGGTACTCACAGGCAGTGACAAAGAAAAGCGACATGATGAACTGCAAACATTCCCAGCTTCATTGAGAAGTACCTCAGGAACAAGAGGGTGCTCCTTCTTTAGCATAACCTGAAGCTGCCACAATTTAGGAACCTACCATTGGGACTGAAAGCTTAAGAGGTCCTGCTTTTCTTTTCTGAATCACTTTCCTGCTTCTAAGACCCCTGAGATGCTGATTTCTCAGGGCCAAAGAGAAGAGATTGGCAGGGAGGGGAGGAGAGAACGGGATACAGAGAATCATTCTTTTATTCGTGTATTGGATGAATATTTACTGAACACCTAGATGAAGTGCAGTGCATCAAAGTTGATTCTATACTCCCTTTCATTGGTGTAGGACAATTAGAGGAAAATCCAACAGGCAATTTTTATATTTGATAATACAAGGAGGAAAAGGAAAATACTGCAATATTTGGGATGAAGAAAGGTTTCTAAATGTTTTATTCTGCTGTGCATTCAGCTGAGTCATTGAAGTTGATAGCCACTTTCTTGCCTCCATTCCTTTGCTCGTGATGGTGAGCTGTCTCCCTGGACACCTCTGTTTTCCTATCTTTGCTTATTGAAATTTCATCTATTTTTGAGGCCCACTTTGCATGCTAGCTCCTTTGTGGGGCTTTTGCATATTTACTCATTGTTATATGATGTATGAATCATATGATAATTCCTAGTTGATACTTCATTATGACTGATTTCATTCCATCATATTGTATTAGTGAAATTATTTAGAGATAAGTTAATTTTTGCAAACATTTGAATGCCTCATATTAAATAAACTCTTGCTGAATATTTGTTGAATTAAATGTGTTTACTTCCTCATGGTTTCACAGATAGTTGCAGCAAAGCTACCTCCACAAACCAGGCCTCAGAGCTCCCTGTTATTTGTTCTGCTTATGGAATAATATGAAGATAATATGCAAATACCTACTCAATAGCATGACCAATGTACTTTTTCAAATGTGAGATTTAAATCTATCTAAATATGTAAATTAAATCCAAACTATCTTTGGGGTGTCGTAAGGTGATTTCCAAGATGCATCTTTAAATGGTGAGTAGTCTAAGTTCTAATTTTCCAAATAACAATACTTCTACTTAAAGTCAAATTGTTAAAAGTGGGGAAACTTAAAAGTATCAAGAAACGTTGATTGAGTCAAGAAACAGTCACAAAATCTGTTAAAATATGTTTTAACTAGACCAATAATACTTCTTGGATCAATAACTTGGTCAGATTATACCACAATAAATTTCTTTGATATGCTAATACAATTGAAATAGTAAAACACAATAATTACTTCAGTTATTTGGTCACATATATTTGCATGATGATTCATTTTGCTGCTCAATTATCAGCCTTCTGATATAACATGAGTTACTCAATTTTGAGTGATTTGAAGGAATTTCAAGTTTTAATAATAATAACAATTTATTTCCTTCATAGAGCTTATTGCAACTTGTTTTTTTGTGTGTGTCATTTCCTTAATCAGGCTGCAAATTCCATGAGAGTAGGGGCCTTATCTATTTCCTCATTGCTATTTCCTCATTGCTTTCTATAGCACATGGACAGTAGGTGTTCAGTTAATGTTTTGTGACTGAAGATGGCTGGCTGGCTGGCTGGATGGATAGATGGATGGATGGATGGATGGATGGAAGGAATAAACCTTTGTAAGCTAAAACTTCTATATAGATTCATTACATGGTCTACATCTATCAAATGTGGGGGATAACAGTAAAAAGTGAAAAATTCAGCCAATCATTATGTCATTGCTCTAACAAATAAATCATATAATTATTTTATTGGATTATATCATTTGAGTTCATATCAACTAAGTCCATGGAGCAATGATCCTCGAGTAAGCCAGGCTATATCTGATAACATAAATGGCAAGACCTTTTAGAAATTTTAATGCAAACAAGATGTTCACATAGTCATATTGGAATTTTAAGCTTTATAACAAAATCAATATTTCTGCATTTAAAATTCCATCTTCACTTAGTCTATAATCTCCATTACAAGGATTAAGTAAATCTGAATCAATAAACATAAGGAATCACCTGATGCTGTAAAACCATTAAATAGTTCAGAGTAAGGGGAGGTAATGTGTAGCAAGAGGAGAAAATAGCAACACACACACACACAAGAATGGACATTAGCTTGGAACATACAGGCAGTGAGGTGAGCAATATGAAAACACCTTTTACTTTCAATTAAAATTACATTTTAGATTCTGCAGTAGAGTGAAACAAAGAATCTACTTTAAATAGACAAAATTTCAGACATGCCTGTGGTTGTTTATTGTCTTACTGTTTCATATGTATGGACCAGGGAGAGTTCATTAGAGCAATGTTTAAATAGAATACCATAAAATAGATGCAGCACATTTAATTCCACACTTCAAAATAGTCATCTAGTTCTAAATAGATAGTGGAATATTTTGGATACTATTAATAGAATATCTAACAGAGAGGCTATTAATAAACAAGGTTTGAATATTGTTTTTCCAAAACAGAGGTGTTTTTTTTTCTTCTTCCCTTTCTCTTATAGAGAAGAGAAAGAAAGCAAAGCATAAAACTAAAGCATAACCTTTGTAGCATGAGTGGCCAATTCTCAGTGTTCCTTTTATGCTGTCAGGCATTCCAAATGTGCCCTTATCATCTTTAGCAAGTGAAAATTGGGAGGAAAAATAGAAATGTAATCTGCACTATTATATTTTAATGTGATGCTCTACTTTTCTGTTTGTAGTTATTGAAGGTTTTGTCTTATTTCATTAAATATTTAATAAATCACCACCAGTTTTGTGACACATTTTAACCATAACACAAACAGCGGGAGGTATAAGCCCAGCCGGTTCATATAGGCATATAATATCAGTGTGTACATCATTATGCCCACAGGTGTATTGGCAGAACAACCAATGGACGGTAAGCTCTTTTCCGACAAAGCTTCGAAAATAAAGTTTCCTTCTTTTATCTTACTACAAATCAATTGGAGCCCTTACAGCAAAATCCTATAAAATAACTTCAAACACCACTTCTTAGTCTAAAAATTTGTATTATGGCTATAACTCTTTGAAGTTTTATGACTGAAGTTTGGAGAAAAATGATTTAAGTGCTATCTGCTAGACATCAGAGCTTCAAAAATTCTGTTTTTCTTGACACATAAACTGCTACCCACTGTATGTTTTTAGGATTTTTTTCTCTTGCTTTTAACCACCTAACCCAATTTCCTTGATAAAAGTTTTTTTTAACTGCAGTTTATCCAATTGAATTAATACTCTTTAAAAGTTCACCAACTTGCAATTCATTATTTTACTTTTGTCAAGTTTTTTGTTTTTATTCTACTAGAGTTTTATGGTTTTGCTCTGTGTGTGTGTGTGTGTGTGTGTGTATGTGTTTAAGGAGAACTTTCGGAATCTCAAGGATATTGGTTTTAAATTAAGTTTAAAAAATCACTGAGGAAAGTGTAAACCATGGGGGTTGAGGACACCTGTGATTCCTGCTTGGAAGCTAAATGTTAGAAAGAGAAAGCTGAAAAGTTTTCTGATAGAAAAGTCTCCCCTGCACACCGAGGCTGATGAGACCAAGGCGCCTTCTGCAAAGGGCATGAGACTCATCAGGCCTCCTCCTGCAATGGGTAAAAAGGTGTTGTCAGGGACTCAAGTCATTGCATGCTCACTGACATTCTTCAGAACCTGCAGCAGAGACTTTGGCAGTGTAAATTTCTTTAAGCAAGACACAGAAAAAGTTTAGTTTGAAAAAAAGAGGATTCCTTATGCAGGTAACTCTATTAAACAGTATGCCTGGTAGGGGGGTTACATAACTGAAAAAATAAAATAGAGTCTCTGACCTCAATATGCTGCCTTTGATGCAATATCTTTGCTTTAACACACCCAGTTTCCTTTGACTTTATATCCCATACTCCCTGAAGAATATTTTGGGCTAAGTCTTTTAAAAAAGAAAATGGTGCTTTGTCAGAGTCCAAAGTAAATTTATATAACTAATATAAATTCCTCATTGTTATACCGTACTCATAATGGCCTAACTATTGTGGAAAATTCTGGAAAGCAACAGATTTACACTACATCATTGGGGCTCAAAATGCCACACTGCAAAAAGATAAGGAACTTCCAACAAAGTGTAAATAGATGTACTACTTCTGACATTGAGAAAGTTTTGCCAGCAAAAAAAAAGGCAGCTAAGCTTAAATAATGTGGTTAGTGATGTAGTTGATTTACATTTTGGTATCTCATCTCAGACCAGTAACAAGTTTAAGGACTGGCAGCTTGTTCATGAAGCTTATTTTAAACGACTATTCTCTTTACAACCCATCTTAGATTAATGTTCATCTAGGGCAAAAAAGAAGCTGCAAATCAGAAAATAGAAACAAAAGCAAGAATTACTGAGAAATAGATGGTGTGGGGAAAAGTTATGAAATCTGGGAAATTGAGAAGGAATGAAGGGATTTTGTTTTACAAGCCTCAGTGGGGTGCCACTTAAAAAGGGTTCCTTTCTGAATTACTTAAAGAATGGGCCCAGAATGAAAACAACACAGCACATCTTGCCGTTACTAATTTTTTGTAGTGCATCTGCCACCTTCCCCCACTCCTCTTATTGCATTTACAGGCATGCCAAAGGCTTGACGATAACCCAAGAGCATGGAACAAGAGGCAAGCCAAAGTCTCAATGATCACCCAACAGCATCTAACAAGAGGCAAGCCAAAGGTTCAACGATCACCCAACAGCATCTAACAAGAGATGAAGCCCAAACTGCTTCACCGTTCTGCACATGATCAGCTAAAGTGTTGATACAGAAAACCACAAAGAAGGGCTTGATTCATATGGCTGCAAAATCTGAAAAATGGAATGCTAAGGAATGGCTAGCATGCAATGACCTTGTGCTCTCTTCTGTCCTATCAGGTAGCAAAACTGAACAAACACAGACATCTCAAAGCAGAGTAAAGACCATACCCACAGAGCTGCTTCAAAGGGAGTCTGTGGGAATATTCATCACACATTAATGTTACTCCTCTTAACTACGGGAGTACTCATTCCCTACCGATTAAGTGACTTGATTCAATGTGCTGAGAGAGTAGGTAGTGTGGATGCTTCAAAGAATTTACAAGAACTAGGCTCTCTTAAACCATTCCATTTCCCCAACTTTTCCCCACTGCTTCTCACAGGCTGGGTGCCCCTTTGGCTTGACCCTTCAGCTGCAGCCTCTGAGTACTGCTTGTTATATGCTCTATTCTTTCATATTACCCCATCTTCTCCAGCATGCTCTTCCATTATCAAAACAGTTTTTTGAAATCCTACTGCCTCCATAGATTTTTCTTCCAAGACTGCTCCAAAAAGAGATAAAAACTTATTCCAACCCTGTCTCTAAACCTAGTTTCAAATATACTTAATACTTGACCATGTTTAGATTGTCTGTCAACAATCTACATTTCTCCCATCTGTCTATCTGGCTTCAATATGTACTTTATCTGAATCAGTGTTTATCCATTCTTATTTAAAGGCCTAGAGAGCAGAGATAGTGCTTGTGTGAGTCTCTTTTATACAGTTAAGATTATTTATGTATTTGATATTATAATGACAATGGTGGAAGGAAACAAAGAATTCCAAATATTAGATGTAGCAGATAGGTAGAACAGTTTAATTAAAATTCATTCCAGCCCCCTTTCAGTTTGTATTCTTCCACTCCAGTGGCTAGAAAGCTAAAAACTACACTTTTCCAAATTCTTTTGCAGCTATAGTTCAGACATATGTTCCAGTTTCCAACTGGAATGCAGAAGCAAGCAATATGAAGAGATGGTCACGGTGGGAAGATATGATCTTGTAGCAAGTAGATGTTTTGAGGCTTTATGGACCCCAGAAAAGTATGTTCTTAGAGTTAATTCATTTCTGTGGGTGTAAATCAATTGTATGGAGGGTTTTCTAATTACATTACTTCAGTAAAGGGCCTTTTGATTAAGTTACTTCAGTTAAGGCATGGCCCTGCATGGGTCTTAATCCTCTTAATGGAGTCCTTTATAAGACAATGAAATTCAGGCAAAGATAGAGAAAGCCACGAAGGAGGAAGCTGAAGGCAAGGAAACCAGG
Source organism: Tolypeutes matacus (assembly GCA_026826555.1). Classification (NCBI taxonomy): domain Eukaryota; kingdom Metazoa; phylum Chordata; class Mammalia; order Cingulata; family Chlamyphoridae; genus Tolypeutes; species Tolypeutes matacus. Next base: position 7,778,900 of record JAKSZT010053881.1, read on the forward strand.
AAGAGAAAGGAGACACCAGCAGATATCGCCATGTGCCTTGCCATATGACAGAGGAGTCCAGGATCACTGGCAGCTGGTCTTCAGGGAGAAAGCATCACCTGATGATACCTTGATTTGGACATTTTCACAGCCTCAGAACTGAGAGCTTGTAAGCTAATAAATCCCCATTGTTAAAAGCCAACCCATTTCTGGTATATTGCCTTTGGTTGCTTTAGCAAACTAAAAAAGAGTTGATTCTTCTATGATGGCTGTGACAGAACTTCTGGTGTCTGGTTTCAGAACAGTCAGTGTTCAATGGAGTTTAAAACTGCCGTGGTGTTTGTTATGGGTTGCTTTGTGTCTCCCCAAAAGATATGTTCAAATCTTAACACCTAGTTCCATGAATGTGATCTTATTTGGAAATGGGTCTTTGAAGGTAGGATGAGTTAAGATAAGGCCAAACTAGATGTAATTTTCATGTGTCACAAAACATTATTCATCTTTTGACTTTTTTCAACCGTTTAAAAATGTAAAAGTCATTCTCAGCTCATCGGCATATAAAAACAGGCAGTGGGACAGATTTGACCCACAGGTCATAAACTGCCAACCCCTGGCCTAAGGCATATGCAAGTAGCAACTGAGTCCCTAGTATCTCAACTTTCACCCCCACAACTTAATACATATAAATTCATTCATTGGTTTTTCATGAATGACATGTTAAGTACTGTTGTGGACTGAATCATGTTCCCCACAAACATATTCAAGTCCTAACCCTGGTCCTGTGGGTGTGAACCTATTTCTAAATAAGGTCTTTGAAAATGCTATCATTAGTTAAGATGTGGACTTATTTGTGAATAGGATCTTCAAATATCCTTTTCAGATTGAGCCAAATTGAATCAAGGTGGGCCTTAATCCACATGACTGGAGTCCTTAGAAGGCAGAAGAATTTGACACAGTCAGAGAAAGCCACAGAAGGAGACCAAGGAGTTGGATTGCCATATGATGGAGGCAGAGATGCAAGGCAAGGAGCCCAAAACACTACATCAACCCAGCATCAGAATGCTGCAGACCACAGGAGAGAGCATGGCTCTGTTAAGATCTTGATTTTGGACTTCTAGCCTCCAAAACTATGGGACAATAAATTGCATTGCTTAAGCCAACCAGTGTGTGGTATAGGTCATGGCAACCCTGGAAAATTAAGACAGGTGTCATAAAACAGGAACAGAGAAGTACTATGGTGGTTTAGAAGTGGAAAAGATTACATCTGGTTGGGGGAATCAGCAAAAGCCATTGGTGACTTCTGTGACTCTCCCAAGGGAAAGGCCCCTCTGAGCTAAAATTTCTGAAAACCAAGTAGAATTTATATATATATATATATAGGTGGAGAGAGAAGGGTAGCACAGACCCAAGAGTCAGCATGATTGAAGGCCAAAAGCACATAATGGACAGTAAGTAGGTCAGCTTGGATGGAGCAATACAAAAAGTTGGAGATAAGATTGGAAATTTTACTTGGGGTCTGATCAGAAAGGCTTTAAATGAAGAGGAGGTTATATGAGAACTCAAAAGTATGCATGGATCAGGGATAGAGGTTCTTATTACTGCTATTTTCCTTTTGTTTTTAAATTTTTCCCTCAAATAAGATCGCTGGGCACAGTTTTAAGCAAAGGAAAGGATCAAATGGAGAGAGTTTGGAGATAACAGAGAATGAGAATAAGTGGAAATACCTTCAGCTATTTATAATTCAGAAGACCTAAAATAAAGTCCAACAATGTATCTGGATACTTATAAGCACTAAGCATAACGAAAATGTTTATATAGAAAATCATAGTTTGGGTTCAGTCCACAAAATAGTAATCTGTACTTTCCCAGTATGTTTTACTTAACAAAGACTCTCTTTTTAGCAGTTTAATATATGCTGCACAAACTGGTTATATAAGGCAAGGCACGAGGCTGGAGGGCTCCACTCCAATTTGACAACACCATCTTGTCTTCACACCACCTGTCACATCTATCAACATTTTAACTAATGTCAGAGTTCTTCTTTTGCTAATGAGCTGCTACACAGAGAAACATTTCTCTTCTCAGTCCGCCAGCTACAGTATAATGAGGTAGAGTGAAAGGCGTGATCTTCCTCTCAGAAGCCCCCTCTCTTTGCTTTAGAAGACCATCACTGTTCTTTTTCTCTTTTGTCACAGACCCAAATTTAGTTATATGAGACACTTTTAGATGTGTTTTGTTTTGATGTAATAAATAACTCTCCTCTATCTAAAGGTCACTCCCAAGGTTGAGGTTGGCAGTGATAATCTATATAGGTGAGTGAAATGGTTGCACTGTATTCCAAGCACTTTCCCCCACAAAAATTAGTCTCTTCATCAAAAAAGGTACCTTTTCTTATATACCTATCTCTTTAATACTAAAAAAAATCAAATATTTATAGTTCCCCAATTTCTCTCAACCATGCTTATGGTCATTATGTTCTACCTGGAAACTATGCCCCTACCTCCCACATGGTTAACTCCTAGTCTTTAAGAATAAGCTTTGGCATCACCTCCTCTATGAAGTCTTTCCTGAATGCTCGGGCTTGACTAGGTGTCCTTCTCTGGGCTTCTACTCTATTTGTTCCGGCAATTGCCTCATCATATTGAAATGAGTGGCTTTCGCATTTGTTACTCAAATTTAGATCATAATTTCCATATATGCAGAGAAAGTATATTGTTTATTTTTATCTCCAATGCCTAGCACAGTGAACTGGAGTTGCCACAGAGACAATTCTGTCATAAACATGATGCCATGCCCATTTACCTGCAATAACTTAAACTGGTATTCCCTTCATTAGCTAGCATTTCCTTACCTGAGGTCCCCAACTAAAGTAAAGTCAGATGGAACATCAATATTATAGACATACAAAATCAAAAGACTTACTACATTAGTCTTTCCCAAACACTGGTCCTATGATGAGGTCACAGGACTCCATGTCTCTATGTTTCAGAAATACCTCCTGCTATACAAATTCTTGGACATTCATAAGGCCCATCAGATGTAAAATATTCTGAAACATCCTACAGTAAATACATTTGTCTTACTTATTTTAACTCAGTGTTTTCAAAATTAATTTGACCAAGCAATCCTTTTTTTGAGGTGGGGTGGGGGGGTTGGATGGTAGGGAACAGGGTAGGTAAAGAAGCGCAGCACCTCTTCATATCTCAAAGACCCAGTGTCCCTTAAAAAAATATTTTGAGAAACACTACATTATTTATCAGCAACATCCTAATAGAGTCATTCATATGCATGCTGAGAAAATCAGAGATAGATTCTTCTTGAGAGACTCTCAGTTCCTCTGACTTGTTTCCTCAGCTATTGTCCAGAAAGATTATTTCTGAAGGAGACTTATGAGTTTAACTATAAGCATTTGCAAGAATGGTTACTTTAAAACACAAAAACTGTTTAAGAGAAGAAAATATTTTTGTGATTAATGTGTCCTACCACTACCTCACAGGAATTGTCCAAATATTTCTGAAAAACCATGGAAAATAATTTTTTCAATGGAAACTCCTCACTCTTACCATTTGTAGTGAGACATCTTGAAATTTATTCATTTTGGGTGAAGGTTGATTGTTAGACACACCCACTAAAAATAGTCACACTTTCAACAAAGCCATGTTCTGCGTAATCCCAATCTCATCTCATGGGCGCAAGGTCAAGTATAGGTATATATACATATAGATTCCTTTACCTGCCTATAAATTAGTTATCAAAACTAAAATAAGCATCAAACAGTGTTTACTTTGGCATATATCCAAGCAGTTGCTCTCTTAATCTTAAACTGGCATTTTCTGTAAAAATCATTCTTGAGATTATTGCTACTTTCTATAGTAGCTCCACTTAGATGGAAGAGATATATTTCCACTTTCATTATATTGGAGAGTTATGTGAATCTAATGAATATTTACTGAGCACCACTATTGGCAAGTGATTCTGTATGACACTATGAGGATTACAAGTACACATTTTTTGTTTACCAACAATACTTATAGGTTGACATCATTCTATGCATATACTTAAAATGTGCTGTTTGGCTCAGATTATGTTGTTCAGTACGGAGATTGGGTGATGGCTTTGCTAATCAACAAATTCAATTTTCTGAACTAGAAAGAGATGATATCAAAGTGTTACTGGCCATTGTTTATATAACCTCTTCTAATTCAGTGAGATATCTCAAGACAATGAGATAAGTTGAACAATTATTAGGTAATTATGTATATACACACCTAAAAGCCTTAAGTTAAACTCATTTTCCAACCTTACAACAATATTCTGAAATTTCTAAAGAGATCTTTGCCAATAAATTCAAATTCAACAGCATTTACAACAGTCTTTTCTGACTCCTAAACTAGATTAGGCCTTTTATAACACCCTGCAGTTTCCCATTCATAAAACTCACCACACACAATTGTTACTTCTTCTTTTTTTTTTTTTTTTTTTTTGCTAGCATTTATGCTATGTAAGACTTGTTCACTACTCTATTCTCAATGCCCACCCCTTTGCTAACCACATAGAAAATATGGAATAAATCTTTGTGGAATGAATGAATATTTTCTATGTGTCAAGTGTTGCCCTCTCTCTTACAAAGTTAAACTGTGAGACATTTTTACCTAGTGTATCTTTCAATTTCATTGCATTGACATTTATGATTTAACATCTACGCTCTTTCTGCCCTCCTACAATAAGTTTCTTGAGATCAACACCTTACTTGCCTTTTATTCACATCATTGGACATTCTGCCCAGTGCTTAGAAGGTAAATGAATAGTTTTTGAATGAATGGATGGATGGATGGAGTGAAATTTACAATCTAGTGTGGTAGACAAACACAGAAACAAATCTAATACAAAGAAGACAATGACAATGCCATTACAGTGCTAGCAGAAGACACCATTGAATGTTATAATTGAAATAAAAAGTGCTAAGCAAGTACAGGGATTTGTGAGATTGGTATAGATTAGGCAGGAGAGATGTATTCAGAACTACAGTAAGAAAGCAATATTCTAATGAGATTGTTAAAGAATTTAAATGACAGCAAATGGAATGTGGGATGGAATTTTTCCTGTTATCTAGTATTATCAGATAAGACCAGAAAACTAGGAACACTGGATAATAAACATGCTGCATTTTAAAGTGTGGTGCTAGATAAATCGATGTAAAACTTATTCAGAGACAGCCAAACTAATCTTTTGACTGTCACCATCAACAGCCTATATAAGAGACAACTAGAAATTTATTAAGACTATTCTTTGATGGGAGAGAATTATAAGAGTAGAGAGTGCTATGACATTTTCTCTCCCAGCCTACACCAATCTGTGGCCAAGTGAAGGAGTCTACAAGAGAACACTAAGAAGGCCTGGAATTACCTGCTAGAGAAAATACTTTATTCTCAAACCCAAGTCAGGTGCTTGCTTAGAGAAAAGAACTGGTAGAGCTTCCCAGGGCTGCTAACAAAGCAGAAGTCAAAAGAGGTCTAGGGAAAGCTTCAGGCATGTCTCTAGGAGAATGGGGGCCATACGATGAAGACGTAAGCTGGCACCTGTTTGGAGCTGGCTAGAGGTGCCAGGGAAGTCAAGGCAAGAAGAGGGGAGTAGGTGGTTAACCAAGTGCTCCCATTTGAAGTAAGTTTTCCCTGGGCCAGATGAATGCTAAAGAAGGAAGCCTGGCTATAGTCACCTCTAATGGACCCTACGCACGAGGGAGCCCTTCTGTGGAGAGCAGATCTGAGGAAAAAGATGCAGAGGGTCTATCATGGGAAGGTAAGAACTGAGGGGCATCAGCAGCTCATGAGTCGTGGGATAGTACAAAGCAGAGGGTCACACAGGGTCTTCCAAAGAGGATGTAAATGTGCCTCTAATGATAAGCTTAATGTTAGACACTGCCATGACAGAGCACTTCCCAGAGAGCTGCAGTCATACCCTTTTCCTCTCTTCTTTCTTCTCCACCTAAATCTTGGCAGCTCCAAAGGGGGAGAGGAGAATTTGGACAAAGAAAAATGAAAGGCTGTGTCCGCTTTCTCTACCATTGGAGAAGAGAGGGGGATGATCCAAATTAAATAGGAAATGGAAGTTTTGATGTATATTGGAATGGAAATAATAATACTGAAAACAAGATTTTTCTAATGCCCTAAAGTGACAGAGAGCAATGGAATCTGCCCAAAATAACAAAAAGTGTGATGGTGATAGTGGAAAAAAAATTAAAGCTATTTCCTAATGGTTTCGGTCCATCTCATACATTATTTATTAGAGGGTGAGTAGTTTGTATTTTATTCTGTTTGTGATGGAGAGTCAAGTTTGTTTTTAAGGAAAGAAATGATACAAACTGATGTGTGCTTTAAAGATAAGCTTTATGACAATATGTATATTATTCAAAGAATGGCTACTTGCGACTTACTGTGTTAGAGCTTCATAGACCTCAACTATACAGTTAAATTTTTCCACAGGGTAAAAGTAAGATGGCATATATTAATTTCCCTTCGTACTAATTCCAACAACAGGTAGAATGAATTAAATGATCAAAAATGCCCAGAAAAAAATATTAAACTTGTCATTGAACTTTAAGGTACTCATGAGCATATCTGTTTTAAGATGCAGAAAACCTACCTTTCAGAATTTAGAGCATCTCTCTTTTTTATTCATTTGTCTGTGAATCCTGAAAGTACTTTGTACTTGAAAACATCTCCTGAGTAGATGGTTTAGCTGGTGGGCATTGGCAAAGACCAGGTGAATCCACAGATTTACCTAAAGAGCAGCTCCACGCAGCCCGCGGCCTCTGTGCTCTGCTTCAGGAGCCTAGCATGCAGAAGAGAGTAATGTGGATAGTAAGCAGACTCTTTGGTTCTGTTCACCAGTATATGAAGATATAAAAATAAAACTTAGACAATGCAATAGGGAATTTGATATATTTAGATGGTCACAAGCTGAATTTTGCTTGTCACTGCTATAAAGAGGTGAGGAAAAGCTTTTTTAAAAACTGTTTTTAAGATGCAAGGTGTAGGGAGTTAAGATCATCCCTATAACTTGCTAAAACTGATTCTAACAATATACAGTGCCACTTTTAATCTGTTGGACTCTTATGCAACCCCACCATCACTGGCAAGGAGAGCTGGGTCAGGACCGATAAACTTTCTTCCAAACCTGCATCTGCAAGGCCTATACAAGCACACACACACACAGGCCCCTTAATTCCCAAGTCTCTTCCTCCCAACTGAAGCCATCTCAGCCACAGGCTTAGGGCCCACCCTCAGGGGTCTCTTTTTATTTTTTCTCTTATTCAAGCCTCATTTGGTCTGAATCACAGAGCCTTTCTTTTTTTATCTTGAATTCTCAATGCCAAGAGATAGAAACTGTCTGAATAACACTATGTAAACTATGATAGAACCATTCTCAATAATACATTACAGTCAAAACAATCAGCTGTGATGGTGTGGGCACAATATCTTGTGTTTCTGGGTCTCCAGAAATCATGCTGCCATTCGCATCTACCAGTGGACAGTTCAACTGAGAGTTATAGTTCAAATGACTCAAAAAGAAGCCAACACAAAACCAGGATTCTGGATTTGGTTCCGTTATCCTGAAGACTTTCTATATCAATATCACAAACAACATGGACAGAGGATATGGTAAGAATCGATATGCATTTCTGTCTGAATACCTTCTTGGTTTTTAGTTTACTGCCTCGCTCTAACCTGTGGCACCTGAATGCATTCAGGCTTTTCAAGTCAGAAGCAAGACAGGCAAAAGCCATGCATTAATAAGAACCACAAAGGACGCCAGAAGAATAGCTGTAAGAACAGCAAACAAGGAGCCCTGGATATCAAGTAAACCTTCTATTTATGCTCCACATACACTTCTTGCTGGAATAATCAACACTAACAATCACTAGCCTGCCAGAGAAGAACCCACCACATCTGGGAATCGTTGACATGGATCTCATGCCGAACTTGAATTTGCCACATCTGGTCTATCCTGAGATGGTATAACAGAAACAGGCATTTATCACCTCTACATCCAATTAATTAAAAAGGGTATCATTAAGAAAGTCTGCCTCTTATCTCCTCAACTGTGTACTCTGAAGATAAGTGAATTATGACATATGAAATGCTCAGGGCACAATATATAAAAAGAGGGACACTGTACATTTTATTCTAGCTTTAGGTGAAATACAAAATAACATTGTTTCCTGCGGTAATGACCTTAAATTCAACATGATAATACTCAAACTACTGAACCTAAGGATATATTAGATTTTGATAGTGTTTTGATTTATAGATCACATTAAGTGCATTTCTATAAAGCCCTGCCATTATGGTACTTACATGCAAGGTGTGAAACACAACAAACATAACAAAATATGACAACTTTAGATTGTGAAACCTGCTATGGAACTAATTAAAAAGTAAAATGTGGTAGGGAGGAAATATGCCCCTGAGAAAGTGACATTATAGCTGATAGTGAAAGAGGGGTTTTGACTCTTGTTTTCTGAGAATCCCATAGTGCCTCAAAGGTGGTACCTGGTAAATATAAATGTGTTGAATGAGTGAATGACAATATGAATAAAGAGACAGATTCATATATGTTAAAATGTACATGAGACTTGATCCTGTATTTTCTTTTCTATGAATGACACTAGTGGCACAATGGGTAAAATTTGAATAAAGCCTGTTGATCATATAATTAAAATAAAATGTGCATAAGATCAGAAGGGCTGGCACACTGAGTTGAGTATAACCTCTGGTATTCAAGAAATAGAAGGCCGCTGTGGCTTCAGCATAATGAGCAAAGAAAAAGGCGGCAGGAGACGATGTAGGGGGGGGTAGGCAGGGGCCAGACCGTCTTTCTTGTTAGACAGTAACACCTGTGGACTTATCAGCAACACTTATTTATAAACAATCTTGTCAAGCCACCTCTGCAGATGGCTAACCTGAATTTACCTCCAAACTCTGAGAGATACCTTTTCCTGTGTTCAGTTTCTTCTACACATTGAGATTCCTTCTCACATTAGGGTCTTTGCACAAGCTGCAGCCTCTGCCTGCAGAGCCCTCCCCCAGTCTTTGTCTTACTACCTCTCACTCATCCCTCAGCTTCCCCCTTACGTGTTGCTTTCTCAGGGAGCCCTTGCTTCTCCCCAAACCTAAATCACGTGGCCCTGGGAGAACCCCTCACTGCACCCACTGCTTTTCCTTCATCACAGTTATCCCTATTTTTAAAATTGTAAAATATTGTCTGTCTCCCCACTAGACAGTAAACTCAACACGAGCAGGAATCATGTCGATTTGCTAATCACCTTTGGACATGGTATGAACTCTGTAAATATTTCCTGAATGAATAAACTAACTTCAACTCTGATTTATATAAAAAAGACTGGAGGAAACATCTTGAAGTATTCTCCTATTCTGGCGATTCAATAGCTGTTAACTGTATAGTCTCCAACCTTAGAATAACATTTTCTAGAATAAAGCAAATGTGCTTGGCTCTCTTCCTGACTTGGACAGCATGTGACCTTGAGCAAATCATTTAACCTTGCCTGTGCATGGTGGTTGGGGGAGGCGGGAGGATGGCAAGCTTCCACTGTAGGAAGTGTTTTACGTGATGGTGAGAAGAAAATGAGGAGGGAAGCAGGGAAAAAGGAGGGCCTAAAGTTATCTGGAATTTTTTAGTAGCACGTCCTCTACATCTCAAAATGATAACCACAAAACATACAGGGTTATTTGTGCATGGAGGCCATTTTAGGATGTCGGTTTTCTGTTTGAGAGCAAAACGAAAAGAGCAATTGCATGTGAAGGAAGGTGTCTTTAGTTGAGATAAAGGTCAGCCACGGAGACAAAGTATGCATTAACAATTTAATCATTGCTTATCAGGATAATAGTTTTTAATTAAATGTTTAAAATTGAGAGGGATAGATAGAGAAGCATTTTACATATGTATTTTTTTTTTTTTCTGACATCAATACCTCTATTGATGAACAGATCCAATTTAGTTTCACTCTGAGAGAGTAGACAATGGCCAGTTTTCCTCCAGCTGGCTTATTTTACAAGCATTAATGAACAATTAACCAACACTGGCACTCTTTCCATCTGTAATCCTGTAGTAGATCACTAATCTCTACCACTAGCAGCTAATGATGAAGGTCTCTTAAGCTTTACTTTTTATCTCAGCCAGTTCTTAATACTTGCATAAGTATGCTTTCTGAGGAGGGGGCCCCCTACTGCTATGCAACCCGAGAACAAAAGCCCAGAGACATTTTTGAAGGGGTTTCTGTTCAATAACACTTCTATGCTTGTGTTTGCTTTCCTCCTACAACAAACACCAGTGATCAACAGAGGGCTCTGGGGGTCACGAAGGGCTCTGTGTTTCCATACTTCTTCTAATACTTATAAGAATGTATTCAGACCGCATTATACATACCTCCCCCCTGCCCCGCCCAAACTGCATAGGCAGACACCCTAAAGCAGAGAGGGAAATGTGAGCTAAATAGAATCAAACAGTATTTTTCTCCATGACTCAGCTTTGATTTGGTATTGGATAACATTACATTTGAAAATACATTGTCGTTAAAAATGTATATGGGAGAGGCAGATTTATCTAGAAAACCCCACACAGGATAGAGCTCCATTTCTCTGAATTTAATGCAACTTATATTTAATTGTCTCTCTCCAGTGGGGCAGAAACCAATCCACTATTTCATTAGAACTCCTCTGTAGGGTCAAGATTTAAAGAAAATGCAGGGTCAAGATTAAAAAAAAAAATCCAACTGTAGAGTGCCACAACTGTAGGATAAGAGCTTAGGCTGAAATAGCAGAGTTTTCATTCCAAACTACTTTTTAGACTCTTACAACTTGCTGGGAATGTTATTATTTCAGGGAAAATTGTACTCAAGACTTGATTCCCAGACTAACTTCTTAGAAAAGGTTTTGTGAACACAAATCTTGCCACCCTTCAAGGGCTGAGATAGGACGATGGGCAGCAGCAGTGGCAGCAGTTGTCAGTTTCTGCATTTATTGCTTTTGTATCCAAGTACTAAGACAAAGCAAACAACAGCACATGTCTGTTCAGTGCTAAAACTCCTAACTTGGCATTTCCTGTAGTTCTTGGCCCTCGGAAAATTGTAGCAAATTATAAACACTGTTCATCTGGAAGCAGCAAAACTACCAGGGAGATATTGAGGGTGACCTTGGTCGGGAGTGGCGAAGCACTGTGATGGGTCTGAACGGGATGATGGCGAGGAAATCTGCTGTGTAAAGAGGAAGAAGAAGAAGGAAAGAAAGACAAGTATGGCAATCCAATACTTTTCACTCATTTCTTGAGCTTTAACCTTCCCAGTGCGCTAACAACGCACATCACCTACAATGAACCACGATCTGGGGACTCAAAGATGTATGATGCTTTATAAAAATAAGTTAAACCATTCTTCTACATTCAGCTGAAATGAAATGGATTTTTTTCATAAGCCAGCTCACTTTTTAATATATCCATTTGGAAACCAAAGAGGAAAACAAAACAAAACAAAAAAATCTACTTTTTCCCTTCTAATGTTCAGAGCTGCCTGAAATGGAGAAAGGGGCTTAGTGGACAGAGCCCTGAACTAAAAAGTTTGGAAGTTGAGTTCTATTCACACATAGCTACTGACCCCTTGTGTGATCTTATACAAGTCACTTAACCTCTCTGCCCTTCAGCTTCCTCATTCATTCCACAGACACAATGCTACCTGCCCCTCCCTACCTCTGTGGAGCTGTAAGAGTGAATGAGCTACATCTGCAAAGCACTTAAAAACACCATAAGTTTAGTGCTAGGCTCAAACAGGGGAAAACATTGTGAAACGCCTGCAGTGTTTTAACACACATAATGAAAATAAATATAGATTATAGATAGGAAAACATGAAGGTCAGGGACATTTGCCACTGGAAATTTAGTAGTCCTCTGCTTTGAAAGCCAGTCTCAGTGACAGGATGTTTACTTGATTTGCTCTTTATGAATCGCTGCACTGAGCTAATTAATTTAAGTGAGTGTTTGGACAGGAGTAGTAAAGTTTAAAAGAGGGTGTAGCTGTGGTATCCTGTGACTCTCAGATTGCTGTGTATTAATCCCCACCTAAGAAGAATTAGTGTAAGATTATCTACTAATCTCACTCTCAGAAACGTATTGTCTTTACTATCCCACGAATACACCTTACTCATTTCTACTCCTTATCTTTCCACATATTGTTTCACAACTTCTCCCTTCTACCAATTTAATTCCCACCTCTTTTTCAAGTTTCCCCCACCTCCTCCATCAGGTGTTCTATAACAATCCCAACCTACACAGACACACATGTATATCTATCTCATACAATACTAGACGTAAGCTAGAAGTCCAATAAACACGTTTAGCATGATGTGCTGTAAAGCAGCCTGCATAAACAATCAGTTCCTTAAACACACCAATAATTCCTTGCCTCGGGAACTTTGCACATGCTGTCCCTTATTCTGGGCACCTGTTCTCTTCTCTGGTCTCAGTTTGAGTATAATCTATTCACAGAGGCCTATACTGATCACCCAATATAAAGCAACCCTTCACCTTGCTACTGATCTCCTTCGTTCACAGTAGTTATCCCAATTTGTAATCATATGTTTCCTCATTTCAATTTTTTTACTTTATTATGTCTTCACTACTAGAGTGTATCCATCCTCTACCTTTAAGACAAGAAGCATATCTCTTTTGTTAACCACTGTTCAATAATTGTTGAATTAATTAATCGACAATGTCCATCTAATCTCCTGTTAGCCATGTTCTCCCTGAGGTAGAAAGTTCTCTTTCTACTAATGTCATAACTCTTTTATCAAAATCCCCAAAATGCAGCCCAATATTTTTGATATCTGATAATACTTCTGGTGTGTTCCTTAATTAAACACACTCTAAGTTTCTTATCTCCTGTGCTCTCAAATTTGGGGCAAAAAACTATAGGCTGGGAGGAGGACAAAGAAATAAAATCACATGCCATGTCCAAAGGATCCCATCCCACAGAAAATGAGTTTGTGTTCCAGGACTGAGCCAGGCATTTCACTGTCTGCTAAGTAGAGGTCAGTGTCTTCTTCATCCAAGGCCCTCCCTGAGATACTGGAAGTGCCTTTGCCCCTATCCTTTCCCTTCCCATACCTTGATTTGGGGGACCAACCATTAGTTCCAATCTACTTTTCCTTGACTCCCAGGGGCGCCAACAAGTTTTCAATAAATAGCACCCATTCCACTTCAGATTCCCCAAGGTGGATGGAGATTGTTGCCTGCTCAGGGACCCTTGATATCTAGTAATATAGTAGCACCCCCATCTCACAAGGTGAATACAAAACTAAAAGAAATAAAAGCATTGTGCAAACTGTGAAACTGCTATACAAATGTTAGGTTTTACTTCTGTGATAACAATACTGCAAGTACTACAGAAGCATTAGACCTACATGGCTGACAACCACTGTGAGCCGCCCATCATAAACAACCCTTAGGAACAGATATGGTGAAAAATACCATCATTGTTTTGGGTGGAAGCAACAGAAAGCTCAACTGATAGATGCTTAAACATAGCAAGAAATCCTGAGGTAGGAAGGCTCCAGGATTAGTTAATTCAGAGGCTCAATTATTTCATCCAGAGCCCAGGTTTTTGTTTTTGCTCTTCTATTTTCAATATATTGACTAGCAAAGTTCAGGGCAACATGTTTATAGGTGTCACATCCTTACACACCAATATTCAGAAGTCCCCAGCTCATTTTCTTTCATATTTCATTGTCTAGAACTATGTTAAATAGGCAGCCCTAAACAAATCACTTACTTGGGAATGGATTTATCACAACTGGCCCAAACCACTAAATAAAAACGCCACTGAAAGTGGAGGTAACTTCAGCCAATGCATATGAAAAATGGATAGCTGTACAAAATCAGAAGTGCAGAGGTACATTGTGGGTAGGCAATTAACAGTCTATCTACAGTGACAGATTGAAGGAGACTGAGAGCTTAATTGTCCACCAAACCAAACATTATTTAGACACATTCATTTATGTCCCTGAAACATTTCCTTGGAAACTGATGTATTTTGAAGCTACACATGCTTTCCTAGGATACTACTCTTTCCCTAAAAGTGGCAAAAAGTTTTGCTTCTTCTTTAGACCTGGAAAACTGTTCTGTCTCTAGTTAGAAAGGAATAACTGCCAGATGCTAAGTAATGGGGTGGCTAGAATATGCATGGAGAAGATTCAGTTGCAGACAGCCATAAAAAAAATAAAAATAAAAAGTAAAAAGCACAATGGGTAATTTATCTGCTACTCACTCTAAACTTTGGCTTCACTGAGCTATTTATGCTTCCAAGCACCTGTCCTGATTTATCTAGCTTCCAGGGCTTTCGCACAAGGTGTTCTCATTGCAAAACTTTTCTCTGCCTCTTTGCCTGCAGAAATTCTATTCATTCTTTTGCTTACACAGTTCCTCATTTGAGAAGCCTTCCCAGATCCCCTAAGACTGGGCCGTTGCAGCACCCTGGTCTAGACCCCTATTATGTCATTAATCAATATATACTCTAACTGTCTGTGCCTTAATGACAAGAGCTCTTTCCTATAATCCCAGTTCTAAGCATGGTGGCTGGCAGACAGCAGTGCTCAGGAAGTGATTGTTGAATGAATAAATAAATGAATTTGCGTTTAGAAGGGCATAGAGTGCATAGCTTTATGTTCCCTCATAGATCTTCTCTGGGATACCAGTTTCTGGGTAACAGTTAGCCCTGTGTTGTGCCTATAAGCCATATCAAAACTACTATTATCTCAGTTACCAGTTCTGTGGATTAGCTGATTTCCTTTTGCATCCCAGAATCCTTACAGATTACCTCCCCTTACTACTTCACTGGGTAAATTTTACTGCTTCCATATAAGTTGGAGCAACACTTACATCTATTAGCACTTCTACCAAAAGTTTACCTAATGACTTCTAAATGACAAAGAAAAAGAACCTAGACAAGCTAAGGTAAGCCATCTTCTATTATGTTACATCAAGTTCAACTAAATTCACCTGTAAATTCAAAGTAGGTCTGTTTATCAAACCTAGCTGTCATATCCATTATAATTGTATCTAAGTTATAGGAATACAATTATTAAGCATGTTTTCCTTAAAAATTAGTTATAATATTTGGAAAAATTTTGATGGAAATAAATGAAATGTTCAATAGTAAGGTATGGGTTAAATAAATTATGATATATACATATGATGGTTACAAATAGCCATTTACAAGCATCATGCTGTAAAATACTTAATGATATGGAGACATGCTCATAAGATATTGGTAGGTAGAACAGATTATTGAAAAACTAGATAAAAGTGTGACCCCAATTTATAATATATATATAGACATGCCTAGGAAAAGAACTTGAATATTATATGCGAAAATGTTAGCAATGTTAGCAGTGATTATTTCTGGAGCATAAGAAAGAATATAACTTTATAAGAATAACTTTATTCTTTGGGCTTTTATCTGGTTTCCAAATTTTGTGCAATGAATATATATTACTTTGATAATCAGAAAGAAATTACTCAAAAGTTGAAGGACACAAATATGTTGTGAATGCAACTATAAAAATCAGCAAATCAATGTTTCTGTCTTTTTCTTCAAAAACAGCCTCAATTTAAACCTCAATTCCTATCCCCCCACCCCTGTCAGTTCTCTGTACACACTCACATTCAAAGAGTGGTTTAGCAACACTTAACCTCTGTCTAGCTATGGTACCATGGAGAATATCAGCTTGAGAAAAATCAGGGCCTAGAATTTAACAAGTCTATGTTTCCAAATTTGACAGAGAAGATTATATGCTGGTAGCACCTTGTTATACTTTTCCTGTGGAATTATAGCTATTAGATTGCTTCTAGATTATAGCTACTCTAAAGTCAGAGACCACAACTTAGTCATCTTTGTATTTGCTGAGGCATATAGCACAATGCCTTGAACATAGTAGGTGCTCAGTAAATACATTTTAATTAAATACAACTGATCTACCAATTAATAAAATAATCTCTATTAATTAATAAATCAACTGATTTTTGAGCATCCATATGCCCCAGAAACTGTGCTAGGTCCTGTGTTAAAAAACAAAAGATGATTAAAAAGGGGTCTGCTTTCAAGAAATTTTCAGCCTTGTGGAGAAGGCAAAGCTATTGCACATGAGTCAAATAAGTGTTAAATTGTGCCATATTCCTAGAGCTAAAATAGAAATTCAGAAAAGAGAAAGATGAGCATAGACAGGAATACAAAGCAAAGGTTTTCTGTTCCCAACTCTAAAATAGCATCTCCCCTCTAACTGCAGACCAAGTCCTCAAGGTCTGCCCATTAGTCTTCCCCCACTCCTGCCTTGCCAATCTGGCATGTTTTGCTCCATCCATTTTAACCCACTGAGCCAACCAATCTACTGATCTCATATACATAATTGTTCCCACACAAAATATACTATACCTACTTAGTAAAATTATAAAAAAAAGGAGTAGATGAGAAATAATGCACAACATACACAGAGAAGAGACTTAAAAGATCTTTTAAAAACCTTGAAAGACTGGGGGATCTCCAAGAACGTTGAAACCACAGCCAAGTAAAATCAGACATCATCACTATGATGTGAATGAAGAAATAGCTTGGAAATCAGGAAATCTGAGTTCTGATCTTGAATTTGTTACCAACTAGTTGCCACCTAGTTGGTTGCAAATTTTTTAATATTTTAAATAAATATTTAGATTACCTCAAGATTTTATGAATTAATCTATAAACTCAAATCAGCTTTTGCTTTGTAGCACTGTAATACAAATGGTGATTGGTGAAGCCAACAGATTCCTATATACATGCTTTTTGCAAGGTTACTGAGTTTGGGAATGCTTTGGGGGAGAAAATTGTATAAATTCCAGGTTATTACAGAAGTTTAAGTCTACTGAGACTTAGACCCCTCTTTTTTTTAAATGTCTCTTTTTCCTTTCCTTTCATTGACTCACCTAACCAGCCATCAATTCCACAAATAGTCTACATGGAAAAATAAAATGCATATATACATAATAATCAAAATAAAGTGAAAGGTGTTAATTGCCTTGTGAGAGGAGAAGATGAATTACTAAGAGACATATTCTAACCAGGAGAGATCAATAATGGCTCTATCCCCCCACCCCTGCCATAATATGATCTGGAACATGAGATAAAAACAGCATTATCAAAACTGAAGATGAAAAAGTTAATGTGTATTCAGAAAAGAGCTGGAATAGCTCAATTGAGTAAGAGAACAGGTGTTTTGGAGTTAAAGATAGAAATGAAAACTGGGAACAGAAGGTGCAGGGACTTGGGCTGAATTGTGGGGATAATAGGGAGCCAACGAAAGCTTCTAAGGAGGGAAGTGACACACTACCACACAATTTTCAGCTGCATCTGCTGAATAAGACGTATGCCTACCAGGTGAATTTCTTACCTAACAGTTTCCTTAATTCTGACTATTAAAAATAGGCATGTTCTATAAGTATAGCTTATAAGGAGTAACTTTAATTTTCATTTCCATCGTCTACCTTCCCTTTTGAAAAGAATTTTATTGCTTTTGCTATGGTAGTACCAGAATGTTCCCACTCTATCTTGGCTTGTGTCATGCCATCAACCTAAAAATAGATGCTAATTAACAAGGTTATTTCTAACTTACATTGTTAAAAGAAGAGGAAAACAGTGATGAAACACATATAGAGTATCAAATTAACCAAGGATGGAACTAAATTCTAGTTCAAAATTCCCACCTCACAGATATTCAATTCACTAAATAGTCTTTTTTTCCCTAAATAAGAGATAGTCATTATCCAAATTTCCTATCCCTGATGTGATAATATAGTGTGATGAGACATGCCCCAACAGAACACAAATTGACTTTGGGAGCCTAGATGCTACATGGAGTGTGTGAATGGTAAAGCAAATATCTCACTCTATTATCTGTTGTCTCTGAACCAACAGATTACATGGTTCACTGACTAGCTGAATAACTTTTAGACAGTTTGCTCATGTCTATTTACACATATTCCACAGAAATATATTAACAACTGAGGAACAGTTGTAAAAATTATATAGCAAGATGGATAGATGAGAGCGACAATCTCTCTGTGTACATTTCTGCAGAGAAGAAGAAAGTTTTTCAAGGTAAAGGAAATGGGGAAAAACACAGATATATACATGTATATCTTTCTGCCACTACAGAGTGTGAATTCCATACAGTAATAGAGGCAGCACATCATGTAATCTCCTGGAAATTCCTTACATCTATCTGGGATACTGTTATAATATCTGTCTTTATAGCAATGAGTTTAAGATTTATATTTGTGCTCTAAAATATTCTACTGGACAATTGTATTTTTTAATAAGAAATCCACTGTTCACATTCATTTGATAGTCATCCTAGTAATGAAAGGTTTTTTGTGTACACTTTTACTTAAATAATAAAATGTTTATTCTCAAATCAGACCACAATTTTAATCAACTCTCCAAGTCACATATATCTCACATAAAAAGATATCATTTATAGATATAAGAAGATTCTCACATCTATTAAAATAACACTGGTCTCTAAGTATTTTCCTTTAAAAATTAGTAGTAGTATTACATAAAACTTCCTTCAGATAGATACTGCTTATCACTACATACTGTTACTAACAGAATTTTCCTATATAATAAACAATGGGTGATTGTATGACACTGGCATTACATGGCCCTCGTAGTCAGTAGCAAAAAGGCTCACAGACATTTAAGTTTGAAAAACACTACGATCTACATCTCCCTTCAAAGGCTCAAGTATACCACTCCTTCCTTTTAGAAGCACTGTCTTCCTTGATTCCCCATTCCCCTGCTTTTCCTCCTCTCTAGCAGCCCTTTCTCAATCTCCTTCTAGCTTATTCTCTAAAGGCCATGAACTAGCGGAGCTCTTCAAGGCTTAGTCTTTGACCATTTGCTTTCTAGTCTCTCCAATTAACTAAACTTACCCAATTCCACTGCTGCCTCCTAAATATATTTCCTACATCAGCTGACTTTTAAATATGCCTTTGCTTGGAGGGCCAGACACATATACATTTGCCCACTGACAATTCCACTTAAACATCTCATCCAATTCAACATGTCTAAATCATCTCCCCAAAGCCCCAGTTCCAACCCTGGCCTGCACACCATCGGTTCTCTATTCCAGGATGGCACCATCATCCTTCCAGTTGAACAAGCCAGAAGAACTCTAATCAACGTCTTTAACACCTCAACCTTTATCTCCAATATCCAGTCTATCTCAAGCTCTGATGATTTTTACTCTTTCATTTCCATCCACTTCAGACTATTGCCACCACCAGTGCTGCCATAGTCTACCTCTTGCCTGGATTTCTGCAGTAGCCTCACAACTGGTTTCCCCATACCAATTCTGACCCAATGCTTCCAGTATAGTGTAATAAAAATACTTTTCAGATGCAAATTTCACCTGTTAATCACCCACTTAGAACTCTTCAAATGTTTCCCATAGCTCATAAGAGAGACACTAAAATCCTGAACAAGATTTTGATTGACCTTGTCCTTGCTTCCCTCTCCAGCCTTATCTCATGCTCCTTTCTGCCCCCATTTACAGCTCTCCAGCCAAGCCTTCTTCCAGTTACTTAAACCTGTCATGCCCCTCATTGCATAGAAGCTTTGTACACACTGTTCTCTCTGCCTAGACTATTACCCTGACCCTTGTCCTTTCGTTTTCTTTATTTCTATTAATGTTTCAGCTCAAGCATCACCCTCCACAGAAAAACTTTCCCTGACCACTTCCCCTTTCCCCGACCCCACGCCAGCTCAGAGTCACGGTCTCTCCTTAAATACACTGAGAGCTCCCTATGTGTTTCCTTCTTAGAAACTATCAGTGTCAGTAATTATATACTCACCTATGCTGTTATTTGATTAATGCCTAACCCTTCCTCCATTTTTCTGCAGGCTCCATCAGGTCAGAGGCTGTGTCCTTTTCCCTACCACTGTATCCTTAGTGCTTAACACAGCAGCTGGCTCACAGTGAATGTGTGTAAGTATTTAGTGAATAAATAAATGAAGCAACAGGATATGAGTCTAGAAAGAAAGGATGGAAGAGTTTACGAATAGATATAGCTTCCTAACTGGCTTTCTTATTTTTTGTCTCTTCCCTTTCTTCATATTGCCTCTGGAATTATCATCTAGATAATTCCACAGAATTGTGGAAGGACTTTACAAGTTGTAAAGCACTCACAGTATTATTATCATTATGTTGGTCAAAACTTTTGACTTCCATGCCAAGGTTCTCCATGATTTCACCTCACCCTATTCTTCCAGCTTCTCCTCATACTATATCCCACCATAAACACAATGCCTCAGCTATACCATGATATAGTATGTAAGACATAGCACTGTGCAATTGACACAGTGAAACACAGCCAGGCTCCATGTCTTTGTTCCCACGGTTCCCTCAGCCATAATGCCTGATATTTGCCAAGGTACAGTTCAAATTCCACTTCTTCAACTCATCTGTGTCTCCCAGTGAGTTATGATGCTAAGAATTTTTTGTAATGGGCACCAGACTTTCCTAAGCTCTGAACTCAGACTTTTAAAGACCCGGATTTGTATTCCAACCTCTTGGTGTTTTACTTAAATACAAGACCTAAGACATCTGGTTTATTGTTTAAATGTCATAGCCAACTTTGAGAGAGGAGCAAGTCGGATGGCTTTAACAATCCCTAGGCATTTCAGTTGTCTCCTCAAGGTCTAGCTAAATTAAGCCTACAGATTAAAATAAATAAATATTTCCTTCATATTTTTTTACCAACCATCTCCCTTCTCATATCACCCATAATTTAGATCATTTAAGTACAGTTAATAAAAACCACCATTGTTTATAGCTCATTTGCCTTGTTTTGTTCAAAGGGACATAAGCAAGTTGTTAGGCAGAAATAAATGATTATACTTTAAACAAAAATACTTGCTATGTCCAAACTCATATCCATCCCAACTTCATGTCTAGTTCACTGAACACCCAGTAATCCAGTATTCATAGCTACATTTCTCTTTAGGCCTGAATACCAGTGAAATTTCTTTCTGTAAACAGAAATCATAAGAAGAATATCTTCTGCATATCATTTGAAAAATTAAAATAATTTCAGTGCATACAACACATTGCTATCTGATGCTATCCTAGTTACTAAAAAACAAGTTTTAAAAGCAAAGTCCAAGACTAATTATCTTTTCCTTTTGCTGCGCAGCTGCCAAAGCCGCAGTCACTAAGGATAATCTTCAGAAGCTTGGCTTTGTTGCTGTAGCAACCAACTCAACTTTATGTATTTTTAAGTGTATTCTTTTGGAGCATCTTAACTAACAATAAAATCTACCTGATCTAGTCCCTTGTAACAAGCGCTAAATTCATTTTTATAATTCTGATTTAGATATCAGAACATATAGGAACCTAGTCAAACAAGGGTTTGAAACAACAAACACTCTTTGTATGGAAACTGCTGGAAACTGCATGGCATGTGCCACCTTCAGGCCAGTATCCGTTTCTCCAAGGTGAGTGGTCACAATCAAAAAGAAAAGACTGACAAGAAAATTCCTGCCTCTTTCAGCTCAGACCCTCCAGCAGTCTCAGGATTTAAATGCACCACAGGCCAATTCTACAATGCCCTGAATTTCTGTTTACTTGCACTGGTCAAGATTGATAAGCAGATTTGAAATCTTTCACGCAATGTTCAGAAATTAGGGCACCTGTATCCAAACACCCTGTATAACCAGTAATATCAAGCTCTGTGCTACCATTAAGTGATTTTAGCTGGTTTTCATTTATTTAATTGATCTATATTATACTAAGAAGCCTGACAATTTTTGGAAGTAGGGTAGATATTCATTCTAAATATTAACGAAAATATCACACACAAAACACAGAGCACCTACATAATTGTACAATTCTAATAATAGTCACCTTGTATTTGCTACCTATCTACAGAGACTACAAACTATTTTAAAACAGTGTCCAAAGAACAGGTCCCCAAGCATATCTGTAGCTTCTGCTAAGAATGGATAGAAAAAGAGACTAGGTTCTTCTGTAAATCAATCAATCAGTCAGTCAGTCAGTCAAGGAGTATTTATCAGATACATAAACAGTATTGGCAATACATAAACATACATAGAATATAGGCAAGATGGCGTTGGTGTAGGAGGGCGCACACTGCAAGCTCCCAGAGCAAGGCGGATTGGG
>JAKSZT010053881.1:7811155-7856754 GCA_026826555.1 Tolypeutes matacus
TCACTTGGAGTTGGAGTGGACATCACCATCCCAGTCGCCTCTGGATTGGGGGAAGAACTATGGACTAGAGTGGACTTGATGGTATTCTCTTGCTCACATATGGTGATTCTTGCAATGCAAGAAATTATAACAATGAGGTGGAGCCTGTGGCCACTTGATAGTTTTTGGGTAGGGAGGGGATGAGCAGTTGAAATACAGTGGCTTCTTTGGGAGTTGGAGGTTGTCCTGAGTACTGTTGTGGCAATGGATGTAGGCCATTTTAAATCAGCACACACCACTCAGAACTGAGTGGGAGAGAGTGTGGTCTACAGTGTGAACTGTGGTCTATGGTTGGTGGCAAGACTCCAGGATGTGTAAGTTCATTGAGGTTGGTGGGCCACACTGTGGGAGATGTTTGTGTGGGATGTGGTGGGAGGTGTGGGAGGTGGGCAACATGGGAATCCCAGTGGGTTCTGTGTAATATTTTAGGTAATCTAAGCACCTCTTAAAATATATGTATATATATATATATAAATAACATTTTTGTAAGCAAATACACATATATGCATATATATTTATATATCATTTTGCAAATGTTTGTATGTATTGTGAGAATTTTGATTTTTACCCATAATAAAAAAAAAAAAATAAATAAATAAATAAATAAATAAAATATAAACCAAAAAAAAAAAAAAAAAAACCATACATAAACACATTTTTCCCTCATGTAGTTAATAACAAACTAATGATTTTTTATGGGGCTATTGAATGAAGTAGGAAAAACAAAACCAAACAAAAAAACAATATTTACTGAGCTTTGGAGATTCTGAGGAACAGAGGACCATATTAGTAGTAGTCTGTTTTAAGAAAATAAGCTCTGCGAAGCAGACCCACCTGCATGGCTACTGTTTGAACAAACCTATAAAATAAAGATGGTTGTCTTTAATAAAACCACTTTTCCTAAACAGTTACAACATACCAACTTTTGATCCTTAGAATGTGGTGTAAATTGTTCTGAGATTATTAATAATATGTTATGATTACTAGAAAAGTAGCTATTAGTTTTAACTTTTTGCTGAGTTTAGCAGTTTCCATTTACATGAATTCCAACAGTGTGAGTTAAATACTCACTCCCAGGAGACTCCTAAATGATGTGTTTCAATGATTCTTCCTTCAAGGAGACTCTGTTTTCTTGAGATGCTAAGTGTAGATGCAATTTGGGTACTCCTCAGTAACTTACATGATGATTGTAAATGTACTACGAATCGTTAAAGACAACATACATTTATTTTTAGTGGTAGTTTTTTAAATGCGTAGCTGTCAAGCAGTTCTCACTATGGTGATTCTGTTTCTCTGAACATAAAATTTGGCCTCTGGCACTCTCATTCTTCTTACCTTCTGTGGATATTTGCTCAGATGTTCCCCTCACTTAAAAGACCATTTTACTTTCATCTAAAATAAAATGGAAAATTTGCGGTTAATGCCAAGCTCAGTTTCATAAAACTCCACCTTTTTGCAAAACCAATTCCTAAGAAACCATCCCACAATTTTCTTTCCCTTTGCAATCCTTCACAATGTAGTAAGATCTGTTCTGTTTTGTCATTTAGCAGTTTTGCATATGGATATGTATTATCTCTCTAACTAAATGCTATGCTTCTAAAGGGAAGGGATTTTTTAAATTTCATTTATATCTGAATTGCCTATGATATGTTTGAGAACAGATTATATGTGTTATAAATGGTATTTGAGAAAATAAAATTAAAGATGAAACTCTTGTGAGGTGAATTACTTAAATTACCTTTATATTTGTGGTTTGTTACAAAAAGCTTGATATTTTTAGATAATACTTTTACATAATTAAATAGGTGAATCGGTCAGTTATTAAATATTTATTAAACATCTTCTGTGGGCCTGAAACTATGCCAGGTGCTACAAATAATATAAAATTATTAATAATACATGGTTTCTATCCTCAAGGTGCTTGTAATCTAGAAGTGTCTAATGGCAGGTTTTGCTACTATCAGATGTGAACAGTTACAAGTTAGTGGAATGATTAAACATCTTGGCAGCCTCAGAAATGTACAATCCATATTTTAAAATAGTACAGTTCAGGATGCTAGATACATTAAATTTTAAATACTATGAAAAAAGCAAAGCAATTAAACCATAAGCACTTAGAATAAAACTTATAATACAAAATAAAATAATCTTCTATGAAATTATAGTCATTGATCTTTCCTTTCTGTTTTTATCTTCCATATCAAATCAGCAACAGTCTTATAACTTATACCAAAAGGGGGGGGGGGAGAAAAAAACTTCCATATTCAGTTCTTTGCTTTCCATATAACTGCTACTATGTTAATTTAGACTCTCATTATTTCTCACCTGAATTCATAGCTTCATAATTGCTCTTCCTATCTCCAATCTCAGCATTGCTACTATAGTCTCTAAAAAGACACAGGTAACCATGTTATTCTCCTGCTTTAAAGCCTTCAGTGGCACTGCCTTGCCTAACTCGTGGCATGGTTTATAGGACCCTTACAGTCTGGCCTTCCACTATTACCCATCTCTAACTCTCCCTCTGGTCCAGACACAAGAAATTTGCCAGTCCCCTCACTTCTTGATTACTGATTAGTTCATTCATTCTGTCAGAAAAATGTTTATTAAGCAACAGTGCAAAACCCTTTGCTAAGCACTGGGAACACAGTAGAGCTCATAGTCTAGGAGCAGAGACAAATAAGTAATCAAATTGCCAAGTAGTCACTAAGCAGCAGCAACTACTGCAGCTGCAAGGTTGGCTTGTATACTTCCATAGCTTCAAAGGCGGCAAGAGAGTCCAAATGGACTCAGATAGTTTATTATGTAGACAGATGACCAAAGCAAGTCCACATGGTGTCAGCATCCCATATCCCCATTCCCACAAGATGTCACTAAACTGGAGAGGCCAGACAAGAGATGATAGTGGTAGGTTACTCTGCCTTGAGGTGCCAACTCTAAACTACAGGCAGCAGCAGCAGTTTTATAGACTTATATAGAAGCTTGCAGCTGTACCCTAAAGGGATAGGGGTGGAAAAGCCCTGCACTCAACTGAAACTAGAGGATGAATGAGAAACAGCCTTGTGGCAGTCTCCTCAAGTATATAAGAAATTGTCTTGTGGTGGCTCCCCACCAGTTATCTCCCAATACTCCAGGAGGAATCCAGAACTCTTCACAAGACTCAGACCAGATTGCAGTTGAGCCTTGCCAACACAGACTATGTGGAGATGGGTAAGGTGACCAGGTGTGATGATTTGAAGCTATATGTACCCCAGAAAAGTATGTTCCTAAAGTTAATCCATTCCTGTGAGTGTGGATCCATTGTAAATATGATCTTTTGGTGAGTAGGATCATAAGTTAAGATGTGACCCACCTCATTCAGGGTGGATCTTAATTGTCTCATTGGAGTCCTTTATAAAAGACTGAAATTTAGATAAAGAGAAAGCCAGGGAAACAAGAAGTTGGAAGCTATGAAACCCAGAAGAGGAGGGAGACACCAGCAGATACCACCATGTGCTTTGCCATGTGACAGAGGAAACTAGGATCACCAGCAGCTGGTCTTCAGAAAAAAAGGTATCATCTTGACGATGCCTTGATTTAGACATTTTTACAGCCACAAAACTGTAAGCTTGTAAGCCAATAATTACTACTATAAAAGCCAACTCATTTCTGGTATATTGCTTTCAGCAGCTTAGCAAACTAGAACACCAAGGCACCTATGACTGAGCCATTCCCCTACAAAGTAAAGAGTACAATACGTACAATGCCAGAAAAATGTTCACGGTACTCTAGGAGCCCATAGGAGGGGTCCCTAGTAGAGTAACGCAATGTACCTTTTACCACACTTGATCTAGCCGAAATGTTTCTCCCTGTGATAATTTGTCCAACTCAGGCCCAGGGTGAAAAGTCCCCACTACTTCCATTGGATGTCTTCTTCCACCATTCTAGGCTGAATAAATTGCTCTTTCCAATGTACTTTAATAGTCCTTAGTTTATGCCTGTGCTTGAATTGCTATAAACCATTCATCCATACATTCATTCATGGACCAGGCACTGTAGATACAGCAGTAAACAAAACAGAGAAAAACCTTGCCCCCATGGGACTTATATCTGTTCTGTCCATTCTGTTCCTTCAGTCAAACTGTAAAACTTAAAAAATAGTCTAACATTCAGGATCCCTTGAATGTTCAGAACATTGCTTCCTTTCTTATTTTAAAGTTATATTTAAGCTATAGTATGAGAACAAATCTATAATGAAAATTTTTATTTATACAAAAATGTAATAAAATGTTATAAAACTCATAAAAGCTCATGAAGAAGAAAAATACTACACAGGTGAAAGGTATATCAGAATTCGCATATGAAAGTTATTCAAGTCTAGAATACATGAAGGTGGGTCAAGTCAACTTGTGGCTTAAATCCAGAACTAAGCATTGGAGGATTTTCCTTCCCAATTTATATCATTATTAGGAATGACTTTTTCCTCCTCTTATTGTAGAGACTTTTAATTCCTCAATTGTAATTTTGGAAAAAGCAGGCTTTTTCTTAAATTGGCTTTTACTCAAAAGTCTTTTTTTTCTCTCTCTCTCTGATTAGCAGGAGTAACCTAACCACCTGGTGAACTTCTCCATGCCAACATCTAAATTTAACCCATTCCTGTGAATGTGGATCCATTGTAAATAGTATCTTACATGACATGAGTCAAATGTCAGTCCTTCAAAGACTAGAATCTTTTTCCCAATGGCTATTCCAAACTTTGTAAAACCAAAGTTTTGATAGAGTTGTATGATAGAGTCCTCTCCTCGTTAGATCATCTATCCCCAGTCTAGTGGCATTCACTAAGCTGTAGATAAGTATACCAGGGAATAAACTCTATCTCCCTGAGGATGAAAGCTATGTCTGCCATGTTCAACACTGTAGCCCAAAGTCTAGCATTCAGTGCAACGTAATGACTAGGAGCACATGCTCTCAAGTTAAAAGCCCTGTGCATGAATCCTGGCTCACAAGCTGTGAGATTTGGGGCATGTTTACAGAAGGTTTCTAAGCCTCCATTTCTCTTTTTAATATTGGGATGACAAGATTGTTGTAGGGATTAAATATATAAAGTGCTTAGCAAAGTACATGGCACATAGTCAGATCTCAGTCAATTATAGATATTATCATTATATGCTCAATAAACATTAGTTGACTTAATGAACCTCAATGAATGACTAAATACTTTAATTTTGCAGCTTAATAAGCATCCATCTATACATACCTCATCTCATCTTCTACAGTACCATTTGAACCATTGCTTATTTCTCCCCCTCTGTCCTCAGGCAAATGAAAATTTAATAATAATAGACTCTTTGCTCCTACTATTCCAGCTTTCCTGAAATATTGACTAAGCATTTCACCTCCAAATACATCTCATCTTTTTATTGACAGACTGAAAACCAACTTCCCACCAACTCCAGCTTTGAAATAGGCATATGTACATTCATGTGCACACACACACACATCTTGACCACAGAGTGCAGCCTGCAAACACTAGCCCCATTCTTGACCAGCTCTGAGGACTGTCTTGAATAATGGCTCCAACCTGGAAAATGTCATAACTATGACAAACTACAAACCAGACAAAAAGGAAAGATGATATTTTGTTTTGAGAATCATAAAACTGACAAAGGTAAGAAAAAACAGTGATGGGAGACTTTACCTATAAGGGTATTTGCTGGAAGTCTCTCTCAACTAAAACACAGTGATTCTGTAAGTACTTAACTCACCTTGATGACAATGTCCTTTTTGAGAACATAGAGTAAATTACAAGTAAAACAGTTTATCTAAATTGAATTGTAACCCACCAAGAAAGAGGTGATAAAGTGCAATTAGAGTCCATCATAGAGAAAGGAGGAAAGGTTTGACAAAACTATATAAATACTCTGGGTTCAAAGAAGTTATATATGTCTTAAGTCCTAAAGAAAGCAAACATGATTCCATTGCATGGTACCCAAAAGAAGTAACTTAGAGACTGTAAAAA
Source organism: Tolypeutes matacus (assembly GCA_026826555.1). Taxonomy (NCBI): domain Eukaryota; kingdom Metazoa; phylum Chordata; class Mammalia; order Cingulata; family Chlamyphoridae; genus Tolypeutes; species Tolypeutes matacus. The sequence continues at coordinate 7,817,190 of JAKSZT010053881.1, forward strand.
AGGAAGATAATACAAGAGAATTGGGAAGATTTCCAAAATGAACGTCTTATCCGAATGAGGAAAAAAACAAGAAGAGAGATATAGGAGAGATTTGTTGGTTCCCTCTCCAAAATCCATTCCAGCCTTTTCATGCAAACATTACCTAGGTTTTCAATTGTGAGTATCCTCCTTCCTCCCATTCACAGACATGCGGACTAGGACTCCCAAATGCCAAGTTTTCTGGTCACATTGATTGGTTCAGAGATGGGAATTAACCCATCAAGAAGCAATAAGACATGAAGAGTTGTTTTCTTGGGTCTCTGTCTAAGAAAAGTGTCCTATAACTTCTTCAAAGAGACTTTCTCTTTCCTTTTTCCATAAAAGTAACTACATGAACAAGGAAGGATGCAGACCCAGGATTTACTGGATGACATATTCCATCTATGAGGGAAAGGCTTTCCTGAGAATTGGAAAACAACATAAAGGAAACAGTGCCACCATGTAGAGAGAAAGAAGCTAAGTTCTGGTTTTAAGCTGCGCCTGAAGCTCCACTCCTAAGCTTTCAATTACATAACATAATAATGCCCTTTTATTGGTTAAATTAGTTTGATTTGGGTTGCCTATTTTTTTTTAAACATAAGGAGTCCTTTTGGATATAGGTCATAACAGTTGCACATGGAACTGTCTGGTCAGATAAGATTTTGAAAAGATAGGGGAAAAGGTTTGAGATGAGTAACAAAATGGATATGTCTGTAAAAGTTGTATTAAAAAAACCTAAATTCATAAATAAATAGATTGAAAATGAAAATGTTAACAAAATGACCTTTTAAAGTTATGTTTACATCAAGAAGAAGAATTAGACTGTAGTTTACTATCAATGAATGGCAAGGAAAAAATAATCTTCAAATTGACAAAGACTTCAAAGCACCTATTATAAATATATTAAAAGAATTTAAGGAATCTGTGCTCAAATAAAGGTAAACATTATAACAATGACTCAGCAAGTAGAGAATCTCAACAGAGAAGTTGAAACTGTAAAAAAGAACCAAATAAAAATTCTAAAATTGAAAAGCACAGTAACCATAATGAAAAAATTTATTAATCTCAATAGTAGATTGGAGATGGCAGAAAAAAGAACCAGTAAACTCAAATGTAGATCAATAGAAAGTATCCAATACCAAACACAGTGAGAAAAAAAGACTGAAAAAAAGTGAACAGGCTCAGAGATCTCTGTGATAATACCAAGCTTATCAACATATATACAATGAGATTCCCAGAAGGAGGGAAAAGAGAGAAAGGAACAGAAAAGTATTTAAAGAAATAATAGCTGAAAATATTAATTTACATATTCAATAAGCTCAACAAGTTCCAGATAGGAAAAATACAAAGATCCATACTTAGACAAAACACTCAAACTGCTAAAAGACAAAGAAAGAATCTTGTAAGTAGGAAGAGAAAAACAACTTATCATGTACAAGGGATGAACAATTTGATTAACAAGAAGGGACTAGAATGATATATTCAAAGTCATGAAAGGAAAATAACAATCAAGAATTCTACATCCAGTGAAACTATCTTCAAAATGAAGATAAAATAATATTTCCAGATTGACAAAAAGTGAGAAAATTTATTGTTAGCAGACATACCCTATAAGAAATACTAAAATAAGTCTTTCTGGCAGAAAATAACTAACAACAGACTGTAACTGATATACTTAAGACAAGGAATATTACCAAGGAAGAAAAGACATTTCATAATTATAAAAGTGTCAATATATTAGGAAGATATAACAGAAGACATAACTGTTATAAATATATATTCACTTAACAATAGTGCCCCAAAATACATGGAGAAAAAAACTACCATAATTGAAAGGAGAAATGAGCTATTCAACAATTATAGTTCAAGATTTAATTATTCTCCTTGGTAATTGATAGAACAAATAGACAGAAAACAATTAAATATATGAAAGACTTAGCCAGAACTGCCAACCAAGTTGACATGACTGGCATATATAGAACACTTCACTCAACAACTACAAAATATACATTCTTTTTAATCACATATGTAATACTCTCTAGGATGGACTATAAAACATGTCTCAATAAATTTACAAGGATTAAGATCATACAAAGTATGTTCCTTGACCTCAATGGAATCAAGTTAGAAATAAATAATATAAGGAAATTCAGGACAGAAATATTTTGAAACTTACCAACACACTTCTAAAGGATCAATGAGTCAAAGAAGAAACCATGAGATTTCTTCCAAAAATATCTTTCCATGAAAAGAAAGCCCAGATGGCTTCACTGCTTAAGTTCAATAAAACATTTTTTTTACTAGTTCAGTAAAATTTTATTTCAGTATAAACACATTGGTTTTTTAAAATTCCACCATAATTTTATCATGAATATTGCACTGAGTCATCATTTACTGCTCAGTCAGATATCTTATTCGTTCAGATTTGTGTTGCTAATCTTTTTCACTTTACTTTTTAACTTTTATTAATTGGAGTTTATCTTTCATACATGAACATCCATAAACAATAAGTGTATAATATAAGTTGTGAACTTACAAAACAAACATGCATATCATCATACAGGGCTCCCATACATTACCCTACCACCAAAACCTTACATTGTTGTGAAACAATTGTCACAAACTATGAAAAAGCATCGTCAAAACATTACTACTAACTATAGCCAATATCTTACATTTGGTGTCTTTTCCCCCCAACCACCCAGTTAATAACACCTATAAGGAAGAATAATACAATCCTACAAAAACTTTCAGAAAATAGAGGAGCAGGAAACACTTCTCAACAATTTTATGAGGCCAGGATTATCCTGCTATCAAAGCCAAACAAAGACATCACAAAAAAAGAAAATTACAGACCAATATTCCTGTGAAAATAGATGGAAATATTATTCACAAAATATTAACAAACCTAATATAGCAACACACAAAAAAGATTATACATCATGACCAAGTAGGGTTTATCAAAGGAATGTAAGGTTGGTTTAACATCCAAAATTCAATTAATGTAATACACCATATTAATAGAATAAATGACCAAAAATGCACATGAACAACTTAATTGACATAGAAACAGAACTTGACAAAATCTAACACCCATTCATAATTTTTTTAAAATCTCAACAAACTAGGAATAGGAGGGGAAGTTACACAATCGATAAAAGGCTCTATGAAAAATCTACAGTTAAATCGCATTTAAGAGTGAGAGACTGAATGCTTTCTTCCTGAGGGCTAGAACAAGCATGGAAGTTTGCTCTTACCAATTCTATATAATATTATAGTAGAGGTTCTAACCGGTGAAATCCTGCAAGGAAAACAAATCAAAGGAAAATTAGAAAAGAAGTAAAACTATCTCTTTATAACATGGTTTTCTATATAGAAAATCCCAAGAAATTTACCAAAAAGATCCACTGGAACTAATAAGCAAGTTTTTTTCAAGGTCTTGGGATACAAAATTATATACAAAAAAAAAGTTGTGCTCATATATAATAAAAATTAACAATTTGAAAATAAAGTTCAGGAAATGATTCCATTCACAATAGCATCAAAAAGAATAAAATACTTAGGAACAAACTTAACAAAGGAAGTGCAAGACTTGAACAATGAAACTACAAAATATTACTAACAGAAATTTTAAAAGATCAAAATTAAAGAAGAGATATACCATGCCCAAAACTTAATATTAGTAAGATGGCAATTCTCCCCCTAAATTGATATATAGATTACATGTAATCCCAATCAAAATCCCAGCAGGAATTTTTGTAGCAATTGACAAACTTAATTTATATGGAAATATAAAAAGCTTAGATCAGAAAAAACAACTTTAAATAAAACAGAAGAAAGTTAGGATAATGACATTATCAGATATCAAAACTAACCATAATGTTACAGTAATCAAGACAGTGTGGTACTGGCATAAGGATAAACATAAAGGTCAATGAAACAGAGTGTCCATAAATAGATCTTCACATTCATGGTCAACTGATTTTCTACAAAAGTGTCAAGGCAGTTCAATGGGGAAAGGATAGTCTTTTCAACAAATGGCTTGAGATAATTAGATATCCATATGGAAAGAGGTGGAGTAGAAGGAGGAAGAGAAGAAAGGAAAGAAGAGAAGGAGAAGATTTTAGACCTTTACTTCACACCATACACAAAAATTAATTTTAAGATGGATCTCAGACCTAAAGAAAGAATTAAAACTAAAATTTATCAAAAAAGGCATAAAAGAAAATCTTTACGACTTTGAGGTAGACAAAGTTTTCATAAATATAGCACCAAAAGCAAAATCCATGCAAGAAAACATCAATAATTAGGGCCTCATCAAAATTGAAATTATTTTTTTCTTTTCTAAAGACAGCATTAATAAAATGAAAAGTTAAGCCACAGACTGGCAGGTAATATTTGAAATCATATAGATGGTAAAGACTTTTATCCAGATTATATAAAGAACTCTAACAGCTGAATAATAAGACAAACAACCCAATTTAAGAATAAGCAAAATATTTGAATAAGAAGATATATGAATGGCTGATAAGTGCATGAAAAGATGCTCAACATCATTAGTCATTAAACAAATACAAATTTAAAACACATCCATTAGAATGGTTGCAATCAAAAAGTCTAAACAATGCCAAATGTTGGCAAGTGTGTTAGAGTTGTCCAGAGAAACAGAGTTAACAGGGTAGATACATAGATACAGATGATATAAATAGATAGATAGATTATAGATGATATAGATGATAGAGATAGAGATAGACAAAGATAAGATAGACATAGAAATAAAGAGATAGAGAAAGATTTATTACAGGAATTGGCTCATGTAATCATGGGAACTGACGAGTCTGAATCCTGTAAAACAGACCACAAGATGGAAACGCCTATGAAGAAGTTGTATTTCCCAGAAGAAGCTGGCTGGCTGAAGAGGCAGAAATTCTTCTTTCTGACTTTTGAAATCCTCAGTTTTGGTTTTAAGATCTCCAAATGATTGAAGAGACTCCTTAATTGCTGAAAGCAATCTCCTTTTGTTGATTGTAGATGCAACCACCCTTAGATGAAACCAACTGACTAATGATGTAAATACATCTATGAAATACCCTCATAATAACAATCAGGCCAGTGTTTGCTTGACCAAACAACTGGACACCATAACCTAGCCAAGTTGATACATGAAATTAACCATCACAACTAGGAAGTGAAGAAACTGGAACCCTTATACATTTCGACTGGGAATATAAAATAGCATGGCCACTTTGGAAAAAAGTCTGACAGCTTTTAAAATATTTAAAAATAAACCTACCATATAACCCAGCTATTCCATTCCTAGGCATCTCCCAAAGAGAAATAAAAATTTATGTACACACAAAGCTTCTATCATTAATGTTAATACCAGCATTATTTATAATAGTCAAACACTAGAAAATAACCCAAATGTCTATCAATTGGTGCATGAATAAATAAAATGTGGTATATTCATACAATAGAATACTACTCAGCAATGAAAGGAACAAACTACTGACAAATGGATGAACCTCAAAAACATTATGCTGAGTGAAGAAAAACAAGACACAAAAGACTAGATATTGTATGATTCCATTTATAAAAATGTCTGAACAAAACAATAGGGATACAAAGCAGATCATTGGTTGTCTAGGGCAGTGGTGGGAAGAGAGCTTGACTTAAAACAGGAACCATAGAATTTTTGGGTGATGAAGTTTTTCTAAAATCTGGATTGTGATGATGGTTGCACAACTGTATATATTTACTAAAAAGCATCAAAATGTAAAGCAATGATCAAATTTTATGAGCTGTAAGTTATCTCCCCGTAAGTGGGAAAGATAAAAATTTGTGCCAAGGTTAGGACAAAAGCTCTGAAGAAATAAATATAGGCTCAGTATGTAAGGAAGAGATTTATAATAGTTAAAATTGAGAATTGTATTAGTCTGCCAAAGAGGTGCTGATGCAAACTACCAGAAATCTGTTGGCTTTTATAAAGGGTATTTATCTGGGGTAAAAGCTTACAGTTACAAGGTCCTAAAGAGTCCAACTTGAGGTTGCTTTCTCACCAAAGTCTGTTGCCCTGTGTTGGAGCAAGATGGTCGCTGATCTCTGCCTGGTTTCTAAGGGCTTTCTCTAGCAGTCTCTGGCATAGGGCTCGTTTCTTTCTTGGCCTTTCCAGCTGCTCAGCTGCTCTGTTCCGTTGAGCTGCAAACTATGGCTCATCTCTCCCGGGACCCCAGGATCAAACATGACAGATCTCTCTCTTCTTGTGTGTCTTCTTGAGTGAGTGTCCATTTATATAGGCCCACCAAGGGGATAGGGACTCAACCTGAGTCACGCCTTACTGACGTGGTCAAATCAAAACCCTAATCTTAACAGGTAATTTAATCAAAGATCTCAGGTTAATCTAATACAATCAAAGGGCATCACACCCAGAAGAATAGATTCATTTATAAACATAATCTTTCTCTTTTGGGGACTCATAAATAATCTCAAATTGCCACAAGAATGTAATGGGCTTCCTTGTTAGTAGTGAGTTCCCCATTACAGAAGACAAGCCAGCATGGCCTAGTCAATCAATGGCAAAAATATCATCATACTGGTGATTTGGACATAGAACAGGTAATTAGACTAAAAAATCTCTAGGTCTCCTTCAACGCTGACAGTCTATGATAGTTGAATCCCATATTTGCAACCCAAAACTACTCATTTATCTCTGATATTTATTAAAACTCTTTAAAATCCCATTACACAAAGAATTTCACATTTAGGCAGCTGTTGTACCAATTTGTGGGTCTCTACACATGCCTAGGAGTTGGGCAATCACTTCACCATTGAGGCAAGGTTAAAAGCAACTGGTGGCACATATTAAGTATAGTTTCAGCTCACCATTGTTTTAAACAAGAGGTTCTTATCATGCTGTCCTTTCATCACTGTTAAGAAAAGGTATATATTTTGTGTATGCACCTTGATATGGATAATAATAACAATTATTATGGATATTTGGGACATGACCATAGCACAGAAAATTTTTAAGTAAATATGCATTATCTAATCTAGAATGCTTGAAAGAAACTCACGCAGGAAAAAGTAAATACTGAATACTTTATGCAGTCTTTTTATTAAACATATTTGTGTTTGAGAAAATTTTGTTTTACTATGGCTATTTCAATGTGTTTTTATTTTGTAGGCATTTTTCTTTGTTACATTTATAATAGTCACCTTTGAGTTGATAAAGCATCTAAGTAGAGAGGAGGAAAATGTGGAAAAGATAGATGAAAACAGGTGACAAAAATTAAAACAAAAAAAGAAAGAATGGTAAAGGCCATGGTAGGGGAGAGGAATTAACTGCAACAAGGCAGCTGTCAGAGTGTCTGAGGTAAGAGCTGCAGACAAGGGAGACCTGAGCCCTAACCCTCTGAAACCAGCCAGAGTCATTTCCAGGGAATGGTGTTCCTGGGGATAAAATCAGCAGGGCAAAAGTAGAAAGATTGAGAATACCCAATAAGCTAGAATTACCTATTCATTCATGATAATAATGGTAAAGACGATGGAGATGAGTTGCCATTTATTGAGTGCTGATTCTGTGACAAGCAGTGCCTCTTCAAGGCCCTTTAACAGCATCACATCATTTAACGCTCACAACAACTAGAAACGGTAGATCACAAGTTGTTTCATCTATAAAATGGAAATGATAAACTCACAAAGGTGAAATAACTTTCCCAAGGTTTGGCAACAAGCAAAAGGCAAACACAGGATTCAAACCCAAGCCCTTACTTTTACCTACTAAACATATTGCCTCACTCCACAAACATACATAAGGGGACCTACTATCTAAAAAGCAATGGTCCTAACTAAACTGTTGTAGCCATCCTTGCTCTTATTGTAGAGAGCACAAGATAGGAAAGCAAACTGCTATTTGGGACAATTCTGAGGAAAACCCACCTTTAGTCCAAATTGCCCCAGCATCCAACTTCCTTTCTTACTTCATGCCTACCAGGATCCTTCATCTCAGGATTTAATCCCTCTTCTCTCTAATAAAACAAGAGGTACCCAAGAAGCCCACCCAAGACCAGCATTCATGGAGGAAAATTTGGCACACAGATGACATGGGTGGGGGGGAGAAGGTAGCTGGATTAGATGTTGTTAACTACTTCCTAAACAATGTTAAGGCGGGGAAAAATCAGGTATGGAGTTAGCAGACTTAAAGTTTCTAAGGGAAGCACATTAAAGCTCATCATTAAAACTCACAACCTTGTCTACATAAGTAGGATAAGCAGCAAATCCAATAGGCTCTGATTACCAGGAGACAGTACTACAGTAGTCTCATGTGCATCCTGATTGAAAATTCAGCTGTATAACCTTCCATGACTGCTTATCTTATGTACTTATTTAACTAACATTCAAACTGACAAGCATTCTATTTCTAGGCCCTCTTTTTATGCTTTCATATGTGAACAATCCAATGAAGCTCAAATACCGCAAACTTTGCATGTTTTTGATTTTGCATGTAAACTGAAGGTTAGGCTTCTAGTGTGTGTCCTCAGTCATTCAATTCTCTGAGATCTTTGAACATGGCTTCAAACCCTGCCAAAGCACAACCCAAATACAGACTTGCTTTTCTGTCTGTACAAATATGCAAAAAGAAATGGGTATGTCAACTTTCAATGGATACCAGCTTAACTGAAGTTTTTACTACTGTCAGGGAACAAAGACAGCCAGAGCTAATTAAGTCTGCTTTGTTCAAGGGTGAGAAGACATTCAGGTGAATAAGGGTAGCCTAAGTGCAGGTAGCACAATGGAAATAAACCAAAACCTTCACTGACCATTGCAGTCCACACCAACTTCTTCCTACTAGGGCTTCCTATTCACACTTAAATTACCTAACTGCATCTAATATTTAATTATGCATGTTTTATAAAAAGAATTAGTCTCTGTATTAGTCAGCCAAAGGGGTGCTGATGCAAAGTACCAGAAATCTGTTGACTTTTATAGAGGGAGTTTATTTGGGATAGAAGCTTACAGTCACAAGGCCATAAAGCATAAGTTACTTCCTTCACCAAAGTCTGTTGCCATGTGTTGGAGCAAGATGGCTGCTGGTCTCTGCAAGGGTTCAGGCTTCCTCTTTCTCCTAAGGCACCGTGGGCTCAGCTCCTTCCATTCTCATCTGTAGGTTAGAGGGCTCATCTCTCTCCCTGGGGCTCATTTCTCTCCGGACTCAGCTGCTCTGCTCTGTGCACAAGGCCAGCTGTAAACTATGAGGTGATTGCTCATCTCTCTTCCCGGGGCCTCTATTCCTCTGTGTTCTCCTGTGTATTTACTTCCTGGGGCTCCAGCATCAAAACTCCAACTTCCTCCTCTGCCTTGTTTTCTCTGTGAGTGCCCACCTTTTTAGTGGACTTCTCAAGTGGCCCAATCAAAGCCCTAATGATAATTTAATCAAGTAAAAGTAAAATCTCTGAAGTTAATACAATCTAATATGCCCAGAGGAAAAGACCAGATGAACATAATCCAATACCTATTTTTGGAATTCATAAATAATATCAAACTGCTACAGTCTCTGTTTCCTGCACATCAATCTTATAAATAACAATATAATATTATAGTTGTGTGACATTTCAATACATGCATGCATACTATCTCATTTTATCTTCATAATGACTCATTGAGCCAGGTTAGGAAAACTGAGGCTGGAAGTGTTATTTATGCAATATTATTTACTCACTAAGTGGAGAGCTGGGAATTCAAGCCAATCTTCACGCTCCAGATCAGTGCTCTTTTCCTGATGTTGCACCATATTTTCTTGAGGGGAGAGTGACTTCTGCTTTTCCTCCTAAAACAGAATTGGTCAGATGCTCGATAAATATTTGCTGGCTTGACTCCTATCTCTACTCCGCCATAGGCAAAGCAATTTGTGGCAGAGGAAATACACATTTTTAACTACACTATGAGAGTTCACTAGACACTCAAGGGTACGGGAATTGGGAGAAAATATAATTTTTCAGCTTTCAGGTAGTATAATGATTCTTCAGAATTCTTTAACTCTTCAACTAATATACTGTCTTAATTGTCCCTGTGTCGTATTTAAACCATATCTTTCTGTGCTGCCTGCTCACACCTGGTGGTAGACCACTAAATGCTGATAATCCATCAAAAGTAGGAAATCCAAAGTCCAATACAGGCACTACAATTTTCATATGATTATACGTTTAGCTCCTGCTCCCCCCATTTTTCAACAACCTTTCCTAGACAAGCTATTTTGTCCCTACCCTCCAATCTCTCTCTCCTGAATGTTTTTCCTCCTACTGGTTCACTCTGGAAATACTGTAATAGGTGTTATAACAGCTTGTTTCCATGGCATTTCACTCAAGCAAAAAAAACAAATAGTCACTGAGTTCAACACACAATCAAGCTGACTGGAATCGTGTTGGCTGGCCATTGGTCTGACTCATCCACCCTTCCTCCACCTGAAAAGTCAAAAGTATTGAATTTAACACAAACAAGAGCAAAAGTGGTGGAGTATGTTTAAGAACAACTCTGTTATGTTCTGAGAACATGTTACAAGGCCAACATCAGGTGATCACAGTTGTGCAGGATGAAAAAGAGGAAACAGAATCTGAGATGTGTAATATCCAAAGCCTTCTCATTTTGGTTCCCACTTCCGCATCGTAGTTTCCTAATGCAGTGGCTTACAAGGCCTAGCCTGTTGATGGTACCACACATTTCACATCTTCTTCCTTCACCCATAGCCTCCAACCGAAGACTCTCTGTTCTGGACCTGGTAATGGGATTGCTTTCAAGGAATTGCTCTCTGCTACTTAATCTGAAAAATACTAAGGCATTTTTGTGTACAAGGTATGCCCAGGTTAATTGAGCGTGCATTCCAGGTAACCATGTGCATTTAAACTAACATTTTCTAAAATCTATGCCTTTACACAAAAGCATGGACTTAATGGTGATTATTACAAACAACAGGGCAGGGGACCATGCTTTCAAGGCAACTGTCACTTCCACAGACGTTGGCCATAAATTTCAAACTATTCAAATGCTTATAGTTTCACCAAAACAAGTCACTTTAGGTCAAATGGGTAATTGTAGGATTTTTTTTCCTCTGGGCATTTTTTTCTGTTTTAAAGTCAAGGCAGACAAATTTAAGGTAACCCCTTGGGCATTTATTGAGCATTTTTTTTGTGCTCCATGTTAAGGGTGCAAAAACGGATCCAGCGCCTGCCCTCAAAGAGATCAATATTTGAAGTTACTTACTCTTCCAAGACCTCTAATGTATTTTTAAAGTTAGTATGTGGTTTGGGGTCTTTATTGAAAATTAGAAAACCATACTCATCACTGCCATCAATTTACTTTATGTTCCCTTAACACCAATCAAGCTAATAAACTTGCCCACATTTTGAGTGATAAACTCAATCCCAAGAGATGGTGTATGGAAACTGTGCAGCTGACTATGTGTACAGGTTTATACTATCTTCCCTGAACAGTCGCAAGAAACCAGATTTTTACACTATCTAAATTAGAAAAGAATTATGTCATAATAAGTAGAAATTACATATCAACTATTATAGAGTGTTGTTTTGATCTTGCTGAATTTCATTTCTTTTTAACAGTATTCAAAATTCCTATGAGCTGGCTCCCATAGCCTGTAGTCCAAGAGCAATAGTCCCATAGTAACAATGAATGCACTCTACATTCTTAATTCCCTGCATCAAAAATTAGTCTGAAAATTCTTCATAACTGTTTAATTTCTCTCTCTCAGCCCTCCTTTTGCAGCATTATTTCTTTTCCCTTTTCTTTTACCCACAATGAAACATCTTCCTGCCATCCTATTTGGACCTCAGGACTACTTTCCACTTACCCTGCAGCGAAGTCGATAAGGTGGGACCTGGTATCACAGAATATCTTTTGGGGTTTCCATCACAGCTTGACATAGTTCTTATTCCAGCCAGGGGGTTCAGAAGCAGTAGACTAGATCATTGTTTCCTTCCCCCACTCCCTCAAAAAATAAAATTTCACTGTTTCAGACTATAGTAATACACAGTGAACATTATTTAGCATTGATATTAACATATATTACTGCTACATTAGAACATTTTTAGAAAAAATAAACTTTAAAAGCTGATTAAAGGGGAGCGGATGTGGCTCAAGTGGTTGGGTGCCTGCCTCCCACATGGGAGGTCCCAGGTTTGGTTCCCAGTGTCTCCTAAAGAAGACAAGCAAACCACGTGCAGACAATGGGCAGACATCGAGCAAAAACAATAAGCAGACAACGAGCAGGCAATGAGCAAAAACAATGAACAGACAACAAGAAAAAAAACATGAGCAAAGAAAAACAAAAACAATGAACAGACAATGAGCAGACCACAAGCAAAAACAACAAGCAGACAATAAGCACAAACAACGAGCAAAAAACAATGAGCAAAAACAACAAGTAAACAGATGAGGGGGCCATCTGCTGGGGGGATCTGATTAAATATGATGTCCTAGACACAAGACAACAAAAATACCAATAGAAATAAAAACAAACAGAAATACAACAGAAGTACAAAGATCAACATTTTTATATTATTTGAGTAACAAAGACTCAGATGGAACAGACTTTGTAATAGCAGTGGCACTCAAAGAAAACTGTTTACTGAGGTTCAAGTAAACAGCCACCAAGGCCACCTACTGACATGGGTTGTGTATATTAGTCTTTCCCAGCTTGTCATCCTACTTTATCTTGGCCTTATAGAATAACCTAAAGGAGTAAATAAATAGGGGGATAACAACCATCTCAATGAACAATTTCAAAATATTTCTAGAAGATACCATGCCATTAGGATGTCATCCACACCTTATACAATCCAGCAATTTGCCATTCCTATTCACTGAAAAGATATTTAAGAAGACTATCATTGTACTGGTAATTGTTCATGCTGCATTGTTGGTTTCAAGCAAAATAAAAGAAACCAGACAGAAATATTCAACTTTTCAGGCTATAGCAATATCATTAGTTTAACACGCCCAAGAATGTTCAGGAAGAAACTATAAAATGACTCATGTTATTATATTTAAAAAGCATTTATTAAGTTTCTAACTGTCCCAAGGACTGGGCTTATGCTGTCACAAGTAAATTGCATGGTCCCAACAACTGCCTTCTAGAAACTTAGACTCTCTAGTTAACATATTCTATAGACACAAAGATCCGAAATGTTTGAACCTATTTTAAAAGGGATAGAGTTTTTTTTTTTTTTTTTTTTTAAAGGATTTATTTATTTTTTTATTTTTTCCCTTTTTTACCCCCTTCCCCCCCCCCCCCCCCCCCGTTTTTGCTGTTTCTGTGTCCATTCGCTGGGCAACTCTGTGTCCATTTTCTGCCCTCTCTTCTCATCCTTCTCCTCCTGTCTTCACTGGGATTCAATCCTTGGAATCTCTGATGTAGGAGAGAGGCATCCTGCCCGCGCAACCTTAGTTGCTGGTTTTTCGGTGCGTCTCATCTTGCCTCTCCCTTGTGTCACTCTCCTATTATGTCATCATCTTGCTGTGTGGCTCGCGGTAACTGGTGGTGCGCCCGCGCACAGGGCCTGGCGGCCCACGCACCTTCTATATATTTTTAAATTTTTACCAGGAGGTCCCGGGGATCGAACCCAGGTCCCTCCATATGGGAGATGGACGCCAACCAGATATAGCCCCCTGCTATATCTCTTAAGGTTGACCAGAGATACCTAGAGTTACAGTCTTTTCCCATACAGGATGGACATATAATAAATCAGACTTAGTTTATCACCAGCATTCTAAAAACCAGACCTAGGGAGGAAAACGAGGTCTGGGGACACATGCATGGTTTCTAATATAGCGAATGTTTAGCCCACCCTGATTATCACAGAATCAGGACAGTGAGAATATTCGCATCGGGATAGAGTTTTTTTAGTTCATTGTAGTCGTTTTTGTAAATATTTTTTTGACCTACTTCTTATTAGGTAGTAGGTTCCATGAGGGCAGAAACTGTGTCTTATTGGTCTTTATATATTAGTTGGTACATAATAAATATTTCCTGAGTGAATAAATGCTTATTAGAAGACTTTCTAAAAGCATCATAATGATACTTTATGTGGGAGTAGAGATTTACAGTTTATAAATTACTCTAAAATTCATGATATCATCTAATCCTTCCAACAGATCTGTGGAGCTGCCACTGAGACGACCATTGCACAGATAGTGGAATAAATGCTCATAGAAGTTTTGTGAGTTATCCTTTATCACCAAGCAGCTAAGGCAGAGCTAGGACTCATCAGGTGTGTAAGACTCTACATCAAGTGCTCTTTCTACTCTATGACAAAAATCTCATGGTGGAATGCTTTCGTTTGGCCTTTGGCTCCAAGTCATAGCTGGGTATCAGACGAAATACCCATCAGGTGACACATAAAGTCCCTTCTTTCTCCAGTGTTACACCAAGGTAACATGGTACCCTTGGACCACTAATCCTGGCTGGATCAAACGACTGATCTTGGTTTGGATCACAGACTAAAGTGGAACAAGCTACTTCAGTAAAAGAAAATCATGTCTAATCAAGTGATTCATATTCAGAAAGAAAATCATAACTAAGTCTGATGGGTAAAACATCAAGCTTCCATGTGACCTGCACAGTACAATCTTGTAGGTCCAGAATGAATTCCATGTCAAAATTGGGCTCAATCCATACTAATGGACTTTCCAGGCTTTAAAATCACCAGTGACTGCCCCAACCCAACTGGTATAACAAATAAACTCTAGGGTTTTCACCCAAATTCAAAACTCAGTCCTTCTAACCCTTCTTCAGCCATCAATAGACATAAGCTGCTTTTTAATGCTTTCCTTGTACTCGCCTTGTCTCCTGTCAGCAGCCAGAAGTTTGGTTTTTTTTATCAAGAATAAGATTCAAAGAGCCTGCCCTGCAGCAATCCCATACTGCACTTCTTTGTCAGAATCCTAATGATGAATTCTAAATACATAAGAGACAGTTTCCAGCTGTAAAAGTGAAGAGCTTCGGGGGTCTGCCGAGTTCTCTGACCCCAGACCTATTTTTATATTTTGATCTTGGGGACCGTGCCTCATGACTTTCAGAACCCTTGAGTTATCCCCGGGGTTACAGAGCACTAGCTCAACCAGTCATAGCAAGACTTAAAACAGGGCAGCCAGGATCAAAGTGACCAACAAGCTAGTGCATTAGCCATTGGAACAGCCCACGTTAAGCTACATTGAGCAAGTGGTTAAATTCTTCTCATGAAAAACATCAACACTCCAAGATTTTGGTTGCATACATCTGAATAACTATTTTAACAGCCATCCACATTTTGATATAAAATGTAAGAATGTCCATTTAATGTTCCCATTGAAGTACAGAAAAAACAACACAATTTGAATTTATTTTTATGTAAAGCTGTCTAAAACTCAAAAGTTTAGTGTTCCTTGCTCTACTTTTTCCTCCGAGTAATATTATTCAAACAGTAAGCATGGATGAGAGAAAATTTTTAAAAAAAAATAATAAAAGAAACCTGAAGAGTATGGATTACAAATAACATAGACCCAGAGAGGTTCTGTCAATGAACTGACACTTCATTTTTCCTCCCATTGTCTGCTTAGCTGAAGAGCAGGAGACCAGAATCTGGGATGATCACATGAAGGCGGGAAAAACACAACTGTCAGGCTCCAAGGACAAAGCCTACTCTTAACAATACCATTCCTTAAATCCAGACATTAGAGCCAAAGGAATGAGAAAAAAGCAACTCACTCATGGATAGCTTACTGAGGATACTGCAAAAGATTATGCTAATCTTCACTCCATTGTCCTCTGCAAAATGTTTTCATATCAAGCCTTTTATCTGGAGAAGAAGAGATGCCCAACCTCTCAACTCAGTAACAGCCAGCACTTTCTGTGTGGTTTCTGCGTAATTAACACCAGCACTAGACCTTTTCATTTGTGCAACTCAAGCTTAGGGCCTTTTGAGAGTGTCCACAGGGGAGCAGCCCTCACCCTTTGCCTGTGGCCCGGGAGCCACAGCTTACGCTTAGATCTCCATGCCATCTGTTAATGGCAGAGGGAGCAAAACTTGTGCTAACTTTTCCTTTACTTCCAGAGAATAAGAGACCAAAGCCACCAACACGAGATGAGCAAATTATTACTTAAAAATATATATATATAACCCAGGAGTTCAGGTCAACTGTCTGATTTTTCACATCATATTTTTGCCTCATTATAATCAAACTTTCCTTCAAGATTTAAATGACATGAAAGCACTAGCTTAGGTGGTAACTTGAATGGACCAAAGGGACACTTTTCTTTTTTCTTTTTCTTTTTTTTTTTTTTTTTTTTTTTTGAGGATTGAGCTTCAGCATTCACCTCATTTTATTTCAGATGTGTCAGAAATGAGTCAAATGCAAGCTCTTGGCTGCCAGAGGCTACAGGCAGCCCCCATGGGAACCTAGGATTTAAGGCTGAATTTTCCATTCTCATCAATTTCCTTAGCTTTTGTTGGCTCAAGTCAAACTCGCATGAATATCATAAAAGCCAATCTTCATAATTGGTGAAAATAGCCCACAATGTTTATGTTTGTTGTAACTGTAGGTATGAGGATTTAGTCATTAGGAGCTGCCCAACAACATTTTAAAGGAAAGAGTAATTATATAGAAAAACATTTTCCTTCAAATTCCACTACTCTAGAGGTAAAGAACTAGTGCCACAGTTTTCACTTGTTCCCTGAAAACTTTGATTAGACTTAACTAGACAATTCAACTTCCTCAGAACCTGGATTCTATTCTGCTTCAAATTAACCCTATGATCTTGGACAGAAAAGTCAAGTAAGCTCAACTTCATTGATATAACAAGGTCAAATGAGGTCACAATTTCCCAAACCGGAGCCACAGAAATCTCCAGGAATTCTCTTCCCCCCAAACAGTAATAGCAACTTTTGAATTATTTGTAATTACTTCTTAACCTAATAGAAATCAAACTCAAACAGAGCTATGCAGACTCATGAATAAAATCTTTTAAAGTATACCATAGAGAAAAATAATAATATAAGTGATAAATTTGGGGAACCACAAAACAAGAAGATTTCTAACGTCTCTTGGAGCTTTGTAATTCTATGATCTAGGAGGGTCCCAGCCCGGATGAGGTAGTGGTCTTTGTGGGAAGTTCATGATTTGGTGCGCCATGTGTGGTTAATATGTACTGTTTGGTAATACTGTGCTCTTGATGAATTTTTGCTGGGTTAATTCAGGCAAATGTATTAGCAGGGTTCCAATTAGTTGGGAAAGGTGTTGTATGAACCAGCATTGCTTGCCTCCAAAACATAGTACCAGATCTGAAGAGCTATAAAACTCCACTCTACCTAAATAAGTCCTGCTAGAATGAATGAGCTTGCTTTGGTAAAGCAAACTGTGAAATTGGGTAACCGTCTGTGTGCCCCTTACTGAAGTGATAGCACTAAGTCAGTGCCAGCGGCTCTGTCCTGGTCCATCCCAGCAGTCTCTGACGGGGGACCTATGCTGGCCATGCCAAATGTTCTGTCTTTTAAAAATGGGCTTTTCCTGATGTTTGTTTATTTTTTACTATGTATAACAAATGTATAATTTTACAATGCCAAACAATCACACTGTGGGTTCTTATTAAAAGTTTTCAGAGGAAAAGCAGGTGAAAGACTATAAAGAGCAAAGCTTTGAAAAATATGCTGAATTATCTTCCTTCAAAATATTTAGGATTCTGGGAGTCTGTATTTTGGATTTTCAGAAATTTACAAATACAACCTGTAATTATAATACATCTTTCTGCATAATTACATTATAGACAAGAATATTTTAATTCACAAAAAAGACCTCTCAACCCTGGGTAAATCTGTGTAGGAGATAAGATGAGGGAGAAGAACAAAATAAAAATCTTGTAACGCGTTGCTTGTTCCTTTTATGGGGAAAATATTGTCATCTTAAATATATATATATTCAGACTTTCTATAGTATCTAACCTTGTAACTTACTGGTGTTCTGAGGAATAAAAAGGGAATTGCTGGATTATGTAAATTTACTAGAGTAAACTTGTAAATCTAAAAGTCAGGATACCCTTTAACAGTTAAGGCATCAAAATGCAAAAGGCCACCTGTTTCATTCAGCAACCAGGCAATTTGTTGGAATTAAACCATTTCAGAACAGTTCAATCTTGGAAAACTTGCATAGCTGTGAAAACACCATTTGCTGACAACCGAGAGTTTTACCTAGAATAAGCTGTTTAAACCACACGAAATCTGCAATACACTGTTAGATCTTTACAAATTTCATGAAATCTTTTTCGGATATCCAAAAAATCCTGAACTGCTTGAATCTTTTGTATCCCAGCACTGGGGACTGACCCATAATCTCTTTCCCAGCCAGGATACCAAATCTATATCCAACCTTGTCACTGACTCCAGCAGCTGCTTAAACTCACCAGAGGGGATGGCAGCAATCCTACTTCTAAAAGAACACCACAAGAGCTTACGCTTATGATGCCTTGAAGAGAGCCTGAAAGGAAGGTCAAAGGTGAAGAAAAGATAAAGTGCCAAACAAGGAAATCAGTAATGTAGGGTCTTCTTGGTGAAATCCTAATGTCTGAGTCTTCAGGATGCAAACAAAATGACTTCATTTCAAAAAGAGCTTCAGTTTTGTTGGAGTTTGTGTGTGCATGTGTGTCTCTTTGTGGGTTTGTGCGGGTATGTGTGTGCAGTATGGGTTTTGTTTTGTTTTCAGGTCAGATCACGGTGCATCTAAAAGCCTTATTCAGTTGTCCTTGTCACGAGTACTTTGTCTTACACAGGCTGCTTTACTCTTGTAAACAGAGGCTGCATCAAAGTGAGAGCAGAGGGAGTCACATCAGTGGATTAGGGCCTTCTGCATGATAAAGTAGCTACCTAGGGGGGGATAAACTTAATATGTGAAAGAATGTTATTGAGAGGAATAAAGTACCAAAACTCTGTCATTCTCTTCGTAATGTCCTAATCTAATGCCTGACACTGAGGCCTTAGGCCAGGGTTAGTGTTAATCAATGAAATACCCATCTGTGTTCCCTGTCCTTATCGCTATTTAAAACTAGCCTAAACTCAATTATTGTCCCCTAGAGACCAAGATGGGATATTAGGTTGATTGAAAGGAATTGTGTCCCACAAAGAAATCCTAGTGTTAAAATGCAGAGGTGTCAACATTGCTAACTAAATTTCAGTTAAACAGAGATTAAATGCTAATTCGTAGAACATGAAAAAGTTGCATAGATTACATCTGGCTAAAAGTCTTTATTTGAAAACAGCTAAAGGCTAGCTACAGGATATTCAATACAGAGCACATTGTGCTCTTTAGAATAAAATAGATTGTTTACGTCTCCTATAACATTTATAACACAATAAACGTGCAAGGGGGATATTATGTTCAAATAAGTATTCAGATATTAGGTCAAAGGAGATAGGAGAGGAACATTCCAGAACTCATAATAATTGCTGGAATCATTATGGCAACTGGAATGATATATAACTAATCCCTTGAGTAACTGAAAGTATCATCTGAAACTGCCTTACTTGTAAACAAATGATAAAGGAGTGTTTAAAGGGGGATAAAAGCAAGGAAGGCAGAAGAGAGGGATAAAATCATCATAATAAAATTATGATGTTCATAAGGCTTATAAATACTTATTGATGTGTATGTATAAAATGGCAGCCTTTCCCATTATTTATTCTTTTCCACTGTGTTTTGTGCCTAAATTTAATGACAGATAGCTCTTAGAGCTAATTCTCTAAAACTGTTTCATGCCATGGATGTATAATATGTATTGAACATCCCTTTGAAAAGTTTTGAAATAAAATCAACAAAAAAAACCCATCTCTTTAAATATGTAAGAAAGTCTGTCTAAAACTGAATGAATGAATATGCTTTCATTATGCTTCTTGATCCTACATATATGTTTAAATGCAAATGCAAATGATACCATTTCATAAGTTAATAATAAAATTATAATTAAGATGCTTACTGTACTGTAACTACAGGTACAAAAGAATCCTCATCTTGTTGGAATGTTAATTAACTCCAAGTACTAATGTCAATTAAAACTGGCATAGTTCTAGCACATTAACCCATTCACAAGTTAATGGAACAGAATAGATGGCTCTGAAATATATCACATCAATATGTGATATATGATGAAGGAGATACCACTAATCAGTAGAAAAGAGGAATACTTACTCAAATAATGTTATTACCCATTAGGAAAAGAAGTCATTTTAGTCATTATCTTATGCCATGTACCCAAATAAATTCCAAGTAAACTAAAATGCTCAATTGCTTTTAAAAATTAATCTATCAAAATCTAGAAGAAAATAATATCAATTATCAAAGTTTTAGAGAGAGGACATTCTAATCCTAAAACAGTGAAAGGGTATGATTTACCTATATATAAATTTGAAACTACTCAAAATAAATAGAATTGAAAGGTAAACAGCAAATTTGGAAATGAATTTATAGCAAATATTATATAATATAAATAAAAGGGTTAATAATATCTTACTCATTGACATGAACGAAATATAACCTTCTATAGAACACATTGCTGTGACATCATTTTTCAGCTCTCTAATTATATCCAGTTTGATCGACTCCAGAAGCTGTCTCTAAGGTGTTTCTAAGTCTGGAGTGTGAGAACGGAGGGGGTCAGAAAGGAATGCAAACAACTTGGGTTAATTTGAGAGAGTATGTGTATTGGGCCAATTTATCCTGATCCCAAACTCATGCATTTTGCACAACATGGGGGACCAGGAAATATGGATGATGATATGTAGTCAACATGACGTGTCCAGATCTGCAAATTTCCAAATAACTGTCTTCAATAACTGACATTGTTCTACATGAAAAAACAGAACAAAATTGATACATCACTAATGCTTCTCTCAGCAACCTATACCAAGTAACAAAAAAATCTTACTATATACTTCTGTTATTTTCAGACACTTATGGTATATAATCAAAAGAGACCATTCCATATGGAAAATTTTAGATTGTGTGTTTCTGAAATAGTCTATGATATTTACTGAGCACCCATTGTATATAAAAGGTGGTATTACTATTTTAGTCTTTCTTTAGCACTTCTCTTCTATGGAGAAACATTCCTACCTCATCACTACAATAATAATACTTTATATCAGTTAATGATTTTAGATTTTTCCCAACAAACAGCTTTATACCTCATGTAAAATGGAAGTCATTTTCGTGGAACTCAGGGATTTTAGTGAGAGTTTGGCAAACTTAGAAGTAGGATTCAGAATTTCAAAATACAAATTATTTGGTTTTATGAAGGTTTCAATTCAGTAACATGAAGTCAAGATAATAGAGCCCTTCAAAAAGAATTATGAAATCTAAAATTATGTTTTGAGAAATTTTATAGGCCACAGAAGATAAAAATGAAATGATATGAAAACTTTATTTCTTTAGCTGACAGCAGATCTAGGACAAAAAAATTCTTTACAAACTTCTCGTTGCATCAACCATCCTTACAATTATAATATATTGAGAGTCTGCAGCTGCAGGCAGGATAGTGTCATCCATCTTTCCCATGGGTTATAAACTCCCTCTCAATTGGAGGTGGAGTGGACATCACCATCCCAGAATCCTCGGGATTGGAGGAAGAGCTATGGACTAGAGTGGACTTACTGGTATTCTATTATAGACATATTGTGATTCTAGCAATGGAAGAAATTACAACACTAATGTGTAGCCAATGGCCACTGGAGGCTTTGGGGTCAGGGAGAGGGAAATACAGTCACAATATGGGGGCTTTTTTGGGACTTGGGAATCGTCCTGAGTGATGTTGCAACGACAGATATAGGCCATGTTATATCATCACATAACATGCAGAACTGTGAGAGAAAGAGTGTGGTCTACAATGTGAACTATGGCCCATGCTTAATGGCGAAGCCCCAGGATGCGTTTATTGATTGCAATGAATGTGCCACACTAATGAAGGATGTTTATGTGGGAGGACGTGGGAGGTTGGGGGAGAAGGGCATGTGGGAATCCCTATATTTTTTGTGTAACATTTATGTAATCTAAGTATCTTTTTAAAAATAACAAAAAATAATAATAATATATTGATCATTTGCAATGTCCCCAGCCCAATGCAAGAGTTTATATACCACATCTCATTTAATCTTCACAACAGCTCTGCAAGGTAAGTACTCTTATTCCCATTATGGAGACAAGAAAACTGAGTCTCGGGGAGATTAGATGCCTTAGGTTGCACAGGTAGCAAACGGTGCATCAAGAGTTCACACAAAGCGGATGCTTCATTATAGTCTTGAGAAACTAAAGCTTTCAGAGAATTATGTGTAATAAATTATTCTTCCAGCATCTTCTAACTCTTTCAAATATTTACCAAAAAAGCTTTTAATCTTTAATTCGGGGATTTGGGCAAAGAGTGATTTTGATGTTTGGCATTGAACAACTCACTTGTTATATTTTTAAAAAATGACAAGTAATATTAGACAGTAATAGAGAAACCAAAATAAGGTTTCAACCGATATTTCCCCAAATCTAACAATAAAGAAATAGCAAAGAGTGCATAAATCAATCTTAAAATAAGAATTTTATATAGAAACCTTTGACTACTCAGAGAATACAAAGTTTGTCAGTTCAACTTTTACTTAGAGTTCTCTATTCTAATTGGATATCTACACCTTGGGCAGACAGAATAATTTTTAGGGGTCTTGTTTTCACATGATCACATAGACAATCTATGAACTCAGACAATAGCCACCTAGGTTGTATGCTACATTTGTACCCATATCTATTTTCAGCAGTTCAAGAGCACGTATCCCCAGCTTTCCATTTTTAACTTTGGTTTGAGCTAACTAGTATCTCAAACCAACTAGTGTAGCAATTAACAGCTTGCTGATGGGGTAACTTGCACTTTTTCAGAGGGAGATGGAGTTAGGAGAAAGAGAAAGTAATAAAATGACACTTGGAAATTTTGCTTAACAGCTAGGCTTGTGAGACTTTGCCCATAAAGTTTTGGGAAGTTCACCTAAGTCTCCTTAACCCCTTGCTTCAACTAAAATGTCTCACTCACATTCACTCAACTAGTTAAGCACTCAGAAAGTCAAGAAAAGAAAAGTAAATAGGAAGCATGTTCCAATGTGCTGATATTAATATAAAAAATCATAACTCAACCATCTTACTATAATTCCAGAGAACAGTACATAATGGTGTCATCTTATTTGCCTATAACAAATAGGGAAATGGCCTTTGTAAAACCCAGTCATTCAAGTACAGCTGATATGAAGTCCTAGTACCATGTGCCAGAGCCAGAGAAGAAAATGGTTCTGAAGTCAAGAGCATCTGAAATAGCATCCAAATGTCAGGCTGGAAAAAAAAGAAGAGAAAAGAAAAAGACTTATCTTTCAGAGACTGAAGTGGGAGCTGAAGTGCTCTCCCTCAATTAAGCAAAGTGCGGTGCAGCTGATTAACCTGAATGTTACCTTGGTAACCCAAGAAGTACACTGTAAATGAAATATGTTCAGTGATAGGTGCCTTTAATCAGACAAGAGCCACATGAGCATTTTGAGCAAGTGAGCCATAAATCTTGAGTTTCTAGCACTTTAATCATTTATGAAATAACAATTTTTGACAAGAGGCAAACATAGCCACTAGTTATTAGATGAGCAGTACCACACGTGTTTTAGTAATCATGAAACAGCCAAGGTGTCAAACTCCAGTCTTGATCACTGTAAAGCACTGCCTATAGAATATAGTTATCATCATCTGTTTGACATATATGGCAGAGATGACTAAAATACCTTGTGATTTTCCAATAGGGCCTACTTTTTAAAAAGCTATGCTATAATCAGTTGAAAGACTTATTGTTTTCCTTTTTTAAAATCCTGCATACACAGGGATAAACATGACATTTGCAGCATTGCCACTCTTTCACTGCATATTACTCATCCCTGGAAGAGGTTCCATAGAGCAGCAGCGTAAGTCCTGCATTGTGTGTGAATGTGTGTGCAATTTTCCCCTTATAATAGAACCAGTGTTGTAGAGAAAATATAATTAGGTCCTGGGCCCCATTCCTTTCTTGTGCGTCTGTTGAGTTCTGGAAGTCTCTCTTGGCCTTCTGTGGCACTAGGAGCACCGATAAACATTTGAAAACTAAATGAAGCTTTTAAAGTGCTCAAAATTGCCTCGGGGACATGCTTGTAACCATCATCTTGAACTCAAGTCTAAAGAAAAAAGTCCTAGGGCCATATTTAGAGCTTTAAAGACACATTTTAAATTGATGGTGAGTCTTTTAAAACCTGTGATCAGGTGAGGGGAGAAAAGGTCAGCCATTCCTGCCTCTTCTTGGCTGTGTTTCTGCCAAGGGACATCCCTTCCAAAGACCTCACTGCCATTAGTTCTGCCAGATGGATAGAGAGCTAGCCGACAGACAGAGAGACAGACACGTACCCCAGTTCCTTTTTCTCTCTAGGATATTTATATTATTAATTTGACCCTTAATCATATATTACCCTAAGTCATTTTTTTCAAAGTGTATTCCGGGGAATTCTCTCTGCCATATTTATAGGATATCTTCATCAAAAGGGGTTCCGTGCAAAACAAAATGCTGGGTTAAATGATGTTTAGAGACTTTTCTGCTAATATTTATTGCCCTCCTACTAGACACTAGATATCCACTGGAGAATGAAACAGGGAGAAGCATTCAAGAAACCCAATAGAACGTCATCTTGCATTTTGCCAGAGGCACTTTAATATCATCCTTTGCACATTAGACCTGGGATGTTGTCAGTATTAGTATCTCCACATATCTCTACAAATTTGCTTGTGTTTCTCATCTTAATTGATGGCATCATCTTCTCAGTAGTTAAGACTTAAAACTAACAATCATCTCCTTCCTCTCCCACCCCTAAAGCAATTGTTATCAATACCGCTACTTCCATGCTTTGTCTAGTTTGAGCTCTTAATTATTCCATCCAGTCTTAGTTTAGACTATTAATTCTTCTCACTGAGATTGATAAAAACCACCTCTCTACTAGTCCCTTTATCTCAGGGAGCACCTCCACACACACATACATATACACCCTGCTCTCATATACAGCAATCCAAGATATCCTATGCACTGCTAACAGAGACTTCTTAGCGTCTTACTTTAGGATGCAAAGACTTCCACAATTTGACTCCAAAATCAATGTTCCCAGTTTTATCTCACAACAACAATACTATCCTCCCTCCCCCAGCCTTTACACTCTAAGTTCCAGCAACACCAATGTATCTAAGATCTGTAAGGAAGAGCCTTTGCCCATATATACCAAATGAGATGCCATCCATTTTTCCAGCTTAAATCCCACAACTTCCATCAAGTCCCTTCTGACCCTCACATTCAGAATTCTCTTCTTTTCATGTACTCCTATAGCACTTTATTTGTATTTCTAACATAGCACTTATCACAGTCTAGCCTGTATTCAAAGCTTGTTATGTATTTGTCAGTCTCACCTCCTACCTTGTGAGACACTGACAAACAGAGACAGAATCTTTTTATATCTCCAAAGTACTTTGTACTAGACACATAGTAGGCACTCACCAAACATTTGTTAAATTGATTTAAAACAAGTTAGACTGGAAAGAATTTGGTTCAAAATGGGATTTGTAGCAGGATGGCAAGCAGCCATCATTAATATGAAAACAACTTCTACAAGGCTGATCAGAAATACCCAACTAGACATACATGGATAAATTCAAGCACTGTAGGGGGAATAGTAAGAATCTTCAGGTGCCCTTAAAAAAAATAATGCCACTCCATAAAGAGTTAGTATGCCAAATTTCAGCTAGAATAGATATCTTTATCAGCACATATTCCTCAGAAAACATTGGGGAAAGGAATAGAAGCAATGCATCAACAGCCAATCGAAACATAATCAGTTTTTAACAACTTATGCTTGCAATAATGTATTACATATAGGGTCTTTGTTTCCCTCTGCTTTAGATACTTAGGAATTGAGATAGTCCTTTCCATTTAAAAAGATTCTACATATATATTGAGACAGGTGGTTATTTTTCCCCAATAGCCAATCAATCTCCCTTTCTTTTTATTATTAAAACCCGCTCTGGAATTTTAACTAGGGACTATGTTTTCCACATTTCTTGAAAGTAGGTATAACCTTGAAGTTAATTCCAGCTAATAATATTTAAGCAAAAATGATTTGCACAACTTACAGTTTATGCCCTCTTCAGTAAACTGCTTGCTCTCCCCATGTTCTCTTTCAAGAATCCCTGTAGGATGAGGCACTGGTATCATGGTGGTCAGTCTGCCTTGAGATGAGGTCAATACCCTAGAGGATAATGATATAGAATAAGAGATGGAATCTAGGCGTTTGGACTACCTCATAAAGCAAGCTAACTTGGTCTCCTGGAACAGCTACGAGCCCAAACTTTCACATAGGAGAGAAATAAATGTATTGTTTTGTTTAAGCACTCATTATTTCAGTCTCTGATAAAACAGCCTAAATAATATCTGACCTAACAAATACCCATTCATATTTCCATGACACCTTAAAAACTCCAGAAAAGTGAAAACTGTTACCTAGAAGTATAAGGCATGAACACACTAGTGGCATCTATTAACAAGATTAGTTAGTGTCCCCAAAGGAGATACTGACTCCCAAAAGAATGGAACATAGGATAGGTATATCTTGGTGCTAGAAAGGAAAATAGAAAACCTAGAAGAGTCGAATCATGTGCAGGCAGCTCTGTATGGCACTAATCTCTCAAAGAAGGACATGGAAGAAAAATGCAGCCAGGATGGAAAAGTTGAAAATAAGAAAGGTGACTTATTCTAGAGTTTTATCAAACAGATGGCCATGCAACTGTTCACTGCACTGACAGATCATTGAGGTGAATGGTCCTTTTTTTTTCCTTCTAAATTTTCTAGTGTGTTGTAGGCATACAATGTTTTTCCAAATAATAGAATAAATGAATGAATTACCAACTGAAAATAGCTGTTAAATTTTCTATTTCAATACCTAATTTCCTATTAATCATTCAACCATCATAATTAATTATACCAACAGGTATAATTTACCAAAAAAAAAAAAACCACTATAAAATAATTTCAAATTTTCTGCATTCCTGGGTAGCAAAGAAATCCTCAAGTGCCTACCTAACAGAGTGATATTAGGAAGCAACAGGGAGCAGCTAGAAAGGTAGGTAGCAGATGCCAAAATTAGGCAGCAGTTTACACTCTTCTGGAAAAAGAAATGTAAAAAGAGTGATGGATTGCAGCACAAAGAGAAATCTTTAACTAGGCTTTGCTCAGCATGGCATCATCTAAGTAGCATCAACTGAATTCTGTGGAATAAAAAAAAGTGTCTGTATTGTGAGATGTCAGGTTGTAAATGTGTCAGTCTCTAAAATAAATCAAGTAGCAAATGGAAAACATATAAATAACTATACTTGATGCCAGGAACACTAAGAAAAAAAAGAAAAAAGCCATTTTGAAGGAATTTTCTTTGTTAACCACACAGTGAGTTGGGCTTAGCAGGAAGGTTTTCTAGATTAGCAAATAAAATTCTCTGGATTTATAAAAGGGAGATGATGGTTGCAGGGTCTGGTGGAAAGACCACTGATAGGAAGGGTCAAAATCTGGACTTTTGCCTCAATGCTGTTATTATGGCATAACCTGTGTCAAGAATGATTTTTATCTCACTTTCAGTTTCCTTGTTATGAAATGGAGACTGGGAACTTAGGTCTTTTCTTTGCTTTGCTACACCTCTTCTGCTCATATAATTTGAAAATCTGCTAATTGACCAAGATGGTGGCATAACATGTTCCAGGGTGCTGTTCCCCCACAGAATCTTTAAACGACTAGCAAAAATTGACAACCATTTTCCTTAGAGCTCTGGAAAGAGTTAAAGGGTTGCAGTTAACTAGGTGAGTGATGAATAAAGAAAACACAGCTTTAAAAATGGTAGAATAAGCTGTGGTACCCTTGTTGGCCCCTTCCCAAACCCTTCCCAGTGCAGTGAGGAGCCAGCCTGTGCTCCCATTGCAAGTCCCCCTCCTGTTCCAGAGGGAGCAAAGTAAACCTTATGAGCATACTGCAGTGCCTGTATATTGGTACCAATCTATCCAGTAACAGCCTGAAAGGCTGAACCATGAAGCTTGTCTGTGGCTTATCCTCTGGCATGTACCCTGCAGGCAGAAGCAGTTTAAGGACAGCCAAAACAGGGCAAGAAGCAATTAGGTCAAAGCAGGCTGAGGCAAAGGATTAATGGCTTCAGGATATACCATTGAGTTCCAAAGAAGGGGTGAAAGTCTATTTCATAATAAATAGAGGGGGCATCCAAATTCCTGTAAACTGAGGAACTCCTAAGGTCATAAGCAAACAAAGCCAGGACAAAGTTCAGGCTCAGAAAAGACACAGAAGACCTTGCACTTCAATTTCACCTAAGCTCTAGTGGAGAGCACCAGCCAAGGAAGAACCAATTTGTAGAGAGAGTAAAAGGTTGTGTTTTTTGTTTTTGTTTGGTTTTTGTTTGTTTGTTTGCATTGGTTTATTTGTTTTTTATTGTACCTGGCACTCAAGAGAATCCCTGTCTTATCACTATCTGGATACAAACTTATAAAAACAGACAGTTCAGGGACTACAATAAATTACCACTTAAAAATGTTAAAAATTTACAGTGTGCACCAAAAAAGATTACAAGACAAATAAAGAAAGAGTAAATTATGGTCTATCCAAAGGAACAAAATAAAAATTCAGAAACCAAAAACAAAGAAGGCCTGAACAGGACACACTGGACAAAGATTTTTTTTTTTTTTTAAATAATCTTCCAAATGTTCAGGGAGTTAAAGGAAAAAAATGGAGAATGAACTAAAAAGTATCAGGAAAACAATGAATGAGCAATATGAGAATCTCAATGAAAACAAAGTTCTTTGAAGGAACTATGGTAGTTTGAAGCTGTATGTGCTCCAGAAAAAAAAACATGTTCTTAAATATAATCCATTCCTGTGGGTATAAACCCATTGTGAGTAGGACCTTTTGATGAAGTTACTTCAGTTAAGGTAAGTTCCACCTCATACAAGATGGGTCTTAATCTTATTCCTGGAGTCTTTTGTACGAGAATGAAATTCAGACAGAGAGAGAGAGAGAAAGCCGTGGAAGCAAGAAGCTGAAATCAATGAAACCCAGAAGAAAAGGGAAAAACCAGCATACACCACCGTGTGCCTTGCCATGTGACAGAGGAGCCAAGGATCACCAGCAGCAGGTCTTCAGAAAAAAAGCATTGTCTGGATGGTGCCTTGATTTGGACATTTTCCCAGCCTCAAGACCATGAGCAAATGAATTCCCATTGTTTAATCTGAGCCATGTCATGGTATTTACTTTGAGCAGCCTAGGAAACTAAAACTGGAACCAAACAATTATTGGAGTTAAAGACCACAATAACTGAAATGAAAAATTTGCTGCAGTAGATTAAAAATGGCAGGAGAAAGAATCAGTGCACTCAAAGACAAGACAATTGAAATGACTGAGGTGGAGAAACAGAAAGAAAATAGAATGAAAAAATTGACAGAGCCTAAGAGAACTGTGTGACACCATCCAGTGTACCAATATATGCATTATGGGAACCCCAGAAGGAGAAGAAAGAGGAAAGTGGGCAAAAGGAATATTCAAATATATAATGGCAGAAAACTCACCAAATGTAAGGGAAGGCATGAATATGCACTTTCAAGAATCCTAACAAACCCCAAACAGGACAAATTTGAAGAGAGCCACATCCAAACACATAGTAGTCAAACCCTCAAATGCCAAGGACAAGGAAAGAGTTCTGAAGGTTGAGTGAGAAAAGCAACACATTATGTATAAGAAAGACCCAATAAGATTAAGTACTGATTTCTCATCAGAAACCATGGAGGCAAGAAGGCAGTGGGATGAAATATTTAAAGTGCTGAAAGAAAACAATTGCCAACCAAGAATTTTATAGCTGCTGAGAATGTCTTTTTAAAAAGAGGGAGAGTTAAGACAGCCCCAGAAAAACAAAAGCTGAGGGAATTCATCACCACTAGACCTTCCCTTCAAGCAATGCTAAGGGTAGTACTTCAGACTGAAAGGAAAAGAGACACTACATAGTGGATCAAAGCAGCATAAAGAAATGAAGACCTCCAGTAAGATATAAATGCCAGTACTATTGAGCTGTACTTCTTGGTATGTAAGTCTACTTTTTTTTATTTCTTACACGTTCTAATATGCAAGTGCATGAAAAGTAGTGATAAATCTGTGCTTTTGGACAAACAATGTATAAATATGCTATTTGTAACTACTACAATAAAAATGTTGGGATGTAGAAGGGCATAAGAACAGTGTATATGTGTCATATTGCAAGTAAGTTAGTATCAAATCAAACATGATTGGTAAGGTGTTAAATTTAAACACCATATTATCCACAAAGAAAATATATACAGAAAGAAATGGTATGACACATACAAGAAATCAAATAAATATAAAAGCAGGCATGAACAGAAGAATTGAGGGACAAAAGAGGTATATGACTTAGAAAGACTAAATAGCAAAATGGCAGAAGAAAGTCCTGCATTATCCATAATGACTTTAAATGTAAATGGATTGAACTCGTCAGTAAAAATGCAGAGACTGGCAGAATGGATAAAAAAGTATGATCCAACTGTATGCTGTTTAAAAGAGACTCACCCTAGATTCAAAGACACAAGTAGGTTAGAAGTGAATGGATGGAAAAAATATATACTATGAAAAAAGAGAGCTGGAGTAGGTATACTACTATCACTACTATCAGATAAAATAGACATTAAATTAAAAACTGCTGTGGGAGACAAAGAAGGCCACCACATGTTGATAATAGGGTCAATTCAACAAGAAGACATAACAATTGTAAATATATTTGCACCTAATGTCAAAGCTCCAAAATATATGAAGCAAATGATGACAGATTTGAAGAGAGAAATTAACATTTTACATTAATGGTAGGAGACTTCAACTTACCACTTTTAATAATGAACAGAACATCTAGACAGAAGATCAATAGAAATAGAAGATTTGAATAATAATATAAACCAACTAGATCTAACAAATCACGCAACAGCAGCAGAGTACATATTCTTCTCCAGGGCACATGGATCATTCTTCAAGATGTACCATATGTTATGTCACAAAAACATCTCAATAAATTCAAAAATATTGAAATCATACAGTATATCTTCTCTGATCACAATGGAATTAAGCTAGAAATCAATGATAGAAGGAGGACTGGAAGATTCACAAATATACACAAATTAAACAATGCACTCTTAAGCCATCAATGGGTCAAATAAGAAATGCAAGGGAAATTAGGAAACATCCTGAGGTGAAGGAAAATGAAAATATAACATAGCAAAACATATGGTATACAGCAATGGCAATGCTGAAAAGGAAATTTATAACTATAAATACTTACATTAAAAAATGAGGATTGTGGGAAGATGGTAGAATAGGAAGTTCCAGGATTCAGTTCTCCCACCAGAATGACGATTAAACATGCAGTTACTGTATGAAACAACTATTTAGAAACTCTGGATTCCAGTAGAACACTATACAGTATCCAGGGAAGAGCGAGTAAAAGAGGCTGGTAAATTGCTCTAAGCAGTGGTTACAGGCAGCCAGCCCCCAGTCATGCAGCAGGCTGCAATGGGGTACAGCCCCTCACTAGTTGACTAGAGACAGAAAGGAACATAACAATCCTCTTCCCCAAGATCAGATGCGGGCATGGTCAATCACTGATCACGGCTTTTGATTCGCAACTTCAGATCCTGGGGGCTGCCTCTGAGGGCAGCCATTGTTCCAATCAGCTGGACAAAGATGGCTGACAAGACTTAGGGATGCTATACTTCCTCAGGGCTGCATTTGTTGGGCAAATCAAGAAAGCACAGCTTTCTCCTAAAGCCCTTCTTGATACCCTCCCTAACGTAGTTTGGAGCCAGTCTGTGCCCTCTTCATGGGCCCCTGGCCTTGTTCCATCTGGGAAAGGCTGACTTGGGAAACTCCTCTCTGGTGTGCTCCCTCTCCCAGAATTTGCACTCCAGGCAAAAGCAGCTTTAGACAACGAAAGGAATGTAACAAATTATTGAGGTAGACAGACTGTGGCAAAGTCTTGCCCACTCTAAATATCCAGGAGAGGGCAATTTGTCTCCTGGGAAATAGAGGGGGCATTCGATCTCTTGTAAACTGGGGAATTCTAAAACAATTAACAAGCACAAGCCCAGGGCAGACACAGAAACAACAGGGAGGAACATGCACTTTACATTCACCTTAAGCAGACCTTCTTGATAGGA
This sequence comes from Tolypeutes matacus, assembly GCA_026826555.1. Classification (NCBI taxonomy): domain Eukaryota; kingdom Metazoa; phylum Chordata; class Mammalia; order Cingulata; family Chlamyphoridae; genus Tolypeutes; species Tolypeutes matacus. The sequence continues at coordinate 7,849,566 of JAKSZT010053881.1, forward strand.
CATTCAACAAAATATCTGTCTTATCACTAGATGGTAATAAAATTAAGAAACAGATATCTCTATTTAAGATATCTATCTAAGACAGATTGGCAGTTCCTCAGAAAACTAAGTATAGAATTACCATATGGCCCAGCAATCCCACTACTAGGTATATACCCAAAATAATTGAAAGCAGGGACTTAAATAGATATTTGCACACCAATGTTCATAAAGGCATTATTCACAATTGCCAAAAGATTAAACAACCCAAGTGTCCATCAACTGATGAACAGATAAATAAAATGTGGTATATACATACAACGAATATTATTCAGCCATACAAAGGAATGCAGTTCTGATACATGGTTGAACCTTGAAGACATCACATTGAGTTAAATAAACCAGACCCAAAAAGACAAATATTATATGACCTCACTGATACAAAATAATAAAGCAAATTCATAGTCAGGAACTAGAATATAATTTACCAGGCACTGAGATGGGGGTAGGGAACAGGGAGTTAATGCTTAATTGGTACATAGTTTCTATTTGGATTGATCACAAAGTTTTGATAATGGATGATGGTGATGGTAGCACAACATTGCGAATATAATTAACAGCACAGAATTACATATTTGAATGTGGTTAAAAGGAAACTTTAGGTTGAATATGTTATAAGAATAAATATTTATGAAAAAAATCATAGGACTGTCAGTGCAAACAGTGACCTCTAATGTAAATTATAGACTATAATTAATAGCCTAATTATAATAATATTATTTCATCAATTGTAACAAAGGTACCACACTAATGCAAAGTGTTCATAATAGGGAAATTCTGGTACTCAATCTGAAGAGGGGAAATATGGGAACTCCATATGTTCTGCCTGGTTTTTCTGTAAACCTACAATATCTCTATTTAAAAAAAAAAGCAAAAAAAAAAACCCTGTTAAACACAACACAATTATAAGCTCAAATTCCGGTGAGTAGGGCCAAACTGTTACCCAGAAAATAATGTGTGTGACTTCAGCGAGGTGATGTGTGTAACCATCTGCTTACTCATGTTAAAAAAATTTTAACAAAATGTAAAACACTTACATTCTATAGCATAAAATGCAAACATCCCTGAAAGAGACATTACATAAATTTGAGGAGGCAGCATGGTAGGGCAGATAAGACTGTCGACTTTAGAATCAAGAGCTCCAGGTTCAAATCCTACATTAATCCTTTACTAAATGTGTAGCTTCACAAGTCCCAGTTTCCTCATCTGTAAAATGGGGGAAGGGGATATCTACCTTATAGGTCTGCTAAAAGAAAGAAAAAATTGATAGAAAGAAGGGTGCTATTGCTCAAGTAAGATTCTTAGAGAATGTTTTTTCCAAGCATGCATTGGGACTGACTAAGCATTGGCAATCAAAGAAGAAATTCTGCTAGGCTGCAGGTAGATACAAGGAGAAATAATCTTATCTTTATTGCAGAATCAAAAGAGCTTTGTTTATTTCCTTAGCTCTGCATATCAACAGTTGGAGTCTTGCTTTCAAATGTTGGAGCTCTTTTTTTTTTTTTAACTTTATTTTGTACATTTAATCATTGAACATATAAACAATTAAGCTCTTAGGATCCTCCACAGTCACTGGGAAGATTTAATCAACTTTTATTTACAAATGAGTTTCTTCAGATTGAGCCCCAACTTTTGCCCCAACTCTATTCAGCTGATTACTTTACCTCTGAGGAACTTCCAAAAACCATGTGGTTCTTGAAAGGAAAGAATAGGGGTCAAGAATGGAAAATGCTTGTCTACCATCTCCACTCCCTCACTCTTCTTAAGAAATCATATTTGTACATGTTCTCTAAGTGCCTACACTACAAATACTTACTGAAATGTCCACTTTATGGTATGAATTTATAAGGAATTTCCCCCTTATAATTTAAATCCTAAATTTTCACCAGTATTTGAAAGAGGAATTTAGGTTTAAATTAGTACATGGCTATTTCTGAAAAGCATACCTATATTTATACCTTCCTGTTTATTTAAAAATACATATTTTTACAAAATTATCAACTCCAGTGATCTGATCTAATTCTGTCAAATGGCATCTATTATGGAGTTTTCCCTTCAGGATCCGTTGTTTCCTCATTCCCTTCTTTGGGCCTTATCTTGGACTAATAAGTGAAACAATCATAATTATAAAATTTTCTAGGTTGGGATAGTTGCATTAGTTGTAAAGCTACTTGCTGCATTTAAAATAATTAATGGTAAATAATTTAGCTGGCTCAGGCCAACAGTTTCCTCAATAACATGCTTAATTTTCTGGTAAATTAATATTTTCTTTCCTACATATATAGATTCTCTGTCATGTAAATATTCTTCCCCTAGTGCTGCCTCTATCGTTCTATCACTGAGCAATTCTCTATAGAAAACAAGAGTTCCATATATTATGCATGTTCTATTGCTCTAATAAATAAAAGGATTAATTTGTTTACAGCTGCCAGTGTGGCTGTGAATTTGGCATTTTATCTGGCTATCTTGGATGGCAGAGAATAAAATGAAGCCTGCCTTCATTTTACATATGTTCAGAAAAATAAAATGAACAGGCTAATTTTTCAATTCTTCAACTTTTTCATTTCATACTTGAAATGAAAAATATGAATGAATGTCTTTACTTTGCCTTCTCAGTATCATTGCTGGGGTTTGGGGTTTTTAATGGCTTTACAATATCTTATATGATCTTATATGATCACTTACCACGGTGACTCTCACAACTTGGAGACAAATCCTTTACTTAGCAAAAAGTAAATTAAAAAAGTAAAAAAGGATAAAAGTAGGAGTTATGGACTGAATCGTATTCCCCAGAAAGACTTGCTCAAGTCCTACCTCCAACCCTGCAAATGTGAATCTATTTGTCAATAGATCTTTGAAGATGTTATCAGTTAAGGTAAGACCAAACTGAATCAGAGTGAGCTTTGAATCAATTACTAGAGTCCTTATAAGTGGATGAAATTTGGATACAGTAGGAAGAGACAGATGGGGAGAGACAGCTATGTGATAGAGGTAGAGATTGAGTTACAGATTGCAGGCAATCCTTCACAAGAATGCTACAGAGTTCAGAGAAAGCATGATCCTACTGACACCTTGATTTTGTACCTCTAGCCTCCAAAACTATGAGACCATAAATTTCTACTTTTTAAGCCAACAAGTCTGTGGAATTTGCTACAGCAATCTTGACAAACCAAGACAGTCCTTAATTTATAAATGTATAATGGCAGAAAATGTCCCAACTTTAACTAAAGACATGAATATGTACATTCAAGATGCCCAACAGACCTCAAACAAGATAAATGCAAAGAGAACCATGCCTTGACACAGAGTAATCAAATTATCCAATGCTAAGGTTAGAGAGAGAATGCTGAAAGCTGCAAGAGAAAAGCAATGAGTTATGTACAAGGGAATCTCAATAAGATTAAGTGCCAATTTCTCATTAGAAACCATGGAGGCAAGAAAGCAGTGGTTAAAAAAAAAAAAAAAAGCATTTAAAGTGCTGAAAGAAAACAATTGTCAACCAAGATATTATATTCATCAAGACTTTCTTTCAAAAATGAAGGAGAGATTAAGACATTCCCAGATAAACAAAAGCTGAGGGAATTTGTCACTACTAGACCTGCCCTACAAGCAATGCAAAAAGAAGTTCTTCAGACTGAAAGGAAAGGACATTAGGCAGTGAATCAAACGGCATAAAGATATAAAGACTGTTGATAAAGGTAACCATTTGGGTAATAGTAAATGTCAGTATTATTATATTGTATTATTTGTTATGTAACTCCACTTCTTGCTACATACAGGTGCTAAAATGCAAATGCATTAAAAGTATGATACACTGATACTTTTGGACATACAATATACAAAGTCATAATCTGTAATAAGTACCAAAAAAGTAGGAGGATGGACAGGTATAGGAACAGTGTATGTTAATGAAGATAAGTTGGCATCAAATCAAATAAGATTGCTACAGATTTAGGATGTTAGATTTTAATTCCATGGTAATCATAAAGAAAAAAAAATATGTTTTAAAATGAAATGAGAAGGGTCTCAAAATGGTACAATACAAAAAGTCAAATAAATATAGAAGTAGGCATTAACAGAAGAATTGAGGGTTAGAAAAAATGTGTAAGGCATACAAAGACAAAATAGCAAAGTGGCAAAAGAAAGTCCTATATTTCCAGTAATTACTTTAAATGTAAATGGATTAAACTCCCCAGTTAAAGGCAGAGATTGGCATAATGGATTAAAATGCATGACCCAACTATATTCTGCTTTCAAGAGACTAATCTTAAATTAAAATATATAAGTAGGTTGAAAATGAATAAATGGAAAAGTACATACACTGCAAGTAGTGAGCAAAAGAGAGCTGGAGTAGTTATATTAAAATAAGATAAAATAGACTTTAAGTCAAAAAGTGTTATGAGGGACAAAGAAGGTCACAATATATTGATAAAGGGTCAATTCAACAAGAAGACATAAGAATTATAAATATATATATGCACCTAACAGCAGAGCCCCAAAATATATGAAGCAAATATTGAAAGGAGAAATTGATGGCTCTATGTTAATAGTAGGATAATTCAATGCACTATTTTCAGTGATGGATAGAACATCTAGACAGAAGATCAATGAAGAAATACAAGACTTGAATGATAATCTATACCAGCTACACCTAACAGATATATATATATATAACACTTCATCCAACAGCAGCAGAATACACATTCTTCTCAAGTACACATGGACCATTCTTCAGGACAGACCATAGGTTAGGTCACATAATGAGTCTCAATAAATTCAAACATGGAAATCATACACTGTATCTTTTCCAACCACAATGGAATGAAGCTATAGATCAATTACAGGAAGAAATGGAAAATTCACAAATTTGTGGAAATTAAACAATGTACTCTTAAACAACCCATGGGTCTAAGGGCTAAACCCATCTCAATCTGAAGCAGGGTGGGCATCACCAGCCCAAAATAATCAAGACTGAGGCATGAACAAACATAAGCGGGGAATGCAACCATGGACCAAAGTAGACTTATTATTGTAGTAACAGAAGAACTTGTAATATTGACACAAAGATAGTAGTTACCAGAGGTTCTGAGGGGAGGGCAAGGGAAGAATAGGTGGAACATGGGGCATTTTTAGGGCATTGGTATTGTTCTGCATGATTTTGCAATGACAGATACAGGCCATTATATATTATGTTAAACCTATAAAACTGTACAGTGCAAAGTGTAAGCCATAATTTAAACTATTGACTATGGTTAGTAGCAGTGCTTCAATATTTGTTCATTAATTGTACTAAATGTACCATACTCATGTAAGATGTTATTAATAGGGGACAATATGAGCAGGAGAGAGGTGGGGTATATGGGCATCCCCTATATTTTTTATGTAATTTTTCTGTAACCTAAAACATCTTTAAAAATAAAATAAAATAAAAAACTTACGGGTCAAAGAAGAAATCATAAGGGAAATTAGTAAATATCTTGAGGCAAATAAAAATGAAAACACAACATACCAAAATTTATTGGGTGCAACAAAGGTGGTACTGAGAGGGAAATTTTTAGCTCTAAATATTTATCTTAAAAAAGAAGAGAGAGAAGCAGATGTGGCTCAAGTTGTTGGGCACCTGCCTACCACATGGGCGGTCCCAGGTTTGGATCCTGGTGCCTCCTAAAGAAGACGAGCAAGACAGCAAGCTGATGTAACAAGCAAGACAATGAGCTGACGAGACAGTCTGGTGCGATGGGCTGGCGCAGCAAGCTGAAACAACAAGATGATGCAGTGAGATGACTCAAGAAGAGACACAATAAGGAAAACACAATGACAGACACAACAAGCAGGGAGCAGAGGTGGCTCAAGTGATTGAGTACCTCCTTCCCACATGGGAGATTCCAGGTTCAGTTCCCGGTGGCTCCCAAAAGAAAAAAAAAGAAGACAGAAGATAAGCATACAACGAACAAGCACAGCAGACACAGAGAGCAGACAGCAAGAACAAACAATGGGGGGTATTAATTAATAAATTACTTAATTAAAAATGAAGAGAGATCCCAAATCAAAGACCTCACCCCAAAACCAGAGGATGTAGAAAAAGAAGGAAAAAACTAAGCCCAAAATAAGCAGAAGGAAGGAAATGATTAGAACAGAGGTAAATGAAATAAAGAATAACCACTTCCCTGCTGAAATAAGAGAGTTCATAAGAGGATACTATGAACAATTGCACACCAACAAACTAGACAATGTAGACAAAATGGACAAATTCTTAGAAACACATGAACAATTTCATATATAAGACCATTTTTCTTTGAAACTAAACAAACATAGGTTAAAACTACAAAATGTTACTATCAGACAAATAAAACATTATACTAAGTGAAGGAGACCAGACACAGAGTACTGCATATTGTATGATTCCATTTATATAAAATGTAAATATAAATCAAGTTATAAAGGTGAAATTAAATTAGTGGTTATGTAGTGCCAGGGAAGGAATGCTAAGGGGTGTGGAGCCTTTCTTTTTGGAGTAATAAAATTATTCTAAAATTTTTGATATGATGAATATACAACATTGTGATTATACTAAAAGCCATTGATTATACACTTTGGATAGATCATATAGTATGTGAATATATCTCAGTAAAACTCTTAATACACAAATAAATAATTATGCAAGAATAGCCAGAAATAGCAGCTATGTACAGCAGGGGAAACAGAAAAATTGAGAGGTGAGGTATTTTCTTGTTTGCTTGTTTGCCTGTTTGTTGTTTATTATTGTTATTTGAAAATGCTCTAATAATGATTAAAGTGATGAATGCACAGCTATGTGATTATAGCAAATACCATTGATTGTACACTTTGGATGAATTGTATGCTTTATTAATATTAATATGTATAAATAAAATTTGTTTATATATATATATTTAGTTTCAAAAATAAATCTTTGTTTAGTTGTGTTTCTCCAGGTAGCTGTAAGTCAGTTAGTCTCTTTCTCCCCCGACCCTTTTTTTAAAAAATATTTCTTTTTTTTTTTACTTTATTTTGTACATTTAATAATTGAAAATATAAACAATTAAAAACTAAAAAGTAAACACAGGATCAGGAAGATGGCGTTAGTGTAGGAGGGCGCACACTGCAAGCTCCCAGAGCAAGGCGGATTGGG
>JAKSZT010053881.1:7866754-7924865 GCA_026826555.1 Tolypeutes matacus
GTCTACAGTGTGAACTGTGGTCTATGGTTGGTGGCAAGGCTCCAGGAGGTGTAAGTTCATTGAGGTTGGTGGGCCACACTATGGGAGATGTTTGTGTTGGATGTGGTGGGAGGTGTGGGAGGTGGGCAACATGGGAATCCGAGTGGGTTCCGTATAATATTTTAGGTAATCTAAGCACCTCTTAAAATATATGTATATATATATATAAAAAAATAACATTTTTGTAAGCAAATACACATATATGCATATATATTTATATATCATTTTACAAATGTTTGTATGTATTGTGAGAATTTTGATTTTTACCCATAATAAAAAAAAAAAAAAAAAAAGTAAACACAGATGAATAAATACATATATTTCTCAATTAAAAAAAAATAAATAAATAAATAAATCTTTGATCATAGTCACAATCTTAACAGCTCCCTGGAAGGCAAGGCCTCCTATTCTAGGTCTTCTAGAAAGCAGGGGTTGCATAAACTATTTTCAAAATACGCTTATGGGAAGCGGCTGTGGCTCAATCAGTAGGGCTCCCGTTTACCATATGGGAGGCCCCAGGTTCGGTTCCCGGGGCCTCCTGGTGAAGGCAAGCCCGCCTGCACGGCGTGGTTAGCTGACCCAGCAAGCACAAGCAGCAAGGGGGGTATAAATGAATAAATTAAAAAAAAAAAAAATACGCTTATGAGTGGAGCATGTGTAACTCAATGATTGAGCACGCACTGTACATGTACGAGGTCGCGGGTTCAATCCCTGGTACCTCCTTTAAAATATAAATACATATATATGCTTATGAAATGTACCAATTTTATAATATTCATCCCTGAAGCCTTCAGGAAACTTCCTTTTGCAGTCTAATTTGAATATAAACATCCTTCTTTTATATTCTAATTGCTCAAACATGTTATACTTCCTTATCTTTTTCTTTATCTATCACTTTCTTTCTCCACTCCTTAAGGAAAGTTCTATAGCCTTTCTTATGCCATTAAATATATATTTTAAGACTCACAGAGTAAATCATCTTGTTTTCTTCATATATTACCTTCTTAACCCTCTCCCATGATATCTTTCCAGATCTACAAGAATATACTAAAACAGGAAAAGAAAAAAAAAAAAAAAAAAGTCACCTGCAACAAGAATAAATGACCTATCATTTTTTCGACCAAGGGCCTCCGATTTTTTAAACCAAGGGCCTAAATTTTTTATTCCACTTACATGCCTAGACCTTGAACTAGAGCTGTAGCCAGTGGGAACAGATAAGAAGAGATGAAAAACCTATTAAAATTAAATTCACCAAAAAAGCTAAGGATTACCCTCAATGAGACACTTCTGCCATGGAGAATTACCATCATATTGTCTTCATGCACCTCTACTGCTTTCTAAAAGACAGAACCACCAGGAAGGCCACCATTTATACTCCTTTGAACTGCTTTGCATTTGGCATGAATCTTGCAAAGCTCAGCTCCCTAAAATATTTATAGGAAAAAAGTAGAAAATAAATTTTACATCTTTTCTACAAGCTACCTAACACTTTGAGCATTACAACCTGGGTTAAGGGATATACAAGAGAAGTTAAAGAAGTGACCAGCTGCTCACATCTGACACAAGCTAACAGCGGTAATATTGAATGCTCTTGGTGTGACAGACATAAGGCCAAGGGCCTCATGAGCATTACCTCCAAACAACCTGGTGAGATGGATGTTGCTGTATCCTCATTTTACAAATGAGCACACTGAGAATCAGAGAAGCTCAGTGATGTATTCCAGGAATTGAGTGAAGTCTGGCTCTAAAGCCAGGCCCATCTACTTCTACTCCAGAACCCAAGCTTTTAACCAGTTCTTAAAACTCAGTGACTCTAAGGTTTGAAGCCAACAAACATCCAAATATTTATTATGATGCTATCCTGGCCGTTAGCAAGGTTAATCATGCTAGCAGGTCCCCAATCTTTCAGCTTTGACTAGAACCCAATGGATATCTTATGAATTAGAATATGATGATGCCTTCCACGGAAGTGCCAGAGCAAGCCCACCATAAGCCCAGCTGCCAGGAATATTACACCATCAAATAAATCCATCACCAAACATGATCTTCATGTTTTGCCAGCCAGGTGGCCCTGTACATATGGCAGTCCTGCTCCCTAGCAGGAGAAAAAGAGGAGGAAACAACTTGAATTATGAAATCCAGCAGGCATTTAAATACTTTCACTCAGACAGCAGGTAGCTTGTTACCTAAAATGCCCAGGATCCATCACTTGGCAATGAGAACACAGATACCAGACGCTGATTTCAGGAACACAGTAGAACGCCACTGTGTATAAATTCATAGTGCAGGAAGATGTTTCTGTTTCAGATCTGGGGGGTCTCCGCAGTGCCCCACCTGCTCCCCCATCTTGTACCTCTCTATAGCAGTTTGAGATTATTTTATGAATCCCCCCCAAAAAAGAAAGATTATGTTTGTAAACTTATCTGTTCCTCTGGGTCTGATACCCCTCAATTGTATTAAATTCAGTGAGGGGCCTCTGATTAAGTTTACCTGATAAAATCAAATTAAGGCTTTGATTCGACCATGTCAGTAAGGTGTAACTCAGGTTAAGTCCCCGCTTGCTTGGTGAACCAATATAAATGATCACCCTCTCAAAAAGAAACACGGGAAGAGGAGAGAACTTTGTCATTTTGATCCTGCTATGTGACAGAAAGGAGAAGGGTCAAACAGCTAAACCCGGGGGAGAGATGGACCATTTGCCTGATAGCTTACAGCTGACCTTGGGAAGTGAGCCAAGACCCATATAGGAAGCCCTGAGAGATGAGCAGGAGAGCCCTAACCAGGAGAGAGAGAGGACTGGAAACCCAGAGGGAAAGGAGAGATCAGGTAGAGATCAGTGACCATCTTGCTTCAACACGCGGCAACTGACTTTGGTGGGAAAGCAACCTTCAGTTGGACTCTTCAGAGCCTTGTAACTCTAAGCTTTTACCAAAAATAAATACACTTTATAAAAGCCAACAGATTTCTGGTACTTTGCATCGGCACCCCTTTGGCAGATGAATACAATCCCTCAAGCATAACAATGAGCTCAGAACTTTTCTCAAGAAATCTGAATAAGTCCAGAATCCTCTCTCTCCTTCCACTTGGAGAAATGCAACACAGCAGGCCTAAGGGATTCTCAGCAAGCAACAGAAGCATGGTTGATGTACTGACATTTATGTAGGGCTGTAGGAAACCCCTGGCTTAGCACACTAGCTCCCCAAGGGACTGAAGGAGGGCATTGCTATGTGTGACAATCTGCTTGTTAACCAGGAAATTTGATTAGCAAGAAACTCTACTTGATAATTTAGGGAAAAGAGATGCCATAACTCAGTTAGCTGTTCTTTATTTCTACTCTAGCAGCACCCCCTTTCTTTCTCTCTCTCCCCCCATCTCCCCCGCCGTCCCCCATTTCTTTCCTTCTATCTTTCTCCTTTTCCTTCCGTTTCTCTCCCTTTCTCCCCCTTTCTCCTTTGGGCTGGAGCAGGGCCTAATCAATAAGTTCTCCTACTTCTACAAGGAGTCCTGTCAAGATTATTAGAAATCACTAAGACCTCAGACAATATTGTCAGTTCAATCTCCACTTTCAAAGGATTTCTTGATTACTCACTTGAATAAAGCTGGTAGGGGACTATGAGTTCAGGCACTCTAATCTATACCAGAGTTACCAAAAGCAAAGAACAAGATCTAAAAAGGATGGCTCCTGCCAACTATCTATGTCTTCTCTTGCTGTAGAGATAAATGCATCTGGCTTTGTAATAGTTGGTTGTTTCTTTAGGGGAAACTGCAAAAGCAGTTTTGATTGCCATGAGCAAACTGGTTCAGGGAAATCAGAACATGATGAGTAAGTTACTGTAAGGATACAATGTAACAGTAACAACAAAGATGGTGATCTCAACCGAATCCAAGAACTGAAACCAGAATCACTGTGGGTCGCTCTAGTTTCTGGGCTCTAGGGGACAGCACTCCTCTCCACCTATCTTCAGCGTCTTCACTGTCAGTCCACTCCCCTCTCTATCGGTCAGCTTCCTTGGCTTTCCTCAACCTGCACATGGCCCAGCATGGTTTTTCTGGCCTTACCCTCCTCAAGACCTCTCTTAGCGCACCCTTTTCTGTTCTACCTCTTCACCAACAACTTGTTCAATTCCTCGAAAGAATCTGATTGGCCCAGTCTTTCAGACCTGGACTCAGTTCTCTCCCATGATTTCTCCCCTAATGTTAGGCTGAAATATATCGGTCTCCACCATAAAAGACAACAGGTTATTATTAGCCAGATATTTGCTTGGGAGTAAGGGGGCTGGCAAAAGTGAGGGGTCCTATGAGCATTCCGTTGTCACTATAAATACTTTCTTTTTTCCTTACTAGATTTTGTAGTCCTACCAGATTTTTTACTTAGGTTGGTAAATAACCTACAGGATAAATTCAGAATTAGGAATTACTTTTGACCTTAAGCTACAACATGGAACAAATAACTTTAGTGAGCCTATCTGGGAGAATAATCCTTAGCTCCCCTCTTTCTTTCACAAAATGGCCAGGAGCTATAATGAATTGGAAACAGTCCCTGGAGAATCTCAGGTGAGACTCTTTCCATAAGTAGGAGGAAATACACTCTATTCCCATATCACCTGAGGTAGGGATTTTCTGGGATCATAGCTGCCATTCACTTCTTCTATCACTGGCAAAGCCCCACATCTAGGTGTACATGGATTGAAAATCCACTTCCTGACAGCTGCCTGAATGGTCTCCCAAGATAAGTGATTAGCATGGAAAGTGACATGAGCCCCAAATATAACTTCTCATTTTGCTAATTATTCCTCCTTTTTGCTTAATTTTGATGTGGGCAATCAATTGGAAAAACTATGCACAGGGGCTTCTTAGATTTCTAAGTTCAAATGAAGTAGACACACATAATTAGACCATTAGGTAGTAATTCCAGGAGTAAAATCTGTACTTGAATCTCAGTGACAAATTCAGGAAGATAAAGCTTAAATCTATCCAATGCTTTGATTATTGGTATCTTGGCTAGGGAAAGTGAATGCTGATGAATTATGAATGCTAAATGGTAATACTGATAATAATATGTCTCACTGATTTTGTGCCATATCCTGTTCAAAGTCCTTTCAGGACCATCAATGTGTAAGTTCTCTGGAAAGAAAGGGACAAGAACAGTTCGGATTCTAGTGTAAACAAAAATTTTTTTCCTTTAACTCCTCTACTTTCTTCTGCACATTCCAGAACTTTTGTATAGTAATGTGTTCTATAAATTAAAAAGCTTATTAAGAGCATTAACTTACAATATATATTCTATCCAAGCTAAATGTTGTCCACAAAGATAGCCAGTCTCCATTATTCAAGCTTTAAACATTATTCTTCCATAGCAGAAGGTTAAGGATTCTATAAATTACCCAGCCCATTACCCTACCCCATCCCCATTCTATCCTCATGCTTGCTTTTGTATAAGTGCCTAGTCCAAAAGTGAAGACCGATAAAGGGTTATTTGATGCCATATAGCAAGAGAGTTTTAAAATACTGAAATACAAATCATTATTTTCAGGACCAGAGAGTTATAGAAAGTTTGGAGTTATTAGACAACAAAGAAAATAAACCAGCAAGTATTTATTGACTGCTTGCTATGTTATGGGCTGTATGAAACATACAAAAGATACGTGTATTAGTCTGCCAAAGGGATGCTGATGCAAAATACCAGAAATCAGTTGGTTTTTATAAAGGGTATTTATTTGGGGTAGAAGCTTACAGTTACCAGGTCATAAAGCATAAATTTCTTCCCTCACCAAAGTGTATTGCTACCTGTTGGAGCAAGGCAGCTACCGACGTGTGCCAGGGTTCAGGCTTCTTGGGTTCTTCTGGGAAGCCAGGGCTGCATTTCTCTCTGGGCTTAGCTCCTCTGTTTCCTCCACAAGATCAGCTGTAGGCTATGAGGCTCTCTAGGCTTTGCCTTTCTCCACAAGGTCAGCTGTGAACTGTCAGGCGAATGGCTCATCTCTCTATCAGGAGCCTTCTCTCCTTCCTCACAACCAAGGTCCTCTGTGTGCTTACTCCCCTGGGTTCCAGCATTTACACTCCAACATCAAAACTACTAAAACTCTGTTCTTTGCCATGTCTTTTATATTTGATTCCCCCACCCACAAAGGTGTGAAGCTCAACGCCTACTGACTTGGCCTAGTCAACGCCCTAATCATAACTTAATCATGCCCAGATTAACAGACCGGTTTACAAGCATAATCCAATATCTATTTTTGGAATTCATAACTATATCAAACTGCCAAAATGTTACAATATGAAAATCAAATTTTAGGAGCTCAAAAAAAAGGAATTCCTTATCATATTTAAATATCCCAATCAATATGGAATATATTTCTTTGTGCACACACACACAGTCATAGACACTTAGTATGGGCATACAAATCTTGTTTTTAATTTCCAATCCGTTAATTCATCTACTTGAACTGAAAAGATAAAAATCTTAGACAAAAAAAAGAAAAAATAAATAAATCCAAAGATAGCCATATAACTTTCCTCATTGAGAAAAGATTTGTAAATGTTTTTCTTGGTCATATTTGATCCCCAGAGCCTCAAAGTCTCTAGCCCAGTGCCAAGTAGTTGTACTGTAAGAAATGAAGAAAGGTGGGGAGGTGAAGAGGGGGGTGGAGAGAGATGAGGAATGAAGGAAGGAAAAGAGGAAAGAACAAAGGACGAAAGAGATCAACTGGGAATTCCTAGAAGTAACAATATTTCTATTTTTACCCAAAATGTGTGTTCAAATGTTTCATCACATTATTTTCTGTATCTCCCAGCTGTTGCTATTCTTAATACTTAACATTCCCAAATTCAAGATCTGACATCTGAGACTGCTCCTCCCTGCTCCTGATCAAAGTCACAAATGCCCTATAAAAATCACCTGCAGCCAATGTCCAATGACTCAGAGATTCCCACCAAGCTCCCACTCCTTATCTTCACTCTAACTTCAAACTCTAGATCAGTGCCTCACGTTCAGGACTGTTCCCTCCACCCTGCATCTGCCTCTTCACCGGGCTGCTCAGATTGACTCCTCCCGGGTGGGGGCGTTTCATGCCGCCTCCAACATCCTGGGCTGCGGGGCCTGAACACTGCCGCCACTTCTACCCAAGGCTCTGCAAACCCGCCCTGTCTAGTGCTCTAGGTCCTCACTTGTTTGAGTGGAGTTGCAACACCCCTACACTTCTGAGAACAACTGTGGGCAGGATTGCATCCAATAAAACATGTCCCATGGGCTCTGTCACTTAACTTGTGAGATCTCCCCACTTCAGTTACATCATCAGAAAAAAAAAAAAAAACAGAAATAACACCAATATCACAGGGCTGTTCTATTTACAAATTAAACTTTTGGGGGGAGAAGTGCGTTGTAAATTGTGAAGAATCGTACAAATGTTAGTTATTTTTCAGAGTTCCCATGGGACTGTATGAGAAAAGGGGGAAATAAAAAAACCTTAGTCCTGTCATGAATTTCCTCCCATACCAAAACGAGAACTGCTTCTTTTGCCAGTGTTAGGACATAATGTAATATTTCACCTGTAGTGTTCGTTACAAGATGGACTGTTTCTTGCTTGATTATTTATCTCAAGCCCAACAGGAAAATGACTGTGTGCTTTCCACTTTTATGTTCACTACAGTAGTTTGACAAGAGGCCAGAGGGAAGTTTTGAAAGAAAAGGACGAATGCCATGAAAAGGGAGACGATACTGTAAATCACATGGAAATGACTCCCAGAGAGTGTCTGAGACTCGGGTGGAACTCTCAGCGTAATTCAGCGACTGGGCACAGAGCAGCCCTGGCTCGCAGCTGGAGAGCGCGGCAAAGGAACCCCGGCTCCAAGGAGTCCAGCTGTCCGTCACTTTAAAATCTATTGTGTGGTCAGTATTTCCCGGTTTCCTACATGCTTTCAAAAAAAAGAAGACCACTAAGTGGGTGGGGTGTTTTTTGTGTTTGTTTTAACGTCACTAGATACTTGAAGCCACTCTTCAAGAAGCCCTGACAGTTCCTCAGACCTAATTTTAGGAAGAGAAGAAACTCAAGAGTCCATTATTTCAGAGACAAAACCTGCATCTGAGAGCACTCAGCACCGTCAGTACAGTTATTTCTGAGGTTAAACCAAATAAAACCTTCAAAAGTGTGAGTAACTGCCCTGAAATTTCTTTTCCTGTCAGAGCACTAATACTAAATTAGATTTAGGATTGCAGATGCAAGAAATCACTGTGGAAACTTTTCCCTCCTTTTCTTTCTTTATCCACGAAATTCCTCATGTAGACACTTGGATTAGCACCATTATGCCATCTCTATTATTGGGTCCTCAAATTAGTTAAACTATCAAAATGTACAATGTTTAAAAGTAAGCAAATAGTTTCCATTGTTCATAGTTAGTGTCAAAGGGGTAGATGCTAGTATGGTGGTATAATACTTAGATACTTAACATTGTTTTTCAAGTGAAATCTTACTAGGTTTGTGGTATAAATTATGATGTCAGTTCATGTCATCATATATATGTGAAGAGAATATTCAATGTCAGTAAGACAAACAATACTTTGCAACATTTCAAAGGTATAAAGAATATGCATATGAATAACAACAACAACAAAAAAAAACCCATGATTAAAAGTTCATGCATTCAACAAGCATTTATAGAGCTGTTAGGTGACCTGCCCAAGGTCCCACAGTTAATAAATGGCTGGACAGAGTCTCTAGCCACGAAGTCCAGGCTCTTTGTGCTGCACCATACTGCTGACCTCTCAGGAAACTAAGAACTCTAAAGGGAGATAAGACAGAGGTGCACATTCATTGAACATTCTTTTATTTGCTCAACAAATATCTACTGCATACTGACCCAAATGACGAGCAACTACCTGAACACAAGGGAGAGTGGAATGTTGGCCAAAAAAAAAAGAACATGGTGTTATAGGCAGTTACACAAAGAAATCACTGGAATAAATTTGAATAGGCTTTAAACAGAAGGTGCCAGTTAAGATACTTCTGAGGCTACTTCAGCAAGTAGAGGTGGACCAGTGGATGACTTTGATTTTAAGTGAAGTGAAAGGCTGTTTATTGGGTTTATAGAGAGAGGGAACTCTAAATCCTATGGCGTGAATGGGGTGTAGGCAACCTATGACATTTTAAAATGCAGATTGGGGGCAGATTTTAGAGAGCCTTAAATACCAGAATAAGAAGCCTGCATTTTATTTATTAGACAATGGGAAATCATTGAAGGTGTTTAGCTGAGGAGTTACTCAGAACTGCGTTTTAGAATGACAACTCTGGAAGAAGCGTGCATGTGTATAAATGATTGGTGGGAAAGAGCCTAGAGCCCAGAAGAATATGGCTATGGCCAGATGAGAGGTAAGGAATGGAGGTGGGGCAGTGATGGTAAACTGGAAAAAAAAAGGAGAGGGATGGGATATCTTATATGAATATGGTAAGAAAACCTACTGGAACCATCTATAAGCAATGTCCTCTTACTAATAAAACTCTCTAGAAATGCAACTAAGTATAAATGTAAGCATCTATATTCATGAGTCTCTCTATGATATCTCCAGCAACTCAGCAGTCACTCAAAAGATGAAGCTGCCTGATTATAGAAAATTCCAAATATCCAGGTTTCAGAGTTACCTCACATCCCTAGACTTGGTTCACTCTCAGCTACGTAGGGGTGCCCCCTCCTGCCCTGAAACAGTAAGGAACCATGAGCTTCTCAGTTATTTAACCTCACAGGGTCAAGATTGGAGGCAGACTTTTATCAAGCTATGTGGGCATATACATGGCCAAATCAACCAACTAAAGCAGATGAGAGGTGGGTTTTGAGGAGGAAGAACACTAGTAGAAAGGAAAGATGCAAAGAAGGGAGAGTTACAATAGGCTTTGAGGTGTTTCTACAGTGGAGAGGGCTGCGCTGCATGGAATCACCCCCACTCCCTCCCACTGATGCCCTCCTGCGGGCAGCGTGCACTGAAAGGCAAACAGGATTTTGTCTCTTTTATTCATTCACGTATTCAAGCATCCTGCAAACATATATGCACCACTTCTGTGGCTACGTACTGGGATTTGCTCCCTGCCCTAAGAAGTCACAAATGATATCTGCCAGTGTACAAAATTAAGAATGTAGCCACAGAAGAGAATGAGGCTAACTGACCCTAATGAAGATGAAATCTATCGCTCGGTCTGGTAGCCCGAACCAAGCTGGTGAAGCCCATTACTCACAGCAGACTGAGGATGGAAGGATAGACCAGGCAATCTCAGATCACTACCCCTTTCCTAACACAAAAAGTTAAACACTGAGCCATTGCATTTCTACCCCCAGAGAGAGGAAGACAGGGGAGTTAAAAAATGAAAGCCCCACTTCTCCTTTTAGTAGCGTATTTCTAGAGTGGCCCAGACAGTGATGTGCAGAAAGTCTTAAGCAATAAATGAGTCAGTAGGGACTCTAACATACCAACAACAATTTTATCCCAATGAAAAACATTAGCTTACATAATAAAGTTGGGGCAGAATTGTTCTTCATGGTGTGAGTAGAAATGTTTTGCTGACTGCTGTTGAAATGGGTAACAGACTTTGCATATTATATCACCATTTTTTGTTGTATTTCACATGCAGTGTTTTTCTGCTCTTGACTTTGAGGTGTGAGGGGGAGGCTCTAATCATATGGCCTTGTGCAGATGCTCCATTTGCATTTCTATTAATCCAGGCCCTCCTGGAGATGCTCGAGCAGAGACACAGCATGCTTTGTGTTTGAACTTGTGAGAACCCATACCACCGCTTAATAACTTAATACATATGTATAGCCTCCCTCAGACAGCCCACTAGGAGGCAGAAGCAGGAGGAAGTGCTACCAGCTTGCAGACTGCAGGGCTCTACGGAAATGTGTTCTGACAGGAAGGAGCACCTTGCTCAGCAAAGAATCCCTGTGCTTTAATCCTATCCCGCCAACCCACCTGCCTGGCTGGGGGAGCCTATTTTTCTAAGCTTGTACCCAACGCATTAGTTCTCAAACAGTGATCAGAAATACTCGTGTGCAGCTGAGTGGCACTTGCACTATTTAACTATACGATATGGCAATGCCTGTCCCTTTGCTTCTGGCATGAATTAGGTGATAGAACAATTAGAGCATGTAATATAGGAAAGCAATTTGGTGTAGTGAAGGAAGCATGGGTTTCAGAATGCAGCAGACTTTTCTTGAGTCCCAGCTCCATGGCTTACTTAGCAGATGCTTGAACTTTTCTGAGCCTTGGTTTTCTCATCCAACTAATAGGGTAGTACCTGCCTTGCACTGTCGCCATGAGCATTTAAAGAAATAATGCACTTGAAGCACCTGGCATAGGTAATGAATTGTAGTTATGATTGTTACATCATTCTACTGCTAGTGCATAGCTGCTGGACATTGCCAATTGAGCCATTCAGGAATTGTTTGGCAGGATCAAATGAGATAAAGGTAGGATGGGGGAGAGTGAACAGCTGTATTTGGGACCTTTTGTCCTTTCAGATTGACAAAGGAGCCAAAATTTTTTGAAGAAACATACATCATCATGTTTAAATAGATTTAGGGCTTCCTTTTGCCTTTTGAACTTTATGTTTGGGGAAGTCTATGAAATTGGCGAACACGAATGAAAACTACTCAGGGTTCTTTTAAGACCCCTTCAAAGGAAGCCCATCAGAGCAGCCTCTGTGGCAATCCTTATTTCTGCTAAATACCACAAGAATTCTTTTCAACTGATGAGATTATATAGCATTCTAGAAAGAAATCTCACTACCTGTTAAAATTACATTAATAAGAAGAGTTCCTAGTTTTGCTTTTCTTTTTTCACTGAAATAAATGGGAGTTATAGTTCAGAAATCAGAATTATAGATTCTCATCTTCCTCACCAATTTTTTTCAAATTTTTTTGCTTTACTTTTAGAGTCCAAAACATCATGTACACTTGTTTGATAAGCTTAGCCAGTGAGCAGAATGTTGAATGGCGGAGATGATATTCTAAATGTGCCGATTAGCACCTACCTAGGCCCTCTCAGTAGATGCCTGAAAGGAGGCAGAGAAGGAAGAATTTTAATGAAAATTAAGTAAATGGCTTATGGCACTTCTTCAGGTGACCCTCAAATACAGCGGCATTGCTAAAATATGAGGGATGGGTAAGGCTAAGGGAAACCATGACTGTCTGGAATTTTTAAAACCTACCTACAAGATCATTGTGTTCATCTCATGATTCCACACAAGAACTCATACATATTAGATGTTTGATAAGTATGAAAAGGGTAACGATCTGTTTCTAAAAGTTCGTTTCTTAAATTCTATCCAAAACAGAATGAAGTCCCTTGAAAGCATCTGGTTATATCAGGGTACATAACAATCAACCTTGTCAGAGGATTAGGGTTGGCAACTAGTGATCACACCGTTATCATCACCACATGCACCTTAGTTTGGAATGCCTATGGGCACATTCTACTCTCATTTGCTCTACTTCTGCCTAGTTTTTGAACCAGCTTTCCTTCTTGGCTTGTGCCAACCTCTACTTTATCAATATCAACTTTAGGCTTTGGTGATTCATCTTCTTTGGTGTCTATAAAAATTTTCAAACTATCCAATAAAGTAATAAGTAATCTCATTCCTTCCCCCAGTAACTAATCATAAAAAAAAATAAGGTAAGTTGGTAATGAAGAATGATCCAACATTTAGGTCTACTGTTATCCAAATGTCTGAGAATTGGTGGTCCTTTCCTAATTTCCATTTCATTCTGATTTCCTGGAGGTCATCACCTTTGTACTGATAAACAAAAATGAGTGTCCTTTGGGTAATATTGCTATATTCTTCTGCCAAGCTGCAGAATCCTGTTTTTGCCCTACTTTCTAGCATCATTTTTTTTTCTGCCAAAAAAAAAAAAAAAAAAACTTAGCTAATGGGGCAGTGACTGTATGTACATAGTTCTTCTCTTAGACTAAGTTCAAGAATCCTAAGAGAAGAACACAGCATTCAGCTTTGGAAACTGCAGCCAAACAAGGCATGTATGGTAGAATGACAACGAACAAAGTCTCTAAAGTCAGACTGCCTGGATTCAATTCCCAGCTCTGCCATTTACTAGCTGTATTTAAAGCTCAGTGTCTTTATTCATAAAACGAAAATAATAATTGTAGTTACCCCATAGAATTGTTGTGAGCATGAAATAAATTAATTTGTGTAAAGCTTTTAGTATAGTGCCTAGCACATAGTAAGTGTTCAATTAATATTTTTTATTATTATTATAATTATTTTACAGGCATTTATTGTTCCTTCCTTTTTCTTCTTCTTTTTTTTTTTTTTTTAATTTTTTTTTTAGTAGGTACCTGGGAATAAACCCAGGACCTCATACATGGGAAGCAGGCACTCAACCACTGAACTATATCTGCTCCCCAATGAGAGCTGTTTTTTTTCCATTTGTTTGTTTTGTTTTGCTTTGCTTTGTTTTGCTTTGCTTTGTTTTGTTTTAAGAGGAACCGGGGAATGAACTCAGGGCCTCGTACTTGAGAAGCAGGCACTCAACCACTTGAGTTACATCGCTTCCCCCGCTTTCTTCATGTTTTTAGGATGTTTTCTTGCCACTCTGATGCAGCACAAATTTTTTTTGTGATAATCCACAGCCATTTATTTTTATCATATTTATTCCACATGTAAGCCATATTTCAAAATTTTAAGTTTGTTTTCTTTATACTAAGGTACAGGATTTTGGATTCCTTGAAGTTGGTCTGAAATATTCCAATTTCTCCCTGTGCCCCTCACATTCACACACATAGAATTACTGGTGGTCCTTATTATATACCAAGAAGGATGAGTTCTAGTTTTTTGTGTGTGTGTGTTTTTTTTTTTTTTTTTTTTTTTTTTTGCTTAAAATAGTAAACTGTTAAAGAAAGCTCTGTGGATAAAAGCTGTCAACCAGAATCTATGTTTAATGCTCTACTTGGGGAGTGGGACAGGAGAGAGCTAAGTGTATCTTAATCCAATGGAAGGACCTGGGAAAGGGTATCAGAGGATAAGATCAAAGCTGAACCAGGACAGAAGATAAACAGAGAGGAGACAAAGCAGAATGGGGCTGCAGTTCAAATTGGATGGTCCTGTGAAAAAGTCAGGTGGACAACATTCTAATGTTGACTGGCCATTTCAGAAGGTCTGTGCTTTGGAAAACTTGTTATTTCTTGGTTATGTGACTAAATCCCAGGGAACCAAGGATTTGTTAGGAAGGAAGGGAGGGAGGGGAAATATTCTAGCACATATCTTGAGTTTGGTACAATTTCAGTCTAATCTGCTACGCATTCTACATCTATAATTCAAAATGAAAGTAAAATTCATTTTCATAATGATGTCACTGAATCACAGCAATATCTTCAGGAAGTGAATATTAAAATGAATCATGATGTGAAGGTTAAAATGTGTTTGCCATACCCTACTAAGGCAGGAAGAGATCTAAAACATTTCTGCCACAAAAGCTGAAATAAAAAAGGTTTTTGAACTAATCTAAATAATCCAAATTTCACTAATTAAAAATTAGAATAGGGATGAAACCAAAGCCTTATCTTACATACCGTCTGAAATCTATGATATTGCCTATCCAGATTACTGTGTTGAGAGGGTTTCTGAGACCATATCTGGATTAAACAGAAAAGAGTACTGTGAACAATTAGTAATGCCTGTCCTGAGAGGTATTTGAGGGATATAGTCTTCATTTTCACTGTTTTGGACTGTGCAAATGCCATTCTCTGAGAATTCTAGTTAAAATCAAGGTCTTACTGTAATTGTTACAGCTAATGTTAACCAAACAGTTAACATCCACTATTAGCCTAGGGAGCTACAAAAAAGTGAAGTTCCAGAAATGTCTTTCTTAAAACAAGATTGCCTCCACAGTTGCATAATGCATTTTTCATAGTTAAATGACTTTTATCCTTTTTTCACTAAAGTTCGAACAGTAGCTTAACCCTCATGGGCATTAGGAAGTTTGTGAACAAACCAGACAACCACAACTACCACACACAGATATTCTAATAACTGCACCAACAACCACAAAGTAAAAGTTTCTGTAGCCTCACATTCGTGACAGTATAATCTAAAGGAGTTTGCACTTAAAGCGCATTCTGCTTTAGTTAATGAAGGTCCTGAAATTTTAAATGCTGGGATTCAAATCATTCTTACTTGCTAAGGGGTATCTAATTCCACATCTCAGAGATAAATCATTTTATCATTTAAATTAGTAGCCCTTAGCTTTTTGACCTTCTGTGCATATTTAAGTGTCTTTTCAGTTTGGCTTCTCCTTAATTAGGAGAAGAAGCCGTGTTGTATTTTAAGAATGTCACTGTTTAAAACAATGTGAATTTTACATAACACGTTTGCCTTGAAGCATTTGAAATGAACTCATTTTTATAAATCAAAATAAATATGAATTTAAAACCAACCAACTATTAAGTTCCATAGTCAAAGTTGTATTTTTCTTGACCTGCTGGTATATAGAATTCAAATACCTTTGTTGAAGATTGGCCTCTACAACAATATAATTTTCATATATCTCTATTTCTGGGAAGTTTGAAAGGAACAAAACCAAATTTACAAAAAGGCACCAAATTAGCAATTAAAGTCCTCTAATATAAGATCTAAACTGTAAAGTTCCAGCCCCCCAAATTAAATATTAAGCCTTTGGAACAATTTATTCAATTCCATAGAACAGAAAGGGCAGCAGAGGAAAAGTGCAAACTTCAACATTAGTTACCGAGTTTAGTGTTGCTTACAGTTTTCTTCTTTACTCTCAATCTTGTTACAAATAATGCAAACCTGTTTTTATTAATTTACATTAAGTTCATTTAACACTGGTGAAACAGACCAGAAATGTATAATGAGGAACATTTAACAAGCTCCCGCATTAGGGCTAATCATGCTCTGTTTACGAGAGCTTATTTCATTCTTGGAAAATATCCTGGTAGAAAGCTCCATCCTTATTTAACAAGTAAAAAGGAGAGAGTCACCAGCTACTGATAACAAAGAAATGAACAAGCTTAATAATCTCCAATTTGGTTTTCCACTCCACTTAATGATGGAGGCAATGTGAGCTCTGTGGCCAGAGTACATGAGGAAGCATCCACAAGTACTGAAAATTTAATTAAAAGTCAGAAAGCCATTGCAATGAAGACTCAGCAGAAACCCATTTATTTTTAAAATCTAATATATTCTTCATGACTAAAGGCTAAAGCACATGCTGACTTACACATTTAGCTGTAACTGATTTAAGCTACTTGATGATTTTTTTCCTTTTTTTTTTTTTTTCTCACAGGGTGGTGCTCAATTTGCAATGGAGGAAATTGGTAGAATTTAATTTGGTGGGTTTTTTTAACTCTCTAAAAAGAATCCTCATTAAAGCCATACGATCGGCTGTATATTTTTTTCATCATTAACTAGCCTAACTGCAGGTAAAAGAGATACAATTATGGATTTATATAAATCCTATTGTCAATTTACAGCTGAAAGACTGGTGAGTTACCTCATTTTAAATAGGTTATTTTTTCCCCTTAACCTTTCTTTGTTTTAATGAGGATTCGGTTTGTCACTGTCTGAGATGTCTGCTAGCAGGAACATTTCTCAGAAATTATAAGGAATAAAAAGTAGGAATGGTTAAGATACTTGGCTAAGTTTCAAATTTGCTAGAAGATTCAACATTTGAAATTCAATTCCAGAGCAATACATTTATTGTCCATTGGGTCATAAAACCCTGTCCTGTCGTGCAGGAAGCCAAAACAATGAGAGCACTTAAAGAAGGGCTTGGAATAAGGAGGAGCTAAGAGAAATTTCTCTACAAGCTATTTGTGGCAGAGTTGCAAAGAAGAACCTATGCACTGGATAAAATTGGGCCTTCCATATGACCTTGATAGGGATATATTTTGACGAGTTATTTTACCTACCCTTGTTAAAATATAAATTAAAAAAGGCTTTGAAGCAGCTGGCAGATCAGGACGGAGTATACTTATTCTGGATCCTCAAAGTGAAACTTCAGAAGGCAACACTTTCCACCAACAGATATGACTGGGGCCTCTCTACTCTTGGGCCAAAAGCCCAACATTTGGCTGATGTTGCTGTTAAAATGTACACTCCATCTGGGTAAACTTAACTCTGTGGGACTCAGCACCCTCTGATTTGGTATGATACCACAAAAGAGCTGAGGACAGTCTTGTCAGTTTACTCTCCATCACCCACAAGATGAACCCAGTGACATTCTGATGGTGACTTTCTCCATCACCCCAAGTCCTTGTTTTATGAGTTGTTCTCCCTGATTAAATTTGAACTGTCCCTAGCTCTTAAAGACAGCCACATTATTTATTATCACCATGCTTCTAACACTAAGAAAATGATCCAAAGATCACATTTGTATTTTATATACTCACTCTGGCTGCAGAAGAACAGATATGAAAACAAGAGCATAGAAAGGTACCAGCATGGGGGAAGGGGGGGGGGGGGGGAGAGTGTGTGCTCTCTCCATGGTGCTAGAATATCAATATTTGCCTGGGTATGGTTACTGTTCTTAACCCTAGGACATTAGTACCTCCTGTTCAATCTCTATCTGCTCATGGTTTTTCATTGTTTTTATTTTAAATTTTGATAAATATTTTGCACCTTCTGCTCCAGGAAGAACCAATAGAATCTTGAGATGGGAGTTCTATCACACTTTCAATCTTACCAAAAACAATAAATATTTTCTTTGGTTGGTTGGAGTCCCTAAAGTCCCACCGTGATTATGAAGTCTGAATGCAAAAAAAAATAAATAGTTGAAACACACATGAGGCTTAATGAGCATCTTAACTAGTATACTAGTGGGAGAAATGGAGGAAAGAAAATAAATTAACAAATCGAAGACCTGTTCAGATAACAAAGCTGGGCAGAACTTGGTTATTGATTATAAGTGGCAGTTTTCTAACTTGATGACTAACTAGGCAATGGTAGCACCAATTACAATAAATAATTTGGGTTACAAAGGGGAGAGAGAAGAGATTGGGGCACATTCAAATTTGAGGTGCCTATGAAAAAACTTAGCTGAATATAGGAACGAAAAGAGATCTAAGTTGGGGATTTCTACTTAGGGTGGTAATTGAAATCATAAGAATGGATGCTATTACCTAGGTGGATTACATAGAAATATAAGAGCAGCAGGCTGAGGCCAGAGCCTGAAGAACATTTATGAGATGAAATAAAAGGAAGAGGAGCCCAGAAAAGATATTAAGAAGGATCACCTTTTCCAACCCCAACCTGAAACACATTGTAGGCTTAATATACAAAATGATATGTATCTATGTATGTCTATGCATAAGGATTATATGACCATGGAGAAAAGTACTGAAGGATATATACCAGATTGTACATGCAGGTAGAGTGTTGGGAGAGGAAAAGAGAGAAGAGAGAAAGGGAGGAAGGAAGGAAGTGGGCAAAGAAAGAAAAAAATATCAACATGTAAGAATAGCTTCTATTAAATGATCCCATTTCTGAAAAAAAAATCTGTGTGTGTGTGTATAAAGAAAGTATTAAAAAATGAAATTGAGTTAGAGCTGTGTCTACTATCTCTCAGGATTTTCTAGGTTATACTCTCAAGTGAAAAAAAGCAAAATCCAGATTATCAAGTATAGTTTGATCCTATTTCAGCATAAATTTTTAAAAGTATATGTAAGGATATATGTCTGCAATGTATGTAAAAGAAGAGCACTGCGTGGAAGCCCCATACCAATCTGCCAACACCGAAACCTCCAGGAGCATAAGATTGGAAATAGAAGGGGTAGTGATAATTAGTGTTTTCTGTATACATCTTTATGTAGTTTCATTTGTAACAACAAGAACAAATTACTTTGTACTTTAGAAAAAAATTAATAATTTTTTTAAAAAAATCAAAGTAGTAATCCCCTGAAATTCAAATTCAGCTGCAGCAGCCAGAACCTCATCAGGGAGACCACCACATCTTCTCTTTCAAATTCTCTGTTGCTCTTTGCTAAGCAAAAGGGGGTTTTGTTCATGGTGCCTCTGGCTACTATATTTTGGAAACCCTACTCACCATTGCCCCATCTTGTTATCCACCTTATCTGTTCATGAACCTTTTGTTTTTCCTCCTTTATTTCAAATGCAGCCCACTTCATATATCAACTCTTACATACCTTTGGCATTTTAAATACTCATTCCTCTTTGAAATTTTCAATTTATGTGAGAAAGACCTCTCTGTATTATCTTGGGTATGATAAAGGAGGAGTTAATTAAATGTTAGAATTAACCTTTGTTAAGTTATTTAATCATACCCATTTTATCAAGGTAACTAAAATATCTTCAAATTCTAAGTGAGGTGGTATTATTTTATCAATCTGTAATTTGGATTACAAAATGTATGCACTAAAAAAATTGAGATCCATTTGAATATACTTGAATGATAAGTTAGAAATTAAAAAAAGATCTCTTAGAGACTTCCAGGATCAGGTTCCCCAAAGAAAACACCATATAAATAGCTAAAGAACATTGCCACAGGGGACAACACATCCATATATCCCATGGCAACCAGCTCTGATTGAGGTCAAAAGCAAGATTTAACAAATGATTTAAATTACATGGTGGAGACAAACATGTCTGCCCAATGCTTCACGTTTTTCTCCCCTGCAATGAGTGACACAACTTTTTCATTTATTATATTAGAAAGAGCAATTAATTCTAGGTGAAATTGGCTTTAATAAGCTAAAAATCCAAAGCTTTTAGATTCCTGCACAATGCTAAAAAAGTGATTTTGGAGAAAATTTTGATGTTCTGGTTTTTTCCCAGCTCCGGAGATTGAGAAAATCTATAGATTAGGCTCCACTTTCAAGTGCATAACAAATGGTTCATTGTTGAAAGAAAAAATACACTGGTTCAGTTTATGGTTTGATATAATACATTGATTGGGTTCAAAACGAAGTCCAAGAGATGCAAATATGGTTAATGGTTTAGTGTATCTAAGAAAAAATGCAGGTAAGAATCCGGTTTTTAAATATTTTTCCTTCTACTGGGACAATATGGTTAGGATTTTTTTTCCTAAGTAAAAAAATTATGATTGTTGTATGTTTACCTAACAGTGAGAGACTTTACTTCTACCAACTCAAATCCTCTTTCTAGAGAAGATGTGAGTGAAAGCAAAGGGCCACCCTGAGTGGATGATCTGTCCTGCCCATGAAGCATCTTAGCACATATTTGTTGGGTAGTCTCACTGGGAAAAAGGAACTTTGGACAGGCAGGACAAGGGGGTGTGGAAGATGGGATCTAATCAGTCAAGATTACTCCTGACATATGACTGGCAGAGTTCAGGACCCCATGGCAGACTGAAGGTTGTACTGTTCTCTGAAGCCAGTTTAATAAATAAGAAGGTGTGAGTATTCAATTGTTTGAACACGCAGAAATTTTTGTTATTATATTTTCCTGTAACTCTAGCAGTCTTCCCTTTATTAACATGTGGGTTACATCTTGTCAGGATCACCCATGCGCTCTGAATAACTTAGGTTTACAGAAATCTACATCACACTCCTAATTCTTGAGCCTTGGATTTTTTTTCTTCTCCCCTTGATTTAATTGTGTAGAAGTAAATGCAACATAAGCAATGTAAAAATCAAGTCTTGCTAGTTAAATATAAGAACACAGAGCAAAATATCTGAGAAAGGTTGCACCTCTTTAAAGATGCAAATTGATAATGGAGCTCAATATCAAAACAACAGAGCGCTGTTAATTTTTTAAAAGGTGCAAATTGCTAATCTTACTTAAGGCTTTTTTTTTTAAATTGCTTATTAAGAGTCCTAGCACACAAAAAAATTAAACAAAATTAACTCTTAAAAACAGGGGAAAAGGCTAAACATGAGCTACTCTACAATCCTTTGCTTCATTTTTGGACTTCTTGGTTTCAAAAGGAGTTCCTAAAGTTTAGAGATTATGTATTATTTATCCCAGGGTCAGTATAGAAGTCCCCACACTTGGTTTATTAGCATTCTCTATTTCCACAATAGTGACGCATAAGAATTAGCTCCTAACCTCAGCGGCATGCATTAATAAATATATTTAGTTCACAAATTTGGGGTGTCAGCTGATCTTGGCTGGCCTTGGCTGATCTAGTCTGGCCTTGTGCATGCATCTGCAGTTAGCTGTGGGTTGACTAGGAGGCTCTGCTGATCTTAGCTGAGTTCACTCACACTTTGGGATCAGCTGTTTTTTGACTGGGATGATAGAGCAACTGGGCTCTGCTTCATGTGTTTCATTCTCCAGCAGGCTAGTCCAGGCATGTTCTCATGCAAAGTGGAAGCAGA
The DNA here is from genome assembly GCA_026826555.1 of Tolypeutes matacus. NCBI lineage: Eukaryota > Metazoa > Chordata > Mammalia > Cingulata > Chlamyphoridae > Tolypeutes > Tolypeutes matacus. Next base: position 7,888,104 of record JAKSZT010053881.1, read on the forward strand.
ATTTTTTTCAACCATCTGCAAGTATAACATTTGCTTAGTAGTCACCCTACAAAAGTGAAATGGACCCTCCCTCGCCCCCCCCCCAAAAAAAATAAGTCAGATGTTGAGACTGAGGATAGTTCACACACCAGGAGAACTCAAAAATAAGTTTATTACTCACACAAGGGATTTTTGGCAGGGGATCAGGGTAGGCACAAGCCAGTCCAGTATGACAAGAGAACAGAAAGTGGATTGGACTTTCACAGTGGCTAGGGGATGTGGTTAGAGAAGCATTTACCATGAAAGCTAAGAAATTCAAACTTCCCACGAATGCCAAGAGTTCAGGAGGTGCATGCAAGTTTCTTTGTCTAAAGTGCCGGATGTATGGTGGTCGGAAAAGGATGGAGTCTAAATACTGTCAATGGTCAAACATAAAAAATGGAGTCAGATTCTTTATTACAACATTCTATTGAACAAAGATAGTCACATGGCCAAACTCGGGGTCAAAGGACAAAGAAATCAACTCCAGTGATGAATTACAAAGTCATATGCCAAAGATCATAGATACAGGGATATGTAGAATTGGGACAATTAGTTCAATCAATCTAACACACCTAATGAAGATGGAGACTCATGACCAGGGCATGTTGCCTCCAGAAAAAAATTTGGATACATCTGAGGAAATAATGGGTTATCCACCCAACACATTGGAGAAATATAGGGAGAATGATGAATCCAAAGAGTTAATGAGTTTGATGTGACCCTTCAATGAGGAATAAGTAAAAAAAAAAATTCAAGTGAATCTAGCAAATTGTGGGGTGGAAGGACTGCTGGATCCCAAATTTGATGTTTGTCATTTCTCAAGCCATGATGGAAATTTAGTGCAATAACCCCTTAGCAAATGTTTCTGAGAAAGAAGAATCCTAACCTGGTCACAAGTCACCAGGCAATTTATCACAGTTGGACATCTCCTTCTCGTACCCCATTATTTGAATTTGAGAAATAGAAAACAATTTCAATACGGGTCTAATTAAAATACAGCAAGAAGGGAAAACCCTTCAGCCCCTCCTTCAAGTCCTCCTCCCCCTATACCATAATTTAATTTATAGTTAATAGAAATACTTTTTGTTATCTACCATCAGATTTATTTCCCCTTCAATCCAACAAATATCTACAGGGCACCTGATCTGTAAGCTATGGAGGTAAAGTACTCTTTAGTTTCCCCCTCCATCGGGCACACCATAGCACACTGCCCTGCATCGTCTGCCTTCCACTGGAACTTGAGAGTAGAACTGTTCATTATCCTTAGAGCCACCAGCACTGGACAGACGTCAGCTCAACCTAGCAAAGGTAAGAAAACAGAAATTTTATTGCCAAAATTGAGAACACTTTCTCCAGTAACTAAGTAGAAACTTCAAACTTTAGATTCTTTAAGAAGATATCCCACTGGAAAAGAATAACTCTATGAGATGGAAAATAATAACAATTGATGAGAACTTGAAATCCTAGAGAACAAATATCCCAATGAAAGCAAAACTATCCTAAATGCTTACTCTCCCTCATCGCATCAGTCAGCAGGTCTCTTTCCCATTGCTCTACTCTCATCTCTTATCAGTAAATACGCTGCATCCCCCATCTGTATTTCCCTGGACTCACCACATTCATTCAAGCCTCCATTCTTTCATAAATCATCATTCTGTCTGGAACATCCTTCAGTGACTCAAAGCACTTCTAACTGATAATATCCAAATAATTCTTCAACTCCCACTCCAAATAAATGCCTCGTTTACTGTGGAATTCTCTCCCATCTCATCCAGATGGTTTCAGGCTCTGCATTCTCATAAGACTTACTTAAGCCAACTCTACTGCAGCCCCTGTCATAACTGTGTCATAATCATTTGTTGACCTATTTGTTTCTGGTTAGATTATGAGCTCCTTGAAAACTGGGACAATCTCATTCTTCTTTGTATCTGTGCCCATACAGCCTTTAGCACAATAACTGGTACCTAGCAGGCACTTAGTGCTTATCTGATCAATTAATGAATGTTCCTTCCTGGCAGACCTCTTACCTCCCTCATCCCACCAGAGTGGTATTCCAATGATGGTCACTGGGGAAAAAATTAAGCATGGATCCCTCAATGAGCAGTGGCTCCCTACAAACTTCTGGGAGGTAGAACCTAAAAGATCACAATAGCTAGAGAGAGAGAGAGAGAGAGAGAGAGAGAGAGAGAGACTGAATGTGAAGAACAAGAAGAGATGATAGAAGTGGCATATTAAAAGAGTTTGGATAGGCAAATAGAAGAAAGAACAACAAAAGTAAGAGTTGTGACAGAAAAAAATAGAGTTACACCAAGAGAAAGAGAGAGATGGAAAAGTACTGCTCATAGAAAAAACAGAGGGAAAGGAAGAAGAAAAAAACTAAGAAAACTAATAAAAACCAATTAGAAAAAAAGTGAAAAGACTTATTCAAAGAGTATGGTGATAAGAAGTAAACGAAGTGGAAATTTTCGAAGTATTAAACTCTACACAAAAACAGTATGAGGGAAAAATTTCACACAGTGAAAGTTAAAACAAGTGAAGAAAGTTTTTTGCTTGTGTTTAGATGGTATAAAATACTAAATCATAATTAAACACTTTACCAACACTAATTAAAGGAGGTAGGTCAATATTATTACCTTGTTTTTTTAAGGGAAAACAGCCCTTGGAGCTAGAAAGATTAGGTGCCTCAACAGGATCACGTAATGGGTATGTTTCTGGAAAAAAAAAAATTTTTTTTTTAAAGCTACATAGATTGTATTGCACAGTCAGAGTTTTATAAAGAAAAGGAAAGCCTATGAGAAATCTCTCAGGCTGCATAAAAGGAAAATACAAAGAAAAAATGGGAGATAAGGCATGTAAGATTTATTAATAGTTCCCCCAAAATGCCCAGGGCTTTAGACATACTACTCTGTGTACAAAAAAATTGTGTCAAACATATGAAAGAGAAAGAGTTCTACTCTGCAGCAAACTACAAGCTCATTAAGCTCCCTGGCTTAGAGGCAAGGCCAGAGTAAAAAGGGGAACCCAGGAGAGGTTTGGCAGAATCAGGAATCACGCACTGGAGCAAGGTGATGACATCTTGTCTCCTCTTGCCTCCACACTTCCTGCATGTTATGCTCTCAATACATATGGCAAGGTTTCCAGCAACATCACTGAAACCCCTCGTGGCATCTGAGTCACCTGGGCCCTCATTGTTCTCCTCTCACAGCTCTTTTCACTAGATTGCAATCACTGGTTGAACCGAACAATCTCCCCTACTAGACTATTAACGCCCTGAGGTCAGGGCTTCTGTCCTCTCATCTCTGCATACACAGCGTCCATTGAGATGCCCAGCATGAAGTATGTGATCAGGAAGTAACTGAAAGAATAGATGAATAAATGAATAGGCAAATTATAAATGCTGCTTAATCTTTAAACCTACCCCCCTGAGGGTTTGTGATGCCTCTCTGGGTACCTGGCTACAATGTGACATTTTAACCACTAGATGGCACTATTTTAATTAGGTAGTAAAGCCCTTACTCTGACATCCTTACTAGTCTATGGAGGTATATGTTTCAGTCAAAGTATTAAAATTATTATTCCAAAAGTGGAATTTTCTAACTCTGGAATTTTTTTTAAATTTCCATATACTCCAATGTTTTATTTGTCAAAAATAAAGTACTTTACAATAAATTCTCTAAATTCTCACTTTCCCAATTCCCAAAGTTACTGCCACTTAAATCATCATTAGAAAATTAAATCCTTACACTAAATCCCCTGACAGTCTGGGTGACTTCTCTTATTATTATTAGTTATTCTTATAGGTGTTTTTCTTAATGTACAGTTTGCCTCAGATACAGAAGCTTTAAAATCACATCCTTGTGGACAGAATCAGGCCTAGACAGTAATGACATTAGCAGCCAGCCACCTGTCCTGTGGCATTTGAGAAGTCTTGCAAAGTTTAGAGTCCTAGCCTTTGTCGCCACTGCCAATGAGAACAAGGTTTAGTGGCAGCAAAGGGTATGTCTCACACACTACCAGCAAGCTCCAGGACACAGGAAAGCCAGAAGGTGTCCCCGATGAAAGTAGCAAGAAAGGAGGAGGGCAATTTCCCCGGGTTCCCCCACCCACAGAAGTGGTGATTCTTCCTAGGGGTCAGGTCGTTGAGTCCCTTTCATTTGGGTTCAAAAAAAAAAAAAAACACTTTCCTCATGAAAAGGCAAAACTGGATCAAATAGTGAAATTGTTTAATCCACATATATTAATATGATCATTACTGCAAAATTAATACCTCCTACACCGGTTTTGTTCATTTTTTTCTCAGAGGTCGTAAAGGGCATGCTGACCTTTAGACTCTCAGAGTACCCTCTGAAAGCTGCTTGCAAGTTCTAGCTTGCCACACTCCTTCTGTCCTTCTGTGCATTACTGTTCACACTGCTATTTAGTGCCTTACTGTCTTCCCCCACTCAGCTGGAACTCTGGAAAAGAAAGATCATGCCTTTGCATATTTTTTATCTTTTTTCTTTGCGTAGTACAAAGTCCTGTTAAATAAATACCAGAAGGAAGATAAACTAGCCTGAGTTTGAGCTAGAACTCAGCAATTAAATGCGTCTTCAACATAGTTCACTAGGCGGCTGAACTTCTTCACTGGCATTTAGATCCAAGCTCATCACAACTTCCTTTATCCCCAATCTCCCTTCTCTCCTCCTTCTGCTACCCTCCTTTCTGTTAAGTGCATTACAGTTCTGCTAGTAATCCAAGCTCAAAACCTTAGTCATCTTTGCCTCTTCACCCTTCCTCGCCCATCCTTGTTTCTATCTATCTCTTCCTTTGTATCTCCATAACCATTAGCCTAACTCAGACCCTCATTGTCCTCTTGCCTTAGAACTTGTCTCTCTGCTATAATATAAGGTTTTTAAGGATGGTATCCTCTATTTACTGACTTTCATATTTTCCTCAAGACCTTTCACAATGAGGTGCTCAATTTACTTATTCATTTACTTCAAAATATAAGTTAGATGCCATCAATTAAACAATAAATAAGATAAGAGATCTATTTACATACACACAGAGAAACTATAAGAATATCAGGAAATTTAAGTAAAAGTGAAAGGTTGAGCTTGAACCAATCCATACCTACTTTCCAAAAGTATCTTTAATTTACAGATAAATTTTTCTTGTATTATAAAATGTGAAATGCCTAGAGTAGAGCATAAATTACTTTCACACAAACATAAAACCAGTGAAAAGAAATTAAAATTGCCCAGATTTCAGTGTAGATGAGAAATTAACACAATTTAGTAATGAACTATTTTTAGAGGGAAGAAAATACTCTATGCTCCAAATCTTCCCTGGCCTCCTGCGTAAACAGGAGACTTGCTGATTTATAATTTCAGAAAAGATGGTAAAGGATTGATACACAATGCCTCCTAGATTTCATTTGCATTTTAATAGAAGATTTCAGTGCCTCTGTCTCCAAGCGTGATGCACACTGGAACTTTCAGGTGTCCTGGCAGCTGGCTCAGGAGGCCTCATCCTTACCCATCAGCTCACATCACACAGACAGGGACAACCCCAGTACCACTACACCCACCAGAGTGCCTCAGGCCATTGACTATGACCATGGCCTTCTCCTTCCCTTACAGGATGGCTGTCAGGCATCTCAGGAAAACAAGAATGGTCAAGAGCCATAGTTCGAGTAATAGTCTAATGATGTTCTTTCATAATCTGTAACAAATGTTCCAGAACGATATTAGGTGTAGGAGGAGGGGTGATGTATGGGAATACATAATCATTTTGTAAGTTCAAAGCTTCTCTAATTAGAAGTTTCTTTATATAATATATAGATATATATTTCAATAGCACAGGCTCTAGGGTCAGAAAGGTCTGTGTATTCATTTCCTAGAACTGCTGTAACAAATTACCACACACTGGATGGCCTAAAACAACAGAAATTTAGTCTCTTAAAGTTCTGGAGGCGAGAATTCCAAAATCAAGGTGCTCCCTCTGAAGGCTTTAGGGAAGAATTCTTCCTTGGCTCTTCCTCATTTCTGGTGGTTGCCAACAATCCTTGGCATTCTTTGGCTGGTGGCTGCATCACTCCAAATGCTGCCTCCATCTTCACATGGCCAAATTCCTTCTGTATGTGTCTGTGTCTCTCCAAATCTCCCTCTCCATATAAGGACAACAGTCATGGGTTGTAGGGCCCACCCTTATCCAATACGGCTTCATCTTAGCTTGATCACATACATGAAGGCCCTATTTCAAAATGAGGTCACGTTCACAAGTACCACGGTTTAGGACTTCAACATAACCTTTTGTGGAACACAATTCAATCCATCATAGTCTGAAAATTATGGTTATGATTGTTTGTGCTGCTGTTGTTACTACCATTGTATTTTTTAGGATTTGGAATTTCCCTAGACGACCCCAATCCTAGCCTATATCTAGGGTGTCATGAGGTGCCACCCACCCTCTCCCTTTCAAAAGCTGTCTCTGAGTTCCAAGGCCTACCAACCAGAGATATTCAGCATCTGGAATATTAGCTAGCTAAGATAGACAGAGGACTCCTAAGCATTCAACTAACTATCCATACCCCTTCCAGCCTCCACAATACCATGTCACAATCCATGGCTAATAATTGTTGGGCTATCATATGCCAGGCACCCTTCTCAAATCTTTACACACATGACCTCAACTAATCCTTATAACAACTCTATGGAGTAAGTTATATCATTATTCTCATTTCCAGAGGAAGAAACTGAGGATTAGAGAGGATAATCTTACCACAGGTCACACAGCCAGTATGTAGTGGAATCTCTCTTTTTACTCTTTCCTCCAACTTTTTACAAAGATAAGTCCTATTTTATTTTAATTCCTATTTTTAAGTTTCTGCATTGATATTCAACTTTATCCTTTCAGTAAATTAATACCTGACATATAAAGAGGAGTCACTCATTTAGGTACAATTCTAGGTCCACGAGCTAAATTTTGCCGCTATTCCTGGAATATGGGGGTAAAATGAATCTATTGACAGAGTGAAGAAAAAAAAAAAACTGTAGATAAATGAGATGAAGGTTGTTATTTTACAGATAAGAACAATACAGCCCACAGATGAAATATGATTTACCAAAGAGACATATCAGGTAAGGAATCCAGGGTACTTCTGTTCCCAAAGCACTGAGTCCACCTTCCAGAACTAACTCAGAACAGCATAATATTATTATAAATAATGTATCTTCCTTACCAGTAGCATTATATAGTGGTTTAGAACAGGGATTTGGGGATCAGTCCAAATGGGTTCAATCCTACTTCTATCACTATGTATGACGTTGAGCAAATAATGAGGTCTTAGAAAAGCTTTGAAGGATGAATTCAATTTCACCGGGCTGACTGGGCAGGAAAGGGCATTCTAGGAGAAGAAACAGCATATCCAAAGCATGCAGCATGAAATACCATGGGATGCTCAGAGATGTGTACAAGTAAGGTATTACTAGAGCCAAGGCACAAGGTGGGGATAATGAGGCTGGAGGGCTAAGAGGCTAGTGATATGCCAAGGTAAGGAGCTTGCACTTCATCCTGCAGGTGATGAGAAAACATTAACGGGTTTTAATCAAGGCAGAGACATGGTCAGATAGATCTTCTGGATAGTTCTGGTGGTTTATCTACCACCTCTCTTGTCTTTCTATCTGCCTAGAATAACCTCCTTTTCTCCAAGCCAAATTCCAAATTACTTTCAAGGTCCTGCCCAGGATTCAACACCATTGGAAAATCTTTTTTGACTCCCCCATCCTATGGTGCTTGTATAGATTGAATGGTGGCCCCCCAAAAGATATGTCCATATTCTAATTCCTAAAAATGAATGTTACCTTTATTTAGGGGGAAAAAAAAGGTCTTTGCACTTGTAATTAAGTTAAAGATCTTGAGATGAAGAGATCATTCTGGATTATCCAGTGGTCCCTAATTCCATTGATAAGTATTCTTAAAAGAGACACACAGGGGAGACTTGAGAGATGGAGAGGAGGAAAAGGCAAAGTGACTACCGAGACAGACTGGAGTTATGCGGCCACAATCCAAGGAACGCTGACCAAAACCTAGAAGAATCAAGGAGTGGATTCTGCCCTAAAACTTCCAGAGGGAGTGCTGACACCTTGATTTCAGACTTCTGGCCTTAGGAACTGTGATAACCTATTATTTTAGGCCACCAAGTTTGTGATGGTTTGTTACAGCAGTCCTAGGAAACTAATATACTGTTCTTTCCCCTTCTCTGCACTCCCTCAGCAAGTCTGACCAGCTCTATCATGATGCACTGATTAGTGGCTTGGAACAGTCCTCCAAACCTCCAAAGGCAATGCTTGTGAATCTACCAGATGGTCACTTCTTTCAGGGTGAAGTCCTGTATGCTACTTTGGGAACCCCTTCCAGCCCCTGAGAGGGACTGCTGAAGTTGGCAGGGAAGTAACAGATAACTTGTCCTGCACATACTCCACGTACTCAGAAAACAGAACTATTTCTTCTGAAATCCTGCACTTCTCCAGACTACAAGGGTTCCCAGGAAAATTTGAGTCGTGTGATTCTCAGTTCTCCAGGGGCCATCTTTCCACTAGCAGAAAGACACGTGCCTGCTACAAGGGCAAAGCTATTCAATTAGCTCTCATTGAAGGTTCTTCTTTTCCCACAGGTGTAAATTGGATGCCTTGCATGTTGTTTTGAACTCGACTCGACATAAAAAGATATTTATTTCCAGACTCTCCCTGGCTCCAAAGAAGGAAGTATAGATATATTTGAGGTCTACAAAGTTTATCTCGCATGCCCCAGGCCTCTACCTGGGGGAAACCATGCACAGGGATGATTTCACTAAGCTAGTTACAGGGCAATTCATTCTTCCTGGGCCTGAAGAGAAGGGTATAACAGGCAGTATCTAAGGTATTCTAAAAGTGGTTAAATATGTAGACGGCATATGATTGCCATATACTGAAGTAAATCCTCTCAGGAAAAAAGAGCAATTGTGAAATCAGCAAAAGGTGTAAGCTTTTCAAAAGAGTTTGATCTAAGGATGTATCTAATCTTCTGGTACAACTCTTACCCACATATGACGAGGAAACAGAGCATGTTTTCTCTAGTCGCTGCTTCAAAATAATTTCAGCTACATTCACACCACTGTCTTTCCATGGCTCCCCTATATGTACAGCATGTAATGCACTTCAGGATCTGACCTTGCCTACCTGACCAGTTTCATCTGCCACACCACACTCCCCAACATGTAACCTCTACTCTTGCCAAATGGATCTCATTGCATTTCCTCAAATCTTCCATCTTGTTTCATCTTTATTCATTTTCCCATGCTATTCTTTCTTCTTGGAACATATTTCCACACACACCCCTTCCCTCAATTTTCTGGTTAACTCCTACTACTAAGTAATATAACCAAAACATATTAGTGCTTCAAGTACTCCTTGCATTGTATTAGATAGTACCATAATAGACATAAATAAGTGCTTTCAAAATCCAGTTTTTGTGCAAGAATGGCCAGAAATAGCAGCTATGTACAGCAGGTGAAACAAAGGGATTGAGAGGTGAGGAATTTTACTGTTTGTTTTTCTGTGTTTTTTTTTTTGTTGTTGTTGTTATTATTATTATTCAAATAAAGAAAATTCTCTAATAATAATTGAAGTGATGAACACACAACTGTGTGATTATACCAAATACCATTGGTTTCACACTTCGGATGAATTGTATGCTTTATTAATATGTATCAATAAAATTGATTTGTTTAAAAAATATAAAATAACTGAAGATCAATTGGAAAATAACATATAAGACCTCTATGTTGAAAATGACATAATATTGATGATTAATTTCACATAAAAAATTAATAAATTTAATAATTGAAAAAAAAATCCAGTTTGGGCAGCATCTTCTCCAAAAATCACCCTATCCCGTTGCACTTCAGGAGTCAGTGAAGTTTCCCTCATTTGAACTTCCTTCTGTTATAGAGCTTATCATACTCCACCATAACCAGTTATTTACTTAGACTGTTTCCTACCAGACTATGTACTTCTAGAAGTCAGAGGCAATGTCTTCAATTTCTGTCCCCACCACCACCATCCCTACAGCCTGGCATTTAGCATGTATTTAATACAATTTATCAAATGAGTGAACTATTCTGACGGACTTTACATGGCAATAAACACATCTGTGTCTGTAGAGATCATTATGTATGCATGGGTTTAGAATCCCAGTCACATTTTCTGGTTATATCTTGAAAAGTTTACTAAACTTATATCTTCATCTATTCGACAAAAGGAGAAATGATAATATGTAACAGTGAATTAGATTGACTCAGTTCCTGCCCTCATGAAACTTATAAACTGGAGGAGAAGACAAGCAAAACAAACAAACAAACAAACAAAAAATGAACAGACAACAGGTATTGGGCAATGTAATAAATACTATAAAGGAAAGAACAAGGGATTGAAGTTACATGGAGAGGTTTTAAGTGGTGAGGCAAGACATTTCTAAGAAAGTGACATTTAAGTAAAACCTACCAGAAGCTGAGGAACTAGCCAGGAGAACACAGGGGGCAGAGAATTTAGGCAAAAGCCCTAAAGGAGGAAGCAATTGGAGTCTTCAAAATCTAAAACCTCTTCAGTGGATTGAAGCATGGTGAATAAGAGGAAGAGAGGTGATAGTAGGTTGGAAAGATTTGCAAAAGGCAGGTCATACATGGCCTCATATGTGGGCCTTAGTAATTGGATATTTTTTCAATTACTCAAATACAATGGGAAGAACCTTCAGCAGGGAAGTTACCTGGTCAGATGAGATTTAAGATCACTTTTTCTGGCAAATGAAGGACAAAATGGATAATATTTGGGATAAGGTGCATCCCTAAATTATTCCTACAATTTTTTTTGGAAATAACTTCATCATTTAACTCTTTTGAACAAGAGTCAGCAAACTTTTTCTTTAGAGGTCCAGATAATAAATAATTTAGACTTTATGGTTTATATGGTCCCTTTCGCAACTACTCAACTCTGCCATTGTAGCACAAAAGCAAACAATAAATAAATGAATGAGCAGGGCTGTGTTCCAAATAAAATTAATTTATAAAAACAGGTGTCAGGCTGGATTGGTTCCATGGCCATTTTGTTGACCCCTGCTGCAGAGTTTTTTTAAATAGTCTTTATAATGTTTCAGTGGTTTCCATCTATTCCTATTTTGCTTAGAATATTTATTTAGAATGACTGCTGAATTTTATCAGATATTTGGCATCTATTTATTTAATTATGAAATTTTTTTCTTTTAATTTGTGAATTACATTGAAAAAATCATTTTGTTGAATTGCATTCCTGAAATAAACTCCACTGGATCTTGATATTCTTTTGATGCATCCCTGGATTAAATTTGTTGAATTATTTTTGGAATGTTTGCCCCAATGTGCCTAATAAAATTGGTCAATAATCTTATTTTTTAGGCATTGTCTTTATCAGGTTTTTGTTCTATGGATGTGCTAACATTTAGCATTGTCTGAATGGCTTCCACTTAAACATCTCAGATTGGATTCTGCTCCTCCACACAGAACAAAAGAAAAAATGACAACTAAGAAAATTAATTACTTTTTCGAATGATGGAAAAAAGATGGATGAGTGGTAACTAGTTTAGCAAAGAAGAAAAAACCTGAAATCTAAAAACCTGAAGGAAAGGATACCAAAATGAGATAAATTGACTCAATCCTGACCAGGCTTAGGAATCAGAAGCAACATGTACATTCCAATTAAATGGTGAAAAGGTTGACAGAAAGCAATAGTTTGGTTAATAAAAGGCATCCAAATTGGAAAGGAAGAAGTGAACCTTTCCTTATTTGCAGGTAACATTATCTTATATACAGAAAATCCTGAAAAACCCACAACAGAGCTCCTAGAGCTGATAAATGAATTCAGGAAAGTGGCAAGATACAAGATCAACACACAAAAATCCATAGTGGGAGCAGATGTGGCTCAAGCAGTTAAGTGCCCACCTCCCACATGGGAGGTCCCAGGTTCAGTTCCCGATGCCTCCTGGAAAAAGAAAAACAAACAACAAGCAAAACAAATGAAAAAAACCAACTCAGGGAAGCTAATGTGGTTCAGTGGTTGAACACCAGCTTCCCACATACAATGTCCTGGGTTCAATCCCTGGCCCTCAGGACCTTAAAAAAAATTTTTTTTTTGGTAATGTTTCTGTACCCTAGCAACAAACAATTGGAAAAAAGAAATCAAGAAAAAAAAATTACATTTAGAATGGCAACTGAAATGATTCAAAGAGCGAAAAACAAATCTAAGGGTGTAAAGGACTTGTATACAGAAAACTACAAAACATTCTTAAAAGAAATCAAAGAAGACCTAAATAAATGGAAGAACATTCTGTGTTCATGGATTTGAAGGCTAAATATTGTTAAGATGTCAATTCCACCCAAAGTGATTTACAGATTCAATGCAATCTCTATCAAAATTCCAACAACTTTCTTTGCAGAAACGGACAAGGTAATCATCAAATGTATAGGGAAGGGTAAGCGCACCAAAATAGCTAAAGCTATCTTGAAAAAGAATGAAGTTGGAGGACTCACACTTCCCAATCTTAAAACTTATTACAAAGCTACAGTAATCATAACAGCATGGTACTGGCACAACAACAGACATATAGAAAAATGGAATCAAATTGAGAGCTCAGAAATCAACCTTCACATTTAAGGCCATCTGATTTTTGATAAGAGGGCAAAGACCACCAAATTGGGAAAGAATAGTCTCTTCAATAAATAGTGCTGGGTAAATTGGATCTTATTTACCAAAAAATGAATGTGGACCCCCTACTTCACACTATACACAAAATCAACCTGAAACGGATTAAAGGGAAGAGTTCCAGGAAGATGGCATTGGAGTTGGCAGGCAGGGTCCAACTCTTTCACCTAAATAATGGAGAAAGGGCCAAAAGCTGTGCAAGGGACCTGCTTTGAGGGTCAGTAGACAAGGACAGTGCTACACAACACCAAGAGAGTTAGGGACAGAAAGATGAAGAACCCCAAACAACAAACATGAGTTACCAAACCCCCACAGAGGCTGGGAAAAGCTCCCCTCTCCCACCTTCAAGATATTAAGCATGGATAAAACCTCTGGCTCACTGCAGCTGACTGAGAGAGGATCAGACATCTTCCTCCCTGTAAGTTTGTAACAAGGGAACAGGGAGGGGAAGTCAAGGGGTTCTCTTCAGTGTATTCAGCCAGCAGAGCTCACTTTGAATCTTGGCTTCAGCCAGACCAAAACACAGGAAAACAGAGATTGAAAGAAACACCTCCATAGAAAGGTGAAACAATGAGTGCTCCTCTGCTAGCTGGCCTTGAAATTGCACAGAAAAAAAAAAACTGCTTTTAGTATCTTTTATTTTTATTTTTTAAAGAAGCTTTAGATTATATAAATGTTACAACAAATGTATAGAGGATTCCCACATGCCCCATCCCTCCTCTTCCCACACTTTCTCACATTAACATCTTTCATTAGTGTGATACAATTGTTAAAATTGATGAACATGTATTGAAGCTTTGCTGCTAACCATGGAATACAGTTTACATTAAAATTTACACTCTGCCTTGCACAATTTTATAGGTTTTGGCAAAATGTATAATGGCCTGTGCCCATCACTGCAATATCATGCAGGACAATCCCAATGTCCTCAAAATGCCCTATGTTATACCTCTTCTTCCCACTCCCTCCCCTGGTGACCACTGCCTTTACATCAATGATACAAGTTCTTCCATTGTGAGGATAATAATAAGTTTATAATAGAATCATAAGTCTACTTTAATCCATTGTTCCTTCCCCAATCTTGAGGATTTGGGTATGGTGATGCCCACTCTGTTTCTAATTGAGAGGGAGCTTAGATCCCATGGGGCAGATGGATGGAACTGTTTTGCTTGCAGTTGCAGACACTCTCTGTTCCTTGGGATGAGTGTTCTCTATAATCTTCTCCTTTTTAAGTTGTCCTGGGTTAGTCCAATGAACTGGAGAGTAGATGTTGTAACTCCGCTGAGATTCAGGGCGCAACTGGCACATGAACAGACCAAAAATTTAAGTTTGGGGGACACATATTTAACAAGTATGGTGTTAAATATAGGTTCAAATAAAAGAAGCAGAAGAGCATGTGTAGGAAAACTGTAAATGAGTTTAACTCTGTTACACTGAGGAACATAAATTCCAAAGTAAGGCCCACTGACAGGGTGCCAAATTCCTAAGCCTGTCTGGCCTGCTTATAGTATCTAGGTGTCTCAAGAGCCTTCAGGAGCCCCACTGTTTGAGGCACTCTTTACTGTGGCAGTCAGTGAGATCCTGCTGAGAGGTGCATGAGAATAACCTCTGAAATGACCTCTCAACTTTGAAATCTCTTAGCCATAAAAACTCATTTGTATTTAAAATTCCCCCTTTTTGGTCAAGGTCTTTCCCCAGATGCATTGCTAGTTGGTGCTTGGTGCTTTTAGTCTCTCATAACCTAAACTCCTGGGAGAAAATCCACACCCTATTATTAGGGTGGGAGGAGTTATACTAATAGCTCCTAATCCCTGACTAGTCTATTAGTAATCTATACTAATCCCTGACCCAATTTTGATAACTTACACGGGACAATTTTAAAGACTTAGAATTAATTGAACCAATTATCAAAGAAGAGCTGTGGGAAAAAAAATAATAGTCAAGACAGAGAAATTGGCCATCAGAGTAAATTCACCAACATATTCAGATGCCTAGATGTTAGCAAAATATTACAAACTATACTAGGAAACAGGAAAAGATGGTCCAGCCAAAGGAACAAACTAAACATCCTGAAGAGATACAGAATTTAAGACAACTAATCAATGATAATCATACAAATCTCCTATATCAATTCAAAAAATTGAAAGAAAATATGACTGAAGAGACAAAGGATATTAAGAAGACACTGGGTAAGCATAAAGAACAATTTGAAAGCCTGGAAAGAAAGTAACAAAGCTTATGGGAATGAAAGACACATTGGATGAGATTTTTTTAAAAAATGCATTACAGGCACATGAAGTACAGAAGGAGTGTTGGAGGAAATAATGGCTGAAAATTTCCCAACCTTATTGAGGGACATGGACAAATATGTCCAGGAAACACAGAGCACCCCAAACAATATAAATCTTAACAGGCTACCAAAAAGGGTGGGAGGAGCTATACTAATATTGGACAAAATAGACTTTAAATGCAAAAATATTGTAAGAGACAAAGAAGAACACTATATATTAATAAAAAGCAGTGATTTATCAAGAAGATAGAACAAGCATTAACATTTATGCACCTAACCAGGATGCCTCAAAATACATGAGGCAAACATCAGAAAAACTAAGTGGAGAAATAGATGCCTCTGCAATTATAATGGGGGATTTTAATACACCATTATCACCATTAGACAGAATATCTCAACAGAGAATCAATAAAGAAACAAAGAACCTGAATAATCTGGACCTAACATTACACCCTAATACAAGAGGATATACATTCTTCTCTAGTGCACATGGATCATTCTCCAGGATAGTGTACATGCTAGGTGGCAGAACAACTCTCAATGAATTCAGAAAAACTGAAATTATACTAAGTAATTTCTCTGACCAAAATGGAATGAAGCTGGAAATCAGTAAGGGGCATAGAAGCAGATTAGGCACAAAGATATGGAAGTTAAACAACACACTCTTAGACAAACAGTGAGTCAAGGAGGAAATCGCAAAAGACATCAGTAACAACCTTGAAACAAATGAAAATAACAACATAACATATCAAAACCTATGGGATGCAGACCTCCCGGGGAGCAGCGCACTCCCCACCAACCGCAGCCTGACACCCCACCCAGCCCCCAGTTTCCCATGGCCACTCCCCCAGGCATGGCACAGGGCCTCGCTGTGCCATGGCAGCAGCACAGCACAGCACCCTCGACTTCACACTCGGCACCAAAGCTGATGGCAAGACCATTCTAAAAGGCCTCCAGTCCATTTTCCAGGAGCAGGGGATGACGGAGTCAGTGTATACCTAACAGGACCATGGCTATTTAGCAACCCACATGAACAAAAATGGCAGCTTTGCCAATTTGAGAATTTACCCCCATGGATTGGTGTTCCTGGACCTTCAGATTTATGACAACGATGCACAAGGCAAAGAAGAAATTGACAATCTTTTGAACAAAGTAGAAGAAAGAATGAAAGAACTGAGTCAGGACAATACTGGAAGGGTGAAGCAATTACCACCCATAGTTCCAAGAGGGACCATTGATAGATACTGGCCCACTGCTGATGGGCACCTAATTGAGTATGACACAGATGCAGTGGTGTATGATGAAGACTCACCCTTTCAGAACATAAAAATTCTACACTCAAAGCAATTTGGAAATATTCTCATCCTCAGTGGGGATGTTAATTTGGCAGAGAGTGATTTGCCAAATACCCAGGCCATCATGGGCAGTGGAAAAGAAGATTACACTGGCAAAGATGTATTGATTTTGGGAGGTGGAGATGGGGGCATCTTATGTGAAGTAGTCAAACTGAAACCAAAGATGGTCACTATGGTAGAGAGTGACTAAATGGTGATTGATGGGTGTAAGAAACACATGCTAAAAACTCGGGGTGATGTCTTACACAATCTTAAAGGAGAATGCTACCAGGTTCTAAGACTGTATTCCAGTACTGAAGAAGTACACTAAAGAAGGAAAGAAGTTTGATTATGTGATTAATGATTTGACAGCTTTTCCAATCTCCACGTCTCCAGAAGAAGATTCCACATGGGAGTTTTTCAGACTGATTCTTGACCTTTCAATGAAAGTATTGAAACAGTATGGGAAATATTTTACACAGGAGAACTGTGTCAATTTGACAGACGCCCTGTTGCTCTATGAAGAACAGCTTGGGGCGCCTGTATTGTCCCATGGAATTCTCAAAGGAGATCGTCTGTGTCCCTTCCTACTTGGAGTTGTGTAAATTTTACACTGTTTGGAAGATAGCTAAGCCTTGAAGATAAATATCACCTAATCGTGTTCTGCAAATAGCCATCCTGACCTTTATATGCTATAGATGGCACCGAAACAAGTCAGGCAATTGTGAATCCCTTTAAAGTTTTTTTTTAATTATTATTTTTAATTTTAAAAAAGCAAATGGAAAAATGTATATTTTGATGAGCTAGGGTGTTATTTTTTGAAAGTCAGCTAAAGGAAGATTAGGCAGCCCAGTGAAGGCTGCTCAATGCACTGAACCCCTAGAATGTGATTTTTGTTACTTTTTATTTCTCTGTGGGCTTTTTTGCTTTGGTTTCAGTAAGCCTTCAATTTGGGTGTTAGAAAGAATGAAAATCATTGTTTTGTTCTTGAGGAAAGTTCTTGATAGTGTTTCTTGTCAAAAACTTGACTTAGATATTAAATTTGGAGCTTATAAGAGAGTTAAAAAATGAGTAGCATCACTTCCATTAAAATTACAAAAGAGAAAAAAAACCTATAGGATGCAGCAAAAGCTGTACTGAGAGGGAAATTCATACCCATAAATGTCTATGTTTAAAAAGAAGAAAGAGCTAAAATCAAAGACTTAATGCACCCTGGAGGAATTAGAAAAAGAACAACAAACTGACCCCAAAACAGGTAGAAAGAAAGAAATAAAGATTACAGCAGAGTTAAATGAAATTGAAAATAAGAAAGCACTAAAAAAAATAAACAAAACCAAGAGCTGGTTCTCTAAGAAGATTAATAAAATTGACAAACTCTTAGACTAACAAAGAAAAAAAGAGAGAAGATGCAAATACATAAAATAAGAAACAAGGAAGGGGATATCACCACTGACCCCACTGAAATAAAGAGTATCATAAGAGGATACTTTGAAAAATTGTATGCCAACAAGATGAATAATTTAGAGGAAATGGGACAAAAATTCCTGTAAACACACAAGCAGTCTGTTGATGAACTCAATAGTCCAATCACAGGTAATGAGATAGAATTAGTTATCAAAAACCTTGCAACTAAGAAGAGTCCAGGACCAGATGGCTTCACAGGTGAATTCTACCAAATATACTGAAAAGAACAAACACTAATACTGCTTAAACTCTTCCAAAAAATATAAGTGGAGGGAACATTGCATAACTCATTCTATGATCCCAACATCACTCTAATACCAATGCCAAACAAAGACGCCACAAGAAAGGAAAACTACAGGCCAATATTTATAATGAAACTAGATGCTAAAATCCTCAACAAAATACTTGTTAATTGAGTTCAACAACACATCAAAAGAATTATAAACCTGCCCAAGTGGGTTTCATTCCTGTTATGCAAAGATGGTTCAACATAAGAAAATCAATCAATGTAATAAACCACATAAAAAGATCAAAAGAAAAAAAATCACATGATCATCTCTATAGATGCAGAAAAAGCATTCAACAAAATACAGACCCCTTTCCTGATAAAAACAATTCAAAAGATAGGAATAAGAGGAAACTTCCTCAACATGACAATGGGTATTTATGAAAAAACCCACAGCTAACAGTATATTCAATGGTGAAATACTAAAAGCTTTCCCTCTAAGATCTAGAAAAAGACAAGGATGCCCACTTTCACTGCTCTTATTTAACATTGTATTAGAAGTAATTGCTCGAGCACTTAGGGAAGAAAAAGATATAAAAGGCATCTAAATTGGAAAGGAAGAAGTAAAAATTTCACTATTTGCAGATGACATGATCCTATACATAGAAATCCCTGAGAAACTTACAACAAAGCTTCTAGAGCTTATACATGAATTCAGTAAAGTAGCAGGTTATAAGATCAATGTGCAAAAATCAGTAGCATCTATACACCAGTAATGAGCAATCTGAGGAGAAAATCAATTTTAAAATCCCATTTACAATAGCAACTAAAAGAATCAAATACCGAGAAATAAATTTAACTAAAGGTGTAAATGACTTGTATGCAGAAAACTACACAACACTGTTAAAGGATATCACAGAAGACCTAAATAAATGGAAGAATATTCCCTGCTCATGGATATGAAGACTAACCATCATTAAGATGTTTAACCTACCCAAACTGATTTACAGATAAACCCAATAAAAATTACCACAGTATTTTTTACTGAATTGGGAAAGCTAACTATGAAATTTATTTGGAAGGGCAAGGGGCTCTGAATAGCCAAAGACATATTGAAAAAGAAAAATGAAATTGGAGGAATCACACTACCTGACTTTAAAACATACTACAAAAGGGGGCAGATATGGCTCAAGTGGTTGGGTGTCCATCGGCCATATGAAGGGCCATAAAATAAAAATAGAAGGCATGCAGGTGAGCCAGCAGCCCGTGCGCACACATGCAGCGAGCCAGGCCCTGCCGAGCCATGCAGCAAGGTGATGACACAGCAAGGGAGAGACACAAGAGAGAGCCAAGATGAAACATGCTGGAAACCAGGAACTGTGATGGCACAGGTGGCAGAGTGCCTCTCTCCCACATCAGAGGCCCCTAGGATTGAATCCTGGTGAAGTCTGGAGGAGAAGGATGAGAAGAGAAGGCAGGAAACAGAAACAGAGGATCACCCAGCAAAGGGACACAGACAGCAAGTGGGTGGGGGGGGGAGGGTGGATAAATAAAGTAAATAAATAAATCTTTAAAAAATAAATAAAAAATAAAATATACTACAAAGCTACAGTGTTCAAAACTGCATGTTGTTGGCACAAGGATAGACATACTGACAAATGGAACTGAATTGAGAGTTCTAATATAGATTCCCACATTTACAGTCAACTGATATTTAGCAAGGCCACCAAGCCCACTCAACTGGGAGAGAATGGCCTCTTCAACAAATGGTGCTTGGAGAACTGGATATCCATATCCAAAAGAATGAGAGAAGAACACCATCTCACACTGTATACAAAAATTAACTCAAGATGGATCAAAGATCTAAATATAAGAGCAAAGACCATAAAGATCCTTGAAGATAATGTAGGGAAGCATCTACAGGATCCTGTATTAGGAAATGGTTTCATGAACTTTATAACAAAAGCATGAACAACAAAAGAAAAATGGGACCTCCTCAAAATTAAAGTTTTGCACCTCAAAGGATTTTGTCAAAAAAAAGTGAAAAGGCAGCCTACTCAATGGGAGAAAATATTTGGTAACCATATATCTGATAGGGACCTAAAAATCAGCATATATAAAGAAATCTTACATCTCAAAAATAAAAAGACAAACAGCCCATTTTAAAAATGGGCAAGTGATTTGAATAGACACTTCTCCAAAGAAGAAATGCAAATGGCTAAAAAGCACATGAAAAGATACTCAACATCACTAACTATTAGGGAAATGCAAACCAAAACCACAATGAGATATCATCTTACATCCATTAGACTGGTAGCTATTAAAAAAACAGAGGACTACAAGTGTTGGAGAGGATATGGAGGAATGGGAACACTTATCCACTGCTGGTGGGAATGTAGAATGGTGCAGCCATTGTGGACAACAGTTTGGCAGTTCCTCACCTAGGAAGCTAGGTGTAGAACTGCCTTATGATCCAGCAATCCCACTGCTGGGTATATAACCAGAAGAATTGAAATCAGGGACACGAACAGATATATGCACACCAATGTTCATAGTGGCATTATTCACTATTGCCAAAAGTTAGAAAAATCCAAATGTCCATCAACAAATGAATGGATAAACAAATTGTGGTGTATACATACAATGGAATATTACTCAGTCGTAAAAAGGAATGCAATATTAACACATGGGATAACATGGATGAATCTTGAAGACCTTGTGTTGAGTGAAGCAAGCCAGGCACTGAAGGACAAATATTATGTGACCTCACTGGTATGAATTAAACAAATTGAGCTGATTCACAGAGCTAGAGTCTAGAAGATAGGTTTACAGGACAGAGAAAGGGAGAAGGTTGTGAGTCAATGCCCATATGGGCAAAATCTATGATAAGGTGAAAGGGTGTAGGTGTGCAGTGGATGGGCATAACAGAGGTGCAGTGATGCTATTGGGTTGGGTGGTGCTGGTCTGTGATGGGGGTAGGGTGGAGAGGGTGGGTTGTACTGTCCATGGAACTAGAGGGAGGGCTGAGGGAGGGAGCAGGTGAACTATGGGGATTTGCTGGTATGTGGTTGAAACTACAATGTTGGGAATGCTCTTCTGGCAAATATGGCAGGGGAGGGTTACTGGTTTAAGGTGCTGGATGTAGGGGGCATGAGGAATAGGGTGCACCTGGGGCAACCTCTAGGGAGTTTGTTGTGTTCATCTCATCATAATTGTTGTATCCATGGATGGAGACTCACATAATGAGCAGGAAGGTGTTGGACTCTCATCCTTGGGAGTCCTGCTTTGATTCCAAATAGAGGGGCAGGAGTCTCTCAAGAGCATAGGCAGTGCCTAATAGGTGAGGACAGGCCAGTATGTCAAGCCCTCAGTGTTGTTGCAAGTAACTATGAATCTTTTCCTTCAGTGAGTTAATCTTGGTGGTTACCATGAGTCCTGAGGGGAGGAGGAGGGAGGAATAGAATAGATGGAACATGGGGCATTTTGAAGGCAGTGGAATTGTTCTACATGATCTTGTAATGATGGATACAGGCCATGTTAAATTTCATCAAAATCCATAAAAGTGTATGGTCTAAAATGTAAACCATAATGTAAATCATTAACTATGGTGAGTAGCAATGCTTCTATATTTGTACATCAATTGTAACAAATGTGCCATCCACATGTAAAATGTTATTAATACGGGAAGGGGAAACGGGAGGATGTTGGGTATATGGAAATCATTTTTATTCTGTACATGACTTTTCTGTAACCAAAAGTTTCTTAGAAGACAAAATGAAAAAAAAAAAAAAAAAGACACTAGGGGAGTAAACAGAAGAAAATGCCACTGTACATACAAGACAACAGATCTTACAGTGATGAAAGATATAATGTCAAAAATTTTTTTAATTTTATATTTTTTATTATTTCAGATTTTAAAATTTTTTTGTATTTTATTTGTTATTTTTAAAACTATATTATTATATCATTTTCTTATTAATTGTATTTAGTTATTTTGTTGGCTTCAATTTTGAAGAATTTTTTTATCACAGAAGGGTTACAACTGTTGGAGGGGAGGATCATTGGTGCAAGGTGTCAGAAGTGGGGGATGCATGGGAGGAGGTTCACCTGGAGCATACCTATAAGACATATGAATGTGTTCAGGTATACATGGGGCATTGCTACAGTGGGTGGAGAGTCACACAATAAGCAAAAGAATATTGAATTCCCATCCTGGGAAGCTTTGCCACATTCTCTAATGGGCCAGCAAGAATCCCCTGAGTACAGGGGTGGAGACTAGTGAAGGAAGATGGACCATTGACAGGCCATTAATAGTGATGACTGTACTTATGAAACTTTTCTTTTGAAATTGAAACTTAGCCTAGTATTATAGGGTGCCTAAAAGTTACCTCTGGAGAGCCTCCTTGTTGCTCAAATGTGGCCCCTCTCTAATCCAAACTCAGCATGTAAATGCATTACCTCCCCCCCGCCCTCGGCATGGGACATGACTCCCAGTTATGAGCCTCCCTGGCACCAAAGGATTATTACCAACTGCCAACTAGCAATGCATCTGGAAAAAGACCTCGACCAAAAAGGAGAAAAAGGTAAATACAAATGAGTTTTTATGGCTAGGATATTTCAAAGGGAGTCAGGAGGTCCTTCCAGAGGTTATGCACATCTCAGCAGGATCTCATTGACTGCCACAGTAAATATTCTCAAATAGTGGAGCTCCTGAGGGCTCTGGAGACATCCAGACACTTTAGGCAGGGCAGACAGCTCAGGAGTTTGGCACCTGGCCAGTGGGCCCTACATTGAAACTTATGCTCCCCAGTGTGACAGAGTTGGACTCAATTGTGGTTTCCCTACACATCGTTCTTCTGCCCCTTCTGTTTGAACCTATAGTTAGTACTATACTTGATAGGTGTATGTCCAAGGAACTTAAGTCTTTGGGCTTTCCATGTGCCAGTTGTGCCCTAAATCTCAACAGCATTGCAACTCCTACTCTCCAGTTCATTGGACTCACCCAGGACAAGTAACAAGGAGATGATGAAGGACAACAACCATCTCAAGGAATAGAGAGAGTCTGCAACTGCAAGCAAGATGGTCCCATCCATCAGCCCCATGAGATCTAGGTCCCCTCTCATTAGAGGCAGAGTGGGCATCACCATCCCAGGATCCTCAGGATTGGGAAATGAATGATGGACTAGAGTAGACTTGCTGTTATTCTCCTATAGACTTATTGTGATTCTAGCAATAGAAGAACTGTTATTTTTGATGTGGAGACAATGGCCACTGGAGGTTTAAAGGTGAGGGAGAGGGAAGAATAAGTATAATATGGGGACATTTTTGGGACTTGGGAATTGTCCTGAATGACATTGCAATGACAGATACAGGCCATTATATATCTTGTCATAACTTACAAAATTATGTGTGACAGAGTATAAACTAAAATATAAACAATAATCGACACTTAGTGGCAATGCTCCAAAATGTGTCTATCAATTGTAACAAATATACCACACTAGTGAAGGATGTTGTTAATGTGGGAAAATGTGTGAGGGGTTAGAAGCAGGGCATATGGGAATCCCCCATATTTTTTATGTAACACTTATGTAATCTAAGTATCTTTTTTTTTTTAATTTAAAAGTATATTATTAAAAAATAAATATATAAAAACAGGAAAAATATTTTTTTTAAAAAACTCTCAAAATGAAAAGCCCAGGACCAAATGGTTTCACAGGTGAATTCTACCAATCATTCAAAGACAATCTAATATCAATCTTGCTCAAGTTCTTCCAAATAATAGAACTAGAAAGAATGCTACCAAACTCATTCTATGAAGCCAACATCACCCTAACACCAAAACCAAATAAAGATACTACAAAAAAAGAAAATTACAGAAGCAGCTGTGGCTTAAGCAATTGAGCTCCCATTTACCATATGGAGGCCTGAGTTCGATCCCCAGGACCTCCTGGTAAGAAAAAGAAAAAAGACATCCCAGACCCGCGTGGTGAGGCACAAGCCCCTGCACAGCAAAGCAATGCACCAAAAAAATGATGATGCAACCAGAAAAAAAAAAAAAAAAGAAAGAAAATTACAGACCAATAACTCTAATGAAAGAGACACAAAAATCCTCAACAAAATACTTGCAAACCAAATCCAAAAGCACATTAAAAGAATTATATACCATGATCAAGTGGGTTTTATCCCAACTATTCAAGGGTGGTTCAACACAAGAAAATCATTTAGTGTAATAAACTACATTGATAAATTGAAGAAGAAAAATCACATAATCCTCTTGATTGATGCAGAAAAGGCATTTGACAAAATACCTTTCTTTCTCGATTTAAAAAAAAATCCAAAGATTGGAATAGAAAGAAGCTTTTTCAATATGGTAAGGTGCATATATAAAAAACCTACACCTAGCATTGTACTCAATGGTGAAAGACTGAAAGCTTTCCCACTGAGGTTGGGAACAAGATAAGGATGCCCACTCCCCTGTCACCACTGTTAATATTGTGCTAGAATTTCAAGTTGGAGCAATTAGGCTAGATAAAGAAATAAAAGGCACCTAAATAAGAAAGGAAGAAGTAAAACTTGTTCTATTTGCTGATGATATATACTAATATCTAGAAAATCCTGAAAAATCCACAACAAAACCACTAAAACTAATAGACAAGTTCAGCAAAGTGACAGGATACAAGATTAATATGCAAAAATCAATAGCATTTCTCTACACTACTGATGTGCAATCTGAGGAGGAAATCAGAAAAAAAATTCCATTTATAATAGCAACTAAAAGAGTCAAGTATTTAGGAATAAATTTAGCCAAGGACATAAAGAACCTGTATTCAGAAAACTACAAAACATTGCCAAAAGAAACCAAAGAAGAATTAAATAAAAGGACATTCTATGTTCATGGATTGGAAGACTAAATATAGTTAAGATGTCAGTTCGACCTAAATTGATGTACAGATTCAACACAATCCCAATAAAAATCCCAACAGTCTCTTTTGCAGAAATGGAAAAGCCAATTATCAATTTTATTTGGAAGCATAATAACCAAAAATGTCTTTAAAAAGAAGAACTAAGTTGAAGAACTCTCACTTCCTGTCTTTAAAGCCTATTACTTAGCTACAGTGGTTTAAAAAAAAAAAAAACCCAGCATGGTACTGCCATAAAGACAGATTGACCAATGAAACCAAATTGAGAACTCAGAAATAGACCCTCACATCTACAGGAAAGTGATTTTTGACAAGGCTGCCAAGTCCTCCCAGTTGTCCAGAACAGTCTGTTCAACAAATGGTGCTCGAAGAACTGGATAGTCATATCCAAAAGAAAGAAAGAAGACCACTATCTCACAACTTATACAAAAATTAACTCAAAATGGATCAAGGACCTAAATATAAAAGTGAAAACCATAAAACTCCTAGAAGAAATTATAGGAAAATATATTCAAGATCATGTGGTAGGCTTTAGTTTCTTAAACCTTACACCCAAAGCATGAGCAACAAAAGAAAAAATCGATAAATGGGACCTTCTTAAAATTAAACACTTTTACGCCTCAAACTTTTGTCAAAAGGGTAAAAAGGCAGCCAATTCAATCGGAGAAAATATTTGGCAATCACATATCTGATAAGGGTTTGATATCCATGATATATAAAGAGATCATACAACTTAACAATAAAAAGA
Source organism: Tolypeutes matacus (assembly GCA_026826555.1). Taxonomy (NCBI): domain Eukaryota; kingdom Metazoa; phylum Chordata; class Mammalia; order Cingulata; family Chlamyphoridae; genus Tolypeutes; species Tolypeutes matacus. Next base: position 7,913,862 of record JAKSZT010053881.1, read on the forward strand.
CAAATGACCCAATTAAAAAATGAGCAAAAGACTTGAAAAGACAATTGTCCAAAGAAGAAATAAAAATGATGTGAAGAAACACATGAAAAAATGTTCAACATCACTAGCAATTAGGGAAATGCAAATCAAAACTACAATGAGGGATCATTTCACAACTATTAGAATGGCCACTATTAAAAAGTCGGAAAGCTACAAGTGTTGGAGAGGATGTGGATAGATGGGAATGCTTATTGACTGTTGGTGGGAATGTAGAATTGTATAACCACTGTGGAGTACTGTTTGGCAGTTCCTAAGGAAGTTGAAGATAGATGTGCCATGGGACTGGGAAATACCATTACTAGGTGTATACCCAGAAGAACTGTGAGCAATGACACGAATAGACACTGTATTAGTTAGCCAAAGGGGTGTGAATGCAAAATACCAGAGATTGGTTGGTCTTTATAAAGGGTATTTATTTGGGGAAGACATCCACACTTACCAGGCCATAAAGCATAAATTTCTTCCCTCATCAAAGTCCATTGCCACGTGTTGGAGCAAGACCAGCTGCCGACGTTTGTCACAGTTCAGGCTTCTTGGGTTCCTCTCTTCCTGAAGGGGCTGTGCTTCTCTCAGGGCTTAGCTCCTCTAGTTCCTTCACAGGTCAGCTATAGACTATGAGGCTCTCTAGGCTTTGCTTCTCTCCACATGGCCAGCTGTAGACTATCAGGCGAATGGCTCGTCTCTATCCTGGGGCCTTCTTTCTTGCCTCACAGCCAAGCTCCTCCATCTGCTTGCCTCCCTGGGCTCCAGCATCAAAATTCCAACTTCAGAACTGCTCCCTCTGTCCTTTGTCTTGCCTTTTATACTTGATTCCCCCACCAAGGGGTGAGGCTGAACACCCTTCTGACGTGGCCCAGTCAATGCCCTAATCATAACCTAATCATGCCCAGATGAACAGATCAGTTTACAAGCATAATCTAATATAGATTTTGGAATTCATAATTACATCAAACTGCCCAACGGCTACAGACACCTACACATCAATGTTCTAATGGTGTTATTCATGACTGCCAAAAGTTGGAAACAACTCAGGTGTCCATCAACTGATGAATGGATAAACAAATTGTGATGTATACAAACAATGGAATATTATGCAGCAGTAAGAAGAAATGAAGTCATGAAGCATATAATAACATGGATCAACCTGGAGAACACTATGTTGCATGCAGCATACCAGATACAAAAGGACAAATATTGTATGATTGAGCTATTATGAGCTAAATATATTATGTGAACTCATGGAGTTAATAATTAGAATATAGGTCAGAAAATAGAATGAGGGTAGAGAATCGAAACCTGAGGGTTAATATTTGCAGAATTGGTAAAAAGGTTGTTTGTAAATCTTTGGAAATGAATAGAAATGGTGACAGCATGTCATAGTGTTTGTAACTAGCAGAGGTATTATATGGGTATGACAGTGATTTAAAGGGCAAGTCTAAGGTCATGTATATTACTAGAAGGGAAGCTTAAAAATGTAGCATGAGACTGTATAACAGTGAAACCTCATGTAAAATATGAATATGGGTGATATTACATATATAAGACTATTTTTACAAAATAGAAATACAAATATATTAGAGAGAAGGAAACTGAATATAGCTATGTACAGCAGGGGAAGCATAGAGAAATTGAGAGGTGTTAAGTTTTGTTTTATTATTATTATTATTATTGGAATAATGAAAATGCTTTAAAAATTATTGAAGTGATGAATACACAACTATGTGATTATACCAAATACCACTCATTGTACACTTTGGATGGATGGATGCTTTATTAATATGTATCAAAAAATTGATTTTTTAAAAAATGTATCAAAAGGTTTAAGGGCAACTTCTAGAGAAGTTGGTGGAGTAGGGAGGTCCAGTACTCAGTCCTTTCATGAAAACAACTATTAAGCAGGCAAAAACTGTCTGAAACAACTATTTTGAAACTCCAGAGGCCATAAGAACACTGTAAGGCATGCAGGGAAGAGTAGGAGGAAGAGGCTGATAAATTATGGTGAAGAACTGTAAATTGCTCTCTCCATGTGACAGCTACCAGTGCCCAATCCCCACTCTTGAGGCAGACCATCATGTGGTCAAGCCCCTGGCTAGCTACTGGTAACAGAAAGGGACATTAAGATCCTCTTTGCCAAGAACAGGGGTGGGCATGGCCAATCACTGATCACAGCTTTAAATTAGCAAATTCAGATCATTGGGTCCTGGCTCTGAGGGCAGTTATTGTTTCAACCCACCCCAGAAAAAGGTGGTAGCAGCCATTGTTTCAACTTTCCCCAGACAGGGGCAGAGACTGTGAAGATTTAATGATGCAGCACTTCCTCAGAGCTGCAGGGGACCATTAGATGAATGGCTCCATTTGTTGAGCAGGCTGGGAAATCTCAGCTTTGGGGAGCTATCTGAGAAGCTTTGGTGCCCTTCTTGACCCCCTCCACAGGGCACATTGGAGACAGTCTGTGCCCCATTTGTGGGTCCCTAGCCCTGTATTGGCTGAGAAAAACTAACTTTGGAAAGCCTTCCCTGGGGTTACCCTCCTCCCAGAATTTCACTTCCAGGCAAAAGCAGCATGAGAAAATGAAAGGAGTGTTGGAAACCATGCAGACAGAAAGTCTAGACAAAGGCCTGCTGGCTTCAAATACCCAGAAGAGGAAAGACTGACCCTGGGAAAGAGAAAGGACAACCAAACTCCTGTAAACAGGGGAACTCCAAAACAAATAACAAGCAAAAGCCCAGGAAAAAAACAAAGGCTGTGGAAGACAGGGATATCCCTATACAGTGCATTCACCTTTGGCAGAACTATATGATAGGAAGGTCAAGAAATTCTCTGCCTTATCACCAGCTGGTTACAAAAGCAAGAAACTGACATAACAGGGAGTAAATCTCAGAGTTAAATATTTAATATTTAAAATGTTAAAATGTACAGTGTGCAAGAAAAGAGTACAAGACGAACCCATCCAAAGGAAGAGGATAAAAATCCAAAAAACACCAATGAAGGAGACGAGAATGTGGTTATATTGAACAAAGCCATTTTTCAGAATGATCTTAAAAATGCTTCAAATGAAGGAAAAGCACAGAGAAAGAACTAAAGGATATCAGGAAAACAATGAATTAATTATATGAAAACTTTAGTAAAGAGATGGCAATTTTAATAAGAAACTAAACAAAACTACTGGAGTTGGAGATCAAAATAACTGAAATGAAAAATGCCCAGGAGAGTTTCAAGAGAAGATTGGAGTTGGTGGAAGACAGAATCAGCGAACTTGAAGACAAGACACTTGAAATGAGTCAGGCAGAGGAGCAATAAGAAAAAGTAAATATTAAAAGTGAAAATAGCCTAAGACAGCCATGGGACACCATCAAGCACACTGATATACACATTATGGAAGTCTTGGAAGAAGAAGGAGCAAAGGGGGCAATGTAATAGTCAAATGAATAATAACAGAGAACTCCCAAACTTAGCAAAAGACATGAATATGCATTTCCAAGAAGCTCATAGAAAACCAAACAGGATAAACATAAAGAAAAAATAGAATCCACTCTATATTGATTACACTATTAAGTGCAAAGGAAAAGGAGAGAGTTCTGAAAACTGCAAGAGAAAAGTGATATGTTACATACCAGGGAATCCCAACTACACCAAGTGCCAAATTCTCACCAGAAACCAAGGCGGCAAGAAGGCAGTGGGTTTAAATACGTAAAGTACTGAAGGAAGACAACTGCCAGCCAAGGGTTTTATATCTGGTGAGACTCATTTTCAAAAATAAGGGAGAGATTAAGACATTCTCAGATAAACAAAAGCTGAGAGAGTTCATCACCACTAGACCTGCCCTACAAGCAGCACTAAAGGGAGTTCTTCAGACTGAAATGAAAGGACACCAGACAGTGATTCAAAACAGCATATGGAAATAAAGACTGTGCTAAAAGTTACCATTTGGATAATTATAAATGCCAGGTTTAATGTATTGTATTGTTGGCATGTGAGTGTACTTCTTATTTCCTACAAGTGCTAAAATGCAAATGCATAAAAATTAATGATAAATCAATGGTTTGGGACATACATTGTACAAAGGTATAAGTGGTAACAAGTACAAAAAATGGGAGGGGGGACAAAGGAGTATAGGAAAAGTATGTGCATATGCTATTGAAGTTAAGTTGGTTTCTATCCAAATATAATTGTTATATACTTAGGATGTTAAATTTTAACCCCATGGTAACCACAAAGAAAACATATTAAAACTATATCCAGGTAGAAATGAGAATACACTCAATATTATTCAACACAAGAAAGCAAAAAAATATAAAAATAGAATTTAATGGAAGTGAGAGATAATAAAAGGTGTAAGGCTTACAAAGGTTAAATAGTAAAATGGCAGAAGAAAGTCCTGTATTATCAGTACTATATTTAAATAATAGATTAATAATAGAATGGATAATAAAGCATGACCCAACTATATGCTGTATGCAAGAAACTCACCTTAAAGTCAAAGATACAAATAAATTAAGAGTTAAAGGATGGAAAAATATACCATGCAAGTAGTAATTAAAAGAGAGCTGGGGCTATATTAATTTTGGATAAAATAGACTTTAAGTCAAAAACAGTTACAAGGGGGGAAGCAGATGTGGCTCAAGTGGTTGGGCTTCCATTTACCATATGGGAGGCCCCAGGTTCAATTCCTGGGGCCTCCTGGTGAAGGCAAGCTGGCCCCCATGGCACAGGGAGCTGACACAGCAAGATGATGCAACAAAGGGAGACAAGCAGACACAGAAAAATGCACAGCAAATGGACACAGTGAGCACAAGCAGCAAGGGAGGGATAAATAAATAAATAAATAAAATAAATCTTTAAAAAAAAAACAGTTACAAGGGGCAATATTAGCCATTAAATACTGATAAAGGGGACAATTCAATAGGATGGTGTAACAATTATAAATATATATGAACTTAACAGTAGAGGCTCAAAACATATAAAGCAAATACTGACAGATTTGAAGAGAGAAACTGATGGCTCTACATTAATAGTAGGAGAATTTAACACACCACTCTCAATATGGGATAGAACATCTAGTCAGAAGATCAATAAGATAGTACAGGACTTGAATGATACACAAAACCAACTAGACCTAAAAGATATATATAGAACACTGTACCCAAGAAAAATAGAAAGCACATTCTTTTCAAGTGCACATGAATCATTCTCCAGGATAAACCAAATGTTGGGTCACTGAACACATCTCAATAAATTCAAAAATATTGAAATCATACATTGTATATTCTCTGACCACAATGAAATGGAGCAGAAATCAATAACAGAGGAAAAGGGAAAATCCAAAAATATATGGAAATTAAACCACATAGTCTTAAACAATGAATGCATTAAACAAGAAATCACTAGGAAAATTAGAAAATCTCTTGAAGTGAATGAAAAAGAAAATACAATATACCAAAGCTTGTGGGATACAGCAAAGGCCATGCTAAGAAGGAAATTTATAGCTCTAAATGCTTACATTAATAAAGAAGAAAGACTTCAATCACAGACCCAACCTCAAAATAGGAAAACCTAGAAAATGAAGAGCTAACTAAACCCAAAGTGAGCAGAAGGAAGGAAATAGCAAAAATTAGAGTGAAGATAAATGAAATAGAAAACAAACGATAGAATCAACCAAACCAAAAATTTGTTCTTTGAAAAGATCAATAAAATAGACAAACCTTTAGCTAGACTGACAAAAAAAAGAGAAAGGATACAAATAACAAAAATCAGAAATGAAAAGGGAAACATTACTATGACTGTGCCGAAATAAAGGGGACTATAAGTGGATAGTCTGAACTATGCCAATAAATTAGATAACCTAGATGAAAAGGACAAATTCTTAGAAACACACAAACTACACATATGGACTCAAGAAGAAATAGAAAATGTCAGCAAACCAATTATTACTAAAGGGACTGAATCAGTAATTTAAAAAGAAAAGGAAAAAAAAAACTTCCCAACAAAGAAAAGCCCAGGACAAGATTGGCTTCACAGGGGAATTCTACCAAACATTCCAAGAAGACTTAACTCCAATCAGCTCTAACTCTTTCAAAAATTGAAGAGGAGGTAATACTCCCTAGCTCAATCTATGAGGCCAAAATCACCCTCATACCAAAGCTGGATAAAGACAATGTAAGAAAATAAGATTACAGACCCATATCTCTTATGAATATAGATGTAAAAGTCCTCAACAAAATACTAGCAAACAGAATCTAACAGTGTATTAAAAGAATTATACACCATGAGCAAGTGAGAGTTATCCCTGGTTTCAAGTTTGTTTCAACATAAGAAAATCAATTGATGTAATATGCCACATTAATAGAATGAAGGACAAAACAAATGGTCATCTCAATTGATGCAGAGAAGGTACATGATAAAATAAAGCACTGTTTCTTGATATAAAAAAACACCAGGAACAGTAGAATAAAAGAAAACTCCTTCAATATGATAAAGAGCATATATGAAAAACCCAAAACCAATATCCTACTTAATAGGGAAAGTATGAAAGCTTTCCCTCTAAGATAAGGAACAAGACAAGACGCCCAATGTCACAGCTATTCAACAATTGTACTAGAGTTTCTTTCCAGAGCAATTAGGCAAGAAAAAGAAGTAAAAGGCATTCAAATTAGAAAGGAAGAAGTAAAGCTTTCCCTATTTGCAGATGATATGATTCTATACACAGAAATGCCTGAATAATCCACAACAAAGCTCCTAGAGCTAATCAATGAATTCAGGAAAGTGGCAGGGTACAGGATCAACACGCAAAAATCAGTATTGTTTCTATACACAAGCAATAAACTGTGAAAAATCAAGAAAAAAATCCATTCACAATAGCAACTAAAAGAATCAAATATCTAGGAAAAAATTTAACCAAGGATATAAAGGACTTGTACACAGAGAACTACAAAACATTCCTAAAAGAAATCAAAGAAGGCCTAAATAAATGTAAGAACATTCTGTGTTCATGGATTTGAAGACTAAATATTATTAAGATGTCAATACAACCCAAAGCAAACTATAGATTCAATGCCATCCCAATCAAAATCCTAACAACCTTCTTTGCAGAAATGGAAAAGCCAGTCATCAAACTTATTTGAAATGGTAAGGGGCCCTAAGTAGCTAAAGCCAGCTTTTAAAAAGAATGAAGTTATAGAACTCACACATTCTGATCTTTATAACTTATTACAAAGTCAGTAATCTAAACAGCATGATATATAGCAGACATATAGACCAATGGAATAGAACTGAGAGCTTATAAATCAACCCTCACTTTATGGCCAACTGATTTTTGACAAGGTGGCAAAGACCACTCAATTGGGAAAGAATAGTTTCTTCAACAAATGGTGCTGGGAAAACTGGATCTCCACTTGTAAAAAAAAAAAAAAAGAAGGAAGAAGAGGAGGAGGAAAAGGACCCCTACTTCACACCTTATACAAAAATCAACTCATAATGGATCAAAGACCTAAATATAATAGCCACAACTATCAAACTCCAGTAAGAGGACATAAGGAAGCATCTTCAGGACCTTGTTCAATAGTTTCTTAGACTTTACACCCAAAGCACAAGCAACAGAAGAAAAAAATAGGTAAAGGGACCCCATCAAAATTAAAAACTTTTGTTTCTCAAAAGACCATATCATGAAAATGAAAAAGACAACCTACACAATGGGAGAAAATATTTGGAAACCACATATCCAATAAAGTTTTAATATCCAGTATATAGAAAGAAACCCTTCAACTTAACAACATAAAGCAAAACAACCCAATTTAAAAATGGGCAAAATATTTGAACAAACATCTCTCCAAAGATAATATACCAATGACCAGAAAGCACCTGAAAAGATGCTCAACAACATTAGCCATCAGAGAAGTGCAACTCAAAACCATGATGAGATATCATTTCATAACCATTAGAATGGCTGCTACATAAATATAACTGAAAATAACAAATGTTGGAGAGGCTAAGGGAAAATAGGAACACTAATTCATTGCTGGTGGCTATGTAAAATGATGCAGCTGCTCTGGAAGACATTTTGGCTGTTCCTTGGAAAACTAACTATAGAGCTACCATACGACCTGGCAATGCCACTACTAGGTAAATACCCAAAAGAATTGAAAGCAGTGGATTGAATAGATATTTGCACTCCAATGTTCATAGTGGCATTATTCACACTTACCAAAAGATGAAAGCAACCCAAGTGTCCATCAACCAATGAATGGATAAATAAAATGTGGTATATACATACAATGGAATATTATTGAGCCATTAAAAATGAAGTCCTGATACATGTAACAACATGGATGAACCTTGAAGACATCATGTTGAGTGAAATAAGCCAGACACAAAAGGACAAATATTGTACACCACTGATCTGGAACAATTAGAATAAGAAAACTTACAGGGTCAGAATCTGGCAGGGTGGGGTAGTGAATGGGTAGTTAAGGCTTCAAATGTTCAGGGTTTGTATTTTGAATGATGGAAATGGATAGTGGTAATGTTAGCACAACATTGTGAATGCAATTAACAGCACTGACACATATCTGAATATGATTAAAAGGGGAAATGTTAGGCTGCATATATGATAACAGTTAAAAAAAAAAGTTTAATCCTTGGAACTACATTATACAAACAATGAACCCTAGATTAAACCATGGACTTTAATTAATAGTACAAAAACTTGCTATCATGATTTTTAATAAATTTTCCACACCAATGCAAGTTGTTTTTGGTAGGGTAATGTATGAGAATCCTGTATTTTATGCATCATTGTTCTGTAAACCCACAGCTTCTATAAGAAAAAAGAAGCAGTTAAGGGGCAGATTGTGCTCTTGGTCATGATAGAAGGTCAGAAGACAATGGAATTCCATCTTGAAAGTACCCAAGGAAAAAAAAACTTATCAACCTAAAATTATATAACCAGGAAAAATACTATTTTTAAAAATAAAATTTCTGATCCCAACAAGAATGGCAAAGACACTTTTCATCCTGCTCCACCCCACTAAGTACAACTATAAGCCCTGTAAATAATGCCAAACATAATCAAAGGAGAACTCTGAAAGCGAAAAAGAGAAGATGAACTGGTTAGGTACACTGGTTAGGTAATCAAAGGAGAACTCTGAAAGGGAAAAAGAGAAGATGAACTGGTTAGGTACATTAGGACTCTCTAGAAACACAACATAGTGGCAGACATCTTATATGCTTCCCACACACACACACATAAAGATGGTGACCCAGGCCTGGTATATCCTGATCCCTAACCTAACAACAGAAGGTGGCACACTTAAGCGAATTCCTCCCTCAGATCAAACCTGAGCCCCACTGACAACACCAGGTGAACCAGGCAGCACCTGCAAGGGAGACTGATCTGGAGCTCTGCTGAAAATAAGTGGTCAGAAGAAGTTAGCTACTTCCCATAGAATCCATTCCCCACTGAATGTACCTGAGTGGTCAGCCAGCACTAGCAAGAAGAATATAACAACAGCAAATAGGCAGTCCAGGAAGACTCTTTATCTCCACAGGCTAGATAACCAGATAACTGGCACATGGATACTCCATCTTTCCCCTCAGGCAGCACAAGTAGGAACCAGTAGGATCCCTAGCAACATGAGATAAACCAACAGACCAGATAGCACCATAAATTATCTGAAAATCAAATTATTAGAAACATAGTCCATGAAAGAAAGCCAGGACCTGCACATTAAGCTTAAACAGGGATACTGCCTGCTAAAATGAAAGATAGGATCAAGATTATCTAACACAATAGCAAAAATGTCCAATACACACACACACAAAAATCACCCATCATATAAAAAATTAGGAAAATCACAATTTGATTAAGGAAAGATGATCAAGTGATAACAACACCACTATGAATCAGATGTTAGAATTATTTGAGAAAGATTTTAAAGCAGCCATCATAAAAATGCTTCAAGAAACAATTACAATTTCCCTTGAACAAGTGAAAAAAATATTAAATATCAGCAAATAAATAGACATTATACAAAAGAACCAAATGAAAAGTAAAGAACTGATAAATACAATAACAGAAATGTTTAAGCTCTCTATATGGGCTCAGTAGTAGAGCAGAAGTGCCAGAGGATAGAATCAGTGAACTTGAGAACAGATGAATAGAATTTACGTAATCTGAACAACAGAAAGAAAATAGACTGGAAAAAATTAACAGAGCCTGAGAGACCTGTGGGACAATAACAAAAGATCCAACACTTGTATCATCTGTGTACTAGAAAGAGAGGAGGAAAGAGGAAAGAGAGAAGAATGAGGGCTGAAAGAGTATTTTTTAAATGATGTCTGAAAACTTCTCAAATTTGACAAAAGACATAAATAAACAGATTCAAGAATCTGAGTGAGCACCAAACAGGATAAACTCAAAGAAAACTGCAAGACACATCAAAATAAACTTTTGAAAACTAAAGTCAATGAAAAAAATTTTAAAGGAGGTAGAGAAATGACATTATTTATAAGGAAACACCATTCGAGTGATAGTGAATTTCTCATCAGAAACAATGAAGACCAGAGGGAAGTGGCTCAACATTTTTCAAGTCCTGAAAGAAAAGAACTGTCAACCATGAATTTTTTTTTCAAGGTGTTCCATAATCATGAATTATATATCTGGCAAAATTATCCTTCAGAAGTTATGAGGAAATCAAGATGTTCTCAGATGAAGGAAAATTAACAGAATTTGTTACTAGCAGACCTATCCATAAAAAATGACTAAAGGAAATTCTTCAACCATAAAGGAAATGATTAAAGAAGAAATCTTTGAGTATCCAGAGGAAAGAAATGACAAAAGAGAAGGAATAACCATCCCAGTCGCCTCTGGATTGGGGGAAGAACTATGGACTAGAGTGGACTTGATGGTATTCTCTTGCTCACATATGGTGATTCTTGCAATGCAAGAAATTATAACAATGAGGTGGAGCC
>JAKSZT010053881.1:7929865-8033298 GCA_026826555.1 Tolypeutes matacus
GGTAATCTAAGCACCTCTTAAAATATATGTATATATATATATATAAACAACATTTTTGTAAGCAAATACACATATATGCATATATATTTATATATCATTTTACAAATGTTTGTATGTATTGTGAGAATTTTGATTTTTACCCATAATAAAAAAAAAAAAAAAGAAACAAAAATAAATAAATAAATAAATAAATAATAATAAAAAAAAAAAAGAAAAAAAAAAAAAAAAAGAGAAGGAATAGGGATATATACAATAGACTATCATTCTCCTTATGAGTACCATAAATAATATTTTGTAATTGATGCAAAAATTATTACATCATCAGAGATCTTTTAAAATGGAGAAAATAAGGGGTCTAAACTTGAAGTGGTAAAATGTTGATACCAATAGATTGTTATAAATCTATTGTATATGGTAATATATAGATTGGCTACTAAGAAAGCTATAAAGAGGTACACACAAAAACACTATAAATAAATCAAGATGGAATCCTTAAAAATGTTCTTGTATCTCAGAGGAAGGCAATTGTATTAGTCAGCCAAAGGGATGCTGATGCAAAATACCAGAAATCAGTTGGTTTTTACAAAAGGTATTTATTTGGGGTAAAAGCTTACCGTTTCCAGGCCATAAAGCACAAGTTATCTCCCTCACCGAAGTTTATTGCCACATGTTGGAGCAAGATGGCTGCTGACATCTGTAAGGATTCAGGCTTCCTGGTTTATTCTCTTCCCAGGGCTTGCCTGTCTCTGGGGCTCAGCTGCTCTGTTAGCTCCACAAGGCCAGCTGCAGACTATTAGATGAAGGGCTTGTTTCTCTTCTCAGGGCCTTCTCTCTTTCCTCACGACCAAGCTCCTCTGTGTGCTTACTTACCAGGGCCCCAGCTCAAGACTCCAACTCCCTTCTTTGTGGTGCAGTTTCTGTGAATCCTCACCCACCAAGGGGGCAGGGACTGAACATCCTACTGAAGTGGCCCAATCAAAGCCTTATTCATTATTTAATCAAGTAAAAGTAAAACCTCTGAATCCAATAACTCTAATATGCCCAGAGGAAAAGACCAGTTTACAAACATAATCCAATATTTCTTTTTGGAATTCATCAAAAATATCAGACTGCTACACTCCACCCTCTGAATTCCGAAAAGACATTACAATAATCAAAAAAAAAAAAAACAAACTTAAGTCGGTAACAATGCTGAGTACAAAATTGTATCACAGTAAATTTAAAGAAATACAGTTGTCTTGGGGCAAAGTCTCATCTGCTATAGACATATGAAACTTACAAAACCATTTATCTGCTTCCAATACACAAATGGACAGACAAAGGAAATTGGGAAATTGGTACTGGAGAGTGGGAAAGTGCTTTTACAATTACCAAAATTCTGGAATGGTTTTATAAATGGGTAAGGGGTATTTTTTGGAGGAATTGTGAGATGCTTGATGGAAAAGGCCTAGATTGCTTTGCAGAGACTGTTGGTAGCAATATGGAGCCTAAAGTTATTTTTGATAAGGCCTTAGAAGGAAATAATTGTGAGATGGATACTAAAGAGCCTTTTTATGAGGCCTTAGAAGTAAATGATGAAACTATTATTGGAAACTGGAGGAAAGGCGATCTGTGTTTTAAAGTTGCGAGAGCTTAGCTAGATTAACTCCTGGTGTTTTATGGAAGGCAGAATTTGAAAATGGTGAGCCTGGAGCTGAAGAACTTTCCAAAGTAAACTTGGAGAATGAAGCTTGGCTTCTCCTTGCAGCTTATAGCAAAATGCTATATGAGGGGGGCGGATGTGGCTCAAATGGTTGGGCATCCGTCTGCCATATGGAGGGACCTGGGTTCGATCCCCGGGACCTCCCGGTAAAAAAAAAAAAAAAAAAAAAAAAGCTATATGAGTGAAATAAGCTGAGAACTGAACTGTTGGGAACAAAGAAAACAGAAACTGATTCTGGAAATTCCAAGCCTCTGTAAATCAAGCTCCCAAATGATAATGTCCCATTTGAGGACTTAACTAAACCTGGAACTTGTAAGTCAGGATTGAAGATGCAGTTATCTCAGAAAAAACTTGTGGAAAGTCTTACTGTCTGATGACTTGGACCTCTGCTTCTTGCATGCTAAACTAACAAGCTATTTGATAGAGCTGTATGAACAAAACACTGTCAGCTTGGACTAAAAGGGACATGGAAAGGAGAGATTGAAGGAAAAACAGCTTTAAGAGGAAAACTATGGAAGCTGAGAGCTGGAATTAAGACATTGCCTTGGGCCAAGAGAGGAACCGCACCCATGTGTGTAGAGAGGGTGAGTTTGACCCAGCAGTTGAAGAGGGTGGGTGTTCCCACCTGATATTTGAGGAGAGTTTTGCCATCCTGGGGGACAGAGAGGATAGAGCACATTCCTCAAGGATTAGGGAGGTTGAGGTTGATGCCCCAAAGGTCTGAGAGCGGTGGTCCTGTCCCCTATGGATTAGGGAAGGCCAGGTGGTCAACTCATTGTTCTGAGAGGGTTGAGCCTGTATTCCAAAGGTTAGGGTGCCTTCACCTCACTGTATTAGGGGGGGGGCTAAGACTCTAACCCAAAGATTGGGTAAGGTGTGGCAATCACCCTTACCCTCTTGGAGGGTGAGGTCTGGAGTTTGTCAACACCCAGATGCTTGATGAGGGTGGAACCAAGAAAATGGACATTGGGCAAACCTGTGGAAAAGGTGGGTCCCCGTGAGGCCCTAAGGAGAAGAAACCATTATCTTAAGAATGATTCTTAGACTTTGACATCTAATGAAGCATGTCCTGAAGGTTTACTGAACTGTAGAGAACCCATGACTCATATTTCCCTCCCAATTTCTCCTTATGATAATTAAAATGTTTTTCCTTTGTCTGTCCATTTGTGTATTGGAAGCAGATAAATTGTTTTATAAGTTTCATAAGTCTACAGTCAGACAGGACTTTGCCTCAAGACAAACTATATTTCTTTAAACTGATTATGATATGATTTTATACTTAGTATTGTTATTGATTTAAGGTTTTTTTTAATGTTGTAATGTCTTTTTGGAATTCAGAGGGTGGGGTGTAGAAGTTTGGCATTATTTATGAATTCCAAAAATAGATATTGGATTATGTTTGTGAACTAGTCTTTTCCTCTGGGCATATTAGATTATATTGAATTCAGAAGATCCATTTTTATTTGATTAAATAATGATTAATGCTTTGATTGGGCCACTTCAGTAGAATGTTGAGTCCCTGCCCCCTTGGTGGGCAGGAGTCACATAGAAACCACACCACAGAGAAGGGGAGTTGGAGTCTTGATGCTGAGTTTTGAGCTGGAGCCTGGGAAGTGAACACACAGGAGAAGAACACAGAGGAATAAAGACAGCTCCTTAGACATGGCAGAAGCTCTGGGGTAAGAGACAGAGCCATTCACCTAATAGTCTACAGCTGGCCTTGTGGAGAGAGCACAACAGCTGAGCCTGGAGAGAAACAGAGCTCTGGGAAGAGAGGAACCCAAGAAGCCTGAACCCTTGACAGATGTCAGCAGCCATCTTGCTCCAACACATGGCCATAGACTTTGGTGAGGGAAGTAACTTACACTTTATGGCCTGTAAGGTTCTACCCCAAATAAATACCCTTTATAAAAAGCAACTTATTTCTGATATTTTGCATCAGCACCCCTTTGGCTGACTCTAATACAGCAAGGAAAAAGAGAAACAGAAGAAAAAGAAATAGGAGGAGGAATGATGTCAACAATATGGCAATGTAAGAAATCCCCTGGAAAAGTCTTCCCTCAAAATCAACTAATAAAAGACAAATCTCACACACTCAGAACTTTGGAGGACAATAGAGCCAAGAGAAGGACTCTACAAATGTTGAATCAAAGAAAAAGAAAAATAATCTCTAAGATTAGGTAGGAAATTTCCCTCCCAGACCTGCCAGTCCAGAGCCCTCTCCCTCATGTGGTCCCATGCAATTTGGGAGTTGCACAGAGGCAGCATGACCTGGGTCCCTCCTGCCATGGATGCAGACTATAAAGCCATTTGCAGCAGCTAGCTAGAACCTCAAACATATCCAGATACAGGGACTCTGCTCTGCAGAGACCCAGTTGGGACACAAGATACTAAGGAGTGCTGCAAACAAAAGGGCCCCAGTGGGGGGGGGGGGAGAAAGAGAGAGAGAGACATTGCAGCACAACTGTTGGCAAACAATGAGCACCCTCAACCCAGTCTCAGTTCACTGGACCACCTAAGTAAAAAATGGATCTTTCTGGATTGATTCACTTTTCTGGATCAACTCCATCTGTGTCCCAGAGTGGGATACTCTAACAGAGAGACTGGAGGCAGAAAAGCCTCACATTTTAAAAAGGTGGGGAAGAACTGAGCTTCTGTAAGACAGGATGACCCCAGAACTGGAAAGTGTAAGGAAAAGGGGACAATGAGTGAGGGAAAGAATTTTAAAAATCAAAGGAGCTAGGGAGAAGATTCTGCACAAAAACAAAGAGAACATCTGAAGATTTCTGGAGAAGTAACAGACGAAAGGAAGTGTTCTCCTGGAGGTGAAATAAGTGCACAAAAATTGCAATCTTAAGAATTGTACTGCATATGCAAGGCAAGAAGCAGATGAAGAGCTGAGAAAATCTGAACAGTTAAACATGGGATACTCTAATGGTCCAAATAAGTTGGAACAAGCATCAAAGAGCTTTAACACAAAGCTAATCAACAATAAAATTCTAGATGAGGGAAAAACTGATCTTCAGTGTTAACACAAAATAATCAGATTCCAGACATCAGCAAAAAATTACACACCATATGATGAAAAAGATCTATGGCTCAGTCAAGGGAACAAATTAAAACTTCAGAGGAGACACAGAATTTGGAACAATTAATCAAAGAAGTTCAAACAAATCTCCTAAATCAATTCAAGGAGATTAAGGGAAATATAGAGCTAATGGATATTAAGAAGACAATGTGTGGCCATAAAAAAAAGAATTTGAAAGTTTAAAAAGAAGCATAACAGAAATTATGAGATGAAAGGCACAAGAGTATGGATCAAAAATACATAGGAGGGTGGATGTGGCTCAAATGGTTGGGCGTCTTTCTCCTATTTGGAGGGACCTGGATTCGATCCCCGGGACCTCCCAGTAAAATAAAGAAAAACATAGATGGCGCATGAGCTGCCAGATCCCACTTGTGGGTGTGCCACCAGCCCCCACAAGCAGGTGAGCCCCCAGGCCCTGCACACAGGTGCGCCACCAGCCCCCGCACAGGGGCTTGCCAGGCCCCATTGAGCCATGCAGCAAGATGTTGACATAACAGGAGAGTGACACAAGGGAGAGCCAAGATGAGACCAAATAACCAGGAACTTACGTGGCACAGGTGACAGAAAGCCTCTCTCCCACATTGGAGGTTCCCAGAATCGAATCCTGGTGAAGGCAGGAGGGGAAGGATGAGAAGAGAGGGCAGGAAACAGACACAGAGAATTGCCCAGCAAATGGACACAAAACAGCAAAAACGGCAGGGGGGGCTAAAATGAATAAAAGCAAATAAATAAATAAATCTTTAAAAAAATACATAAAGGCATACAGCAGATTTGAACAGGCAGAAGAAAGAATCAGTGAACTAGAAGATTGGACCATCAAAATCACACAATCAGTAGAACAGAGAGAAAAGGCTAGAAAAAAAATGAGCAGTCTTTCACAGATTTGAGTGACAGCATGAAGCACACAAGCATATGCATCGTGGGTGTTGCAAAAAGAGAATAGAAGGGAAAAGGGGCAGAAAGAATATTTGAGGAAATAATGGCTGGAAATTTTCCAACTCTTATGAATGACATAAATATAAGAGTACAAGAAGTACAGCATATTCCAACGAGAATAAATCCTTATAGACCTACTCCAAGACACATACTAATCAGAATATCAAATGCCAAAGATAAAGAATTCTGAAAGCAGCAAGAGAAAAGCAATTTGTCACATATAAGGGACCTGCAATAAGGCTAAGTGCCAATTTCTCATTAGAAACCATGAGGGTGAGAACATAGTAGCATAATATATTTAAGGTACTGAAAGAGAAAAACTGCCAGCCAAAAATTCTTTATCAATCAAAACTGTCCTTCCAAAATGAGGGAAAGTTTAAAATATTCACAGATAAACAGAAACTGAGAGTTCGTCAACAAGAGACTTGCCCTATAAGAACTACTAAATGGAGTTCTGCCAGTTAAAAGGAAAAGACAGGAGAGAATGATATCCCACATAAACCAAGTTTTAAAATACAATGCAATAGAAAACTGATCAAAGGTTATGGTCAACAGGCAGCTTATAGGAAAACTAATACAAAAGGCCTATAAACATAAAAAAGATATATTCAACTTCTTAAATTTAAAGAATTATAAATCAAAATGAGATACCATTGTTCACCTATCTGGCAAAAATTCAAAAGCCACAATAACCAGTGCTGGTAATAAATATTGTGTAGAACTGTGAATTTAATAAAGTTCCTGGGGAAACTTCCACTATTTGTGAAAAGGTGTAAATTTACATACTATTTTTGGATAACAAAATGTTTAACTTTACTTTTCAAAAAAATGTTTTTATTTTTAAAGAGAGTGTCTGCAACTGCAAGCAAGAAAGTTCCATCCATCTGCCCGATGAGAGCTAAGACTCCTCTCAATTAGAAACAAAGTAGGCATTATCATCCCAAAATCCTCAAGATTTGGGAAGGAACAATGGACTAAAGTAGACTTAATTATTATTATATTATGGACTTATTATTATTCTAGCAATGGAAGAACTTTTATCATTGATATAAAGGCAGTGGCCACCAGAGATTTTAAGGGGAGGGAAAGGGAAGAATAGGTGTAACATGGGGCATTTTTGGGACACTGGAATTGTCCTACATGACACTGCAATGACAAATACAGGCCACTATACATTTAGTCATAACATATAAAATTGTGCAGGTCAGACAGTGAACTATAATGTAAACTTTAACTTTACTTTTACTTTAGCCCAACCTATCCTGTTGTTATAAATTTTTCTATGAATATGTGTATTCAAAAATATATGCAAAGATACATCCTTATTACTATTTGAAATTACAAAATCAGGAAACAATCAAAATATCCATCAATAGGAGCAAGTTAATACAGTCTGGTACATTCAAACAATGGAAGGCCGTGCAGTCAATAAAAATAATAAGATGGATCTGCATGTGCTTAAATGGAATGATCTTTCATATACATTATTATGTTTTAAAAGCTAGGTGGACAAATGTGTGCATAATATGATCCCATTCGTGCAAATTAAAATTATATATAATTCTATATTTAAATTATATCTATAACATGTATATATATGTATATACATATATACATACACATGCACATACACACTATATATATTTCTATAATAGATGTATGTGCATGAAGCCTTTTTCTGGAAGTATATATAATATGAAAAGTGGGAATGAGGAGGAGGCTAATTTACTTTTCATTTTATACTTTTCTGTATTCTCCCTTGACAATGAAAGCCAATAATTCCTACTAAACAATTCCTACCAACATCCTATTTTATTTAAGCTTATAACTTGGTTCTTTATGGACATAAAAGCTAACTCGGAGTCTTAAAATGGAGAATTCTTCAAGGCCTTGAAGTCTTCAGATGAAAAAGAATAACTTGATGTCTTAAAATGGAAGTTTACTAGGGAAAAGTAAAGACAATTAAATCATCTTCTTAACTTCATTTTTTCTTTACTAAATAGAACCAACTTATTTCAATTTTAGATTTTTAAACATTTTAAACTTTTCCTCCTATATCCTAAATATTGGCATTGTTGTTGTGATTTTTATTTCTTATTGGCTTTTCTCCCCCAGATTGACTTGATGCAAAAAATAAAAAAATAAAAAACTCATGGGAAATCCTTTGATTATCAAAATAGAAATTTTCACTCAAGTGTTACTGATTCTTCTGCATTAGCTCTTTGAGGCTAGAGCAACAGAAGCTAATGACATCCCTTCTGAATAAACAAACAAATAAGCAAAACTCATCTAAGGAAACACTGGGGTACTGCACTTAGTTCAAATGGTCAGGCTCAAGTGGGTTTCAGTAGTACTCAGTACCTGAATCAGCCCTGTTCTTAACAGTAGAACTGGCACTGCCAAGATCTGGGCGATTCCAAGATAGAACCCCACCTCTGAGCACTCTGATCATTTTTTAATTACATATATCTGTAGATCCCTACTGCCTGCCACTTAGTATTACTGCATGTTGCTAAACAGCTGCCATGTTGTTTTCCTAGAGATACAATCCTGTATACCCTTACCTATTTCACAGGGCTGTTGTAAAGCTTAATTAAGTAATGTTTCCTGAATGCCTTGAGGTTATCAAATGAAAAGTACTAGATAGAAGTGTAGAGAGTCTTATTAAATCTCCAGTTTTATTCTGGAGATTGAAATATCTCACCTGGCCTTGACCTCTGAGAGATAAGACCCATTCCAGTCCCAAGTGCCTTGTTCATAGTCCCCGGATCATGGTGAAATTTGCTCTAGCTATCACTTCAATCCAGCCTTCTGAGGGGTGGCAGGTAATTCAAATGTCCCACAGGGATACAGGCCAAGATCACATTCATCTCCTTCAACTATCTGGGTGTGATTAAGACAGGAATGGTTTTCTCACATTGGACCACAAAATAACCCTGTCAGATTCCAGAATGGACATAAAAAAATTCTTTTTCTGCAAAGTATGGAAGAAACATGAAAGATTTCAGGTGAGCAAAAGACAAGAACAGGCATTTCAAAGAAGAAAAAAACCAAAAGGCCCAAAATCACATTTTAAAAAAAGGTGTCCACCATCATGAGTAAACAGTGAAATGCAAATTAAAATAACATTAAAATCATAATCCCCACCTGTCCTATTGGCCAAAATCTTACTATTCTGAGTGTTGGCAAGTAAGTAGAACCAAGAGAAATTTCATAAACTGTTGATGGGAGTATAAATTGGCACAATAACTTTAGAATTATCTAGTGAAGTTAAAGATGTGACCACCCTGTGATCCATAAATTCTACTTCTAGGTAAAGAAATTCTTGTACATGTGCATAAGGAAAAGTTTAACATATTATTAATGGCCTCATTTGCAATTGCGAAAGAATGGGAAACAATCTAAATTTTTATCAACACTAGAATAAACAATGTTATGCTATAGTCAAACAAGGAAATACTGAATAGCAGTGAAGATAAATGAACTGGAGCTATTGTTATCTACACGGATAAATTTCACAAATACAATGTGGAGTGAAAAAAACAAGTTGCTATAGAATACAAAAACGTTTATATAAAGGTAAAAGCATGCAAAACAATATCATCCTGTTTAGGTATACATACATATGAAATAAAACTTTTAAAAATGCATAGGAATAATACACTCCAAATTCAGGAAATGGGGTGGTGGGGCACAACCAGGATTGAGGAAGAATACACAGAGGTCTTCAATTTAGTGGTTGATAGGAGTTAATTAAATTATTTTATACCTTTCAATCTTTGTACCTTTTATATACCTAAAATATTTCTTAATATTTCATTATTAACCTTTAATATATATTTTGTATGACTGAAGAATTTCATAATAATTTAATATTTAAGAAACACCACTAGAAGAATCAACCAAAAAGGCAAAGGAAGAGACATGAGTTAGGAAATTAAGTTGGCATTTTAGGATATCAAGTCCCCACCTCCATGATATCTGTGAGCATGCATATGGGCCTGTATGTAAACTTGCTTTAATATGCTTTCATATACTTAATTCACATTCTAAATATTGTGCGGAGAGCACAGTTTTTGTGAAATCTCTTATTGCATATTGATGTTACGGCTACTTTGGAGTTCTGTTGGGAAAGCACATTGTTCATTTAAAAAGGGAAAAGAAAATAATTAATTTTCTCCTCAGACCTATAGCAGTGATTTAAAAACATCTTTTAGGGACCCAGATAAAATCTTATGTAGAATTCAAATAACATAAACTGGTAAAACTGCATTTTCTCTGGGTAAAGCTCAGGTGGAAGTATGTACTCCTACAATTCTTTCCCCATCTCTATCTCAGTCTCAAAGCACCTCTGCAAGATCTTAGGACATCATAGAACACAACTGGAATATCATTGCTGTAAAAAAGCACTTCTGATATATGTTTTGTAGAAACATCAGTCCTGAAAACTGTTACACATTATTAGGATTCCATGGTCATATATGTTTGAAATATGCTATCCCTCTTTTTGGGAGTTCACAGTGAAAATAAAAGCTCTGAAAGACGCTGCAACAAAGAAAGCTGCCTAACTTTCTTTGACCCAGCATTTCTCAAGCCTAAGCAAGCAATGAACACTCTTCCTCACAAAATAGCTTTAGACCACAAAACAAGTGTTTTTCCAAGACGATAGTCAATATTTAGTTCAATTTCAATATAATAAACTTACAATTACTAATAATGTCTTAACACTGCCCAAATCCTTATTTTTTTTCAAATGTGTTACTGATACTTTTTCAGTTAAAAATCAGATTGGTCATCTACTTACTTATTTGTTGAACAAATACATACTTATCCTAAAGAGGGGATTTTAAATGCAAGAATGAATGAGATACACACTGTATCTTCAGGGGGTTAAAAATTCATGTGTTGCATTTTTTTTTAAAGGCAGGCATATTGATGACAAAACAATGCAAATTCTTCAAGTAGATATTGAACTTAAGTGAATTTGGCATTTCTGCAACATATCAAGAACCCAAAATCTTTATAAGCTGATATTTGATCCAAGTTTAATATAGTGCATAAATAATGATAGATAATTAATATTTGTTGAATTAATGAATGAACAAACACACACACACTGTATAGAGTAAACACATTTAGAAGCCAGGACAAATCTGAGCAAGAGACAGAGATTGGCATCATGGGAAAGGTCTAGCAAAGTTGAGGAGAAAGGCAATATCCACAAAGCACTTTAATGAAATATAGTTTAAGTTTCCATGCTAGCTACAAGTTTTAATTACTATCCTCTGTAAAAGAGAGCTTATATTAAACACACACACACACACACACACACACACTAAAAAATCTTTACAAATGCCAGCGTTTGCCATGTTCCAATAGGGACTTGAGTGTTTACTAGAAATTTTTAATTAGGATCTCCTTTTTTTTTTTTTTTTTTTTTTTAAAGATTTTATTTATTTATTCATTTATCCCCCCCTTGCTGCTTGTGCTCGCTGGGTCAGCTAACCACGCTGTGCGGGCAGGCCTGCCTTCACCAGGAGGCCCCGGGAACCGAACCCAGGGCCTCCCATATGGTAAACGGGAGCCCTACTGATTGAGCCACAGCCGCTTCCCTAGGATCTCCTTTTGTAAAATATTTGTTGCCAGACTTCTAGGACCCTGGTGTAAGAATTTGTCTTATAAGGAACTAAAGTGTGAAAGTAAGATTCTTATAAAATTTTCCTCTGGAATATGGGATTTCCCCTCATTTTTAAGATAAGAAAACTCAGTGGTGCTCCTATACACCAGCAATGAACGATCCAAAAAGAAAATCAATCAAACAATTCCATTTACAATAGCACCCTAAAGAATAGAATATCTAGGAATAAATGTAACCAAGGATGTAAAGAACTTTTACACAGACGATGACAAAACGTTACTGAAAGAAATTAAAGAAGACCTAAATAAATTGAAAGATATCGTGTACTCATGGATTAGAAGACTTAATATCATTAAGATGTCAATACTACCCAAAGCAATCTACAGATTCAAGGCAAATCCAGTCAAAATTTTAAAAATCTTCTTTTCAGAAATGGAAAAGTTAATCGCCAAATTCACATGGAATGGTAAAGTTCCCAGAATAACTGAAATCATGTTGAAAAAGAAGAGCGAAATTGGCTGACTCACACTTCCCATTTTCAAAACTTATTACAAAGCTACAGTAATTAAAACTGTGTGATATTGGCACAAGGACAAACATATAGACCAATGTAATAAAACTACACACATATGGTCAATTAATTTTTGGCAAGAGTGCCAATTCCAGTCAACAGGAAAAGAATAGTCTCTTCAACAACTGGTGCTGAGAAAACTGGATATCCATATGCAAAAGAATGAATGTGGAGTGTAATAGTTGAGAGGCTGAGAGGCCTGGAGGAGAGGAGAAAGATCAACCATAAACCTGATTGACCACAGCTGAGCTTGGGGAGAAGGTAAGCCTGCAGGAGTCCAGAGACCCAGACTGGCAAAACTACCATTGTGTCTTGCCACGTGGTAGGAGTTCAGGATCGCCAGCAGCTGACCTGCGGTGAGACTGCATCTCTGATGATGCCTTGATTTGGACATTTTCACAGCCTCAGAACTGTAAGCATTTAATCTAATAAATTCCCATTATAAAAGTCAATACATTTTTAGTACATTGCTCCCAGCAGCTTTTAACAAACTGAAACATGGACCTATCCTTCACAACATATACATGTCAACTCAAATAGGTCTATGACCTAAATAAATGAACTGAAACTATGAAACTCTTCAGAGAAAATATAGGAAAATATCTTCAGGACTTTGTGGTAGCTTGGAGCTATGTATCCCAGAAAAATGTCCTTAAATTTAATCCATGCCTATGGGTGTGAACCCACTGTAAATAGGACCTTTTGATGAGATTACTTCAGTTGGGGCTGACCCAACTGACCCAGGATGGCCTTAAGCTTATTACTGTGGGCCTCAGAAAGAAAGCCACAGGGAGCAGCCAGAAGCCAGAAGTCAGTGGAACTGAGAAGATAGGAAAGACCACCATGTGCTTTTTTGGTATGTGACAGAAAACTCAAGGAAAAAGGATATAACCACAGCCAGTCCTAGAATACCACAGTCTTTGGGAGAAAGCATTGCCTTATGATGCCTTGATTTTGGACTTCTCCTAGCCTCAAAACCATGAACAAATAAATTCCTCTTGCTTAAGCCAACCTATTACATGGTATTTGCTTTAGCAATGAGGAAACTGAAGTAGACCTTGTATTAGGTAATGTATTCTTAGACTTTACATTGAAAACATGAGCAACAACAACAAAAAGATAAATTGGACTTCATCAAAATTAAAAACTTTTGTTAAATGCATTATCTGCCCCCCAGCATGGGACATGACTTCTGGGGATGAGCCTCCCTGGCACCGAGGGTTACTACCAAGCACCAACTAGCAATGCAACTGGGAAAAGACCTCGAATAAAAGGGGGAAAAGGTAAAGACAAATGAGTTTATATGGCTAAGAGACATCAAAGTGAGTAAAGAGGTCATCCCAGAGGTAACACTTATGCACATTTCAGCAGGCTCTCATAGATTGCCAAAGTGGATACTACCCCAAATAGTGTGACTCCTGAGGGCTCTAGAGCACCCAGGTCCTATGGTCAGGGCAGACAGCTCTGGAGCTTGGTGCTTTGCCAATGGGCCCTACTTTGGAGTCTGTGCTCCTGAGAGGACAGAGTTATGGCTTCCCTACACATGGCTCATCTGCCCCTTCTATTTAAACCTATACTTGGTGCTGGAATTTGTAGGTGTACGTCCAAAAGAATGGAATCTTTGGGCTGTCCATGTGCCAGTTGGGCCTGGAGCCTCAGTGGAGTTGGAACACCTACTCTCCAGTTCATGGGACTCACCCAGGACAACTAACAAGGAGGTGATGATGGACAACCACCATACCAAGGAAATGAGAGAGCCTACAACTGCAAGCAAGAGAGTCCCATCAATCAGCTGTATGGGATCAAAGCCCCCTCTCAATTAGAGGTGGAGTGGACATCACCATCCCAGAATCCTGAGGATTGGGGAATGAACTATGGATTAGAGTGGACTTACTGGTATTCTACTATAGACTTGTTGTGATTCTAGAAATGGAAAAAGTTACAGCATTGATGTGGAGGCAGTGGCCACTGGAGGCTCTGGGAGAGGGGAAGACAGGTGTAATGCAGGGGCTTTTTTGGGGACTTGGGAATCATCTTGAATGGCATTGCAATGATACATATAGGCCATTATATATCTTCCCATAGCTTGCAGAATTGTGTGGGAGAGAGTGTAAACTCCAATGTGAACTATGGTTCATGCTCAATGGCAACGCCCCAGGATGTGTTTATCAATTGCAATGAATGTGCCACACTAATGAAGGATGTTGTTTATGTGGGAGGTTGTGGGAGGTGTGGGGAGTGGGGCATATGGGAATCTCTATATTTTGGGGGCAACATTTGTGTAATCTTTAAAATATATATATTAAATTAAAAAAAAAACTTTTGTGCATGTAAAGATACTATCAAGAAAGTGAGTAGATGGGCGGATGTGGTTCAAATGGTTGGGCGTCCATCTCCCATCTGGAGGGATCTGGGTTCGATCCCTGTGACCTCCCAGTAAAAATAAAGAAAAAATATAGAAGGCATGTGGGCCACCAGGCCCCGTGCGCGGGTGCACTGTCAGGCTCCGTGAGCGGGTGCGCCGCCAGGCCCCACAAGTGAGTGCGCCATCAGGCCACGCCAAGCCACATAGCAAGATGATGACATAATAGGAGAGTGACACAAGGGAAAGCCAAGACAAGACGCGCTGAAAAACCAGGCGCAGGCGGTATGACGTCTCTCTCTCACATCGGAGGTTCCCAGGATCGAATCCCAGTGAAGACAGGAGGAGAAGGATGAGAAGAGAGAGCAAGAAACAGATACAGAGAATTGCCTAGCAAATGGAAACAAAAACAGCAAAAACGGGGGGTGAGGGTGATAAAAATGGTTAAAAGTAAGGAAAGAAAGGAAGAAGGAAAAAGAAAGAAACTACCACAATGTTCTGTTAAAAAAGAAAGAAAGAAAGTGAGTAGACAACCTACAGAATGGGAGAAAATATTTGGAAACCACATATCTAATAAGGGTTTAATATCTAGAATATATAAAGAACTCCTGCACCTTAATAACAAAAAACAAACAGTACAATTAAAAGTGGGCTAAAGACTTGAATAGACATTTCTCCAAAGAAGATATACAAATAACCAATAAGCACATGAAAGTATGCTTAAGATCATTTGCCATTAGGGAATTGAAAATCAAAACCACAATGAAGTACTACTTCACATCCACTAGAATGGTTATTATTTTCTTAAAATGGAAAATAACAAGTGCTGGTAAGGATGCAGAAAAATAAGAACCCTTATATATTATTGTGGATGTAAAATCGTACTGTCCCTGTGGAAAACAGTTTGGCAATTCCTCATAAAATTAAACACAGAATTACCATATGACCCTGTAATACCACTTCTAGACAGACACCCAAAAAGAATTGAAAGCAAGAACTTGAACAGATATTTATACACCAATGTTCATAGCAGCCTTACTCATAATAGCCAAAAAATGGAAACAACCCAAATGTCCATTAACCAATAAATTGATAAACAAAATGTGGTATATACATACAATGAAATATTCAGCTGTAAAAAGGAATAAAGTTTTGATATACTACAAAATGGGTGAGCTTGAAGGCAACATGTTGCATGAAATAAGCCAAACCCAAAAGGATAGATAATGTATGCTTCTGTGTGTATTAAATAACTAGAATATGCAAATTCATAGAGACAGAAAATAGTCTACAGTATACCAGGGACAAGGGGGAAGGAAAACGGGGAGTTAATGCATGATGGATGCAAGGTTTCTGCTTGAGGTGATAGAAAATTTTGGTATTGGATGGTGCTGAGGGTAGCACAGCATTGTGAATATGGTTAATGCTGCTGAATTGTATGCTTGTGAGTGGCTGAGATGGGAAATTTTAGTTTGTATATGTGTTACCATAATTAAGAAAGACAGAGAAAGAGTAAAGAGACAATGATAGTTAAATGCAATACATGATCCTGGACTAGACCTTTTAATGGAATAGAAAATGCCCAAAGGGACATTATTGAAACAATTGAAATAATTGGGATATTGTCTTTATGCTTTATATAAAAGTTAAGTTTCTTGAATTTAATAACTTGTTCTTAGGAAATATACATGAACATATTAAGTACTCTAGGACCATGATGTATACAATCTACTTTCAAATGTTCAGAAAATTAATAGACAATTCAATAGACAAATAGGGGAAAGATAGAATGATTTAACAAATGTAACAAAATGTTAAAAGTTAGTATATCTAGGTGTATGGGTAGGGGTATATTGGAATTCTCTGTATTATTTTTGTATTATTTTTGCAACTTTGCTGTTAATTTGAAATTATTTCAAAATTGGAGATTTAATATTTGTGTTCACTCCTCTACTTTACTGGGTTATATGTAAAGCATCCAATATAAGTTAAATAAACTAAAACATTTACTAGTAAATGGCCAAGCAAGAAAGAACACTAAAGGTGTCGAAGCTCTGTGCTCAGCCCCAGAGCCCACCTTCTTTTTGGAAGTCCACCCATATCCCTAAATCTCAAAGTGCACATATATTAACAACATTTTGAAGGAAATAGACAAAGAGCTGGGAAAGCTGAACCAGTTAGCTGCCACCAAATTCACAGTACATCTCAAAACATTCACAATGCCAAAGTCTCTCCATACTTCAGTGACTCTGCCCCAGCTGAAAAGTTCTTTTCAAGACCTGTAGCATTGGCAAATTCATTTGTCAAAGATGGTGGTTTTGGAATATTTGAAGGAATTTTCTCCAAAGAAGATAATTCTTCAGATGAATCCATAGAAACCTGCAAGAGGATTTCGATACTCAAAATAAAAACAAAGAAACAACGTCTTAGACACGTTTGTTGAGTTAATTTTTAATTAATATCAGTTGATTCAACTTGCTGATCACTGTTTTCCACAATATCTTTCTGAATTAACCAAAGTACTCTGTCAAGTTCTTAGGTAAAATTGGTAGAGGAGTATATAGGTCAAGAAAAATAAATCATGTTGTATTTCCCTTATATTATCTAATAGTATTGTTAGGCACATTTTGGGACTATAGGAAAAGCGCTTTCACTGGGGAAAATAAGACAACACATGTAACAATTACAGAGCAATAAATTGCATTTATATAACCAAATGCTATAGTTGTTGTGGTTCAGACTAGAAATGCAGTCATATAATAGGGTTAATGCTGAAGAATATCAGAATTGGGAAGAAGGGCTTTCTAGTTTCTGGTATAATGTAAAGACAGGGAGAACAATGTGCATGTCATGTTTGTAGGACAGCAAGAAGACCAGTCTATGTAGAGGAGAATATATGTGTCAGGAAACAATGAGAGAAAGTAAAGGAAAGGCAGGGTGAAACTGTAGTGTAAAACAGCAGCTGGCAAACTACGGGCAGCAATCTATTTTTATAAATGATGTTTCATTAGAACATAGCCATATTCCTTCATTTCCATATAGTCCATGGCTGCTTTTTCATTAAAATAGCAGAAATGAGTAGTTATGAGAGAGATCCTGTGTTGGTTTCAGTCTTTTGTGGACCCCAGAATATTATGTTCTTAAATTGGACCTATTGTGAACCTTTGATTAGATTAGAACATTTAAGGGACGTTTGATTAGATTGTTCCAGTAGGGTATAGCCCAGAGTGAGTCTTAATCCTCTTACTGGAGTCCTTTATAAACAGAGGAATAGAAAAGCCACAGACAGAGGAACCCAGAAGATCAAGGCAACAAGGTCCAGAGGAGAGGGGAACGGATGCTGCCATGTGCCTGATTGCCCACAGCTGCAGCTCAGTGAGAAAGCGTCTCTAATGATACCTTGATTTGGACACTTTCATGGCCTCATTTATTAACCTAATAAATTCCCATTGTAAAATCAAACCCATTTCTCGTATATTGCTCCAAGCAACATTTAGCAAACTAAAATAGACCCTATGACCCTCAAAACTTAAAATATTTACTGTCTGTTCCTTTACAGAAAAAAAATTGCCAATTGTTGGTATAGAACATACAAATATGGGGGTGAGGAACAAACAAGGGGCTCTGAAATTCCAAAACAAATGTTATTTTTCTTTATACTGCCCCAGCCACACACACAAAACAGATTCTATGCCCTAGGCTCCATAAGACTTCTGATAAAGGACACATTATAGGACACCTTGAAGACAGGCAGGAGGAGTTGATGTAATAATGGAAATTCTAGTATAGGAAAATGATCAATCTGGAATAAAAGAAAACAAAGGAGACCTGAAAGAAAAGGCATCATTTAAAATATTAAATCAATGTAAGCAGGGGCTTTGACAAGGACTGGAGATGAAATGACAATTCAGAGAAATATTTCAAAGGATGACCCAATCTTTGCTGACAAGTTAGGATGGCCAGGTAGCAAAAGGGAAAGATTAGACTAGGTGCAATAGAATTAGGTGTTACTACCAGCTCTGCCTTTCACTAGCTTGTGCCTTTGGAAAAGATGCTTTATGGCCTCCACTTACTTACTTAGAAAACTAGGAAGTTGATAGAAACGTTCATATTTCCACGTCGGTTTTGGGGTATCTATTAGGTGTCAGGTACTGAGCAAGGTCGTTTTACACATTTACCCCTAATCCTCATGAAAGACTCCAAGGTAGGTATTGCCAAGCCCATTTCACAGATGAAGACACTAGGCTCAGAGAGGCTTAGTAAAGTGCTTGATACGACATAACTAATAAAGTACCAAAACAAGTTTTTGAACTCAGTATTGGTTTCTGCATGTATGAGGAACCAGTAGTACAAATACTCATTTTTCCATAAAGGGTAGTCACTACTTACTTCTGGGAAGTTCTGTATTATCTTTCTCTAAAATACTTAGGCAGTTATGACTTCTCCCTCAGCCCCTCTAAGGCAGTTTCTTAGAGCTCACCAAGTAGCCATGTGCTCCTTTGCATTCCCAGATACCTCTGTTGTAGGTTAACTGTGTACTGGCCACTAAAGCTATAGGAGGAAGTGATGCAAGCCACTTCCAGTCTTGGCCTCTAAAGACAAAATAATGACCAACATGTATAGTGCTTTACAGTTCCCAGTGAAGAGGCTTTCATATATTAATGATCTCACTTGGCTCTCAAAACCAATAGTAACTAGAGTTATCATCATCAGAAACATGGTGTGATGGTTAGGCTAATGTGTCAACTCGGCCAGGTAATTGTGTCCAAGTGTTTGGTCCAGCAAGCACTGGGCTAATTGTAGTACGAGAACATTTATGGACTTTGGTCTCCAGTCAGTTTACTGGGTGGATGGCTGATTACATCTGCATCAATCAGAGAGATTGCCGTCAGCAACGGGTGTCGCTTTTTTCCAATCAGCTGAATACCTTAAAAGGGGAAGTGATTTCAACATTCACAGAGAATTTTCCAGTTTGTCCTTGGACAGCCAACTTCTCCCAGAAACTCATCAAGGATCTTTCATTGGACTTTCATAGGAGCCCCTGGTTTGCAGCCTGCCTGTGGAACCTGAACTTGTGCATCCCCACGGTCACATGAGAGACTCTTATAAAATCTCATATTATTGACAGATATCTCCTGTTGATTCTGCTTCCCAAGAGAACCCTGACTAATACCCATGGATATGGATGAAGAATCCCATCACAAAGAGAGCAGGTGCTCTGATTATTCTGCAGGTGAGGGGATACCTAAGAAGAACGATGTCCTTCATTCTTGCTTCCCAGCACCTAGCCAGTGCTCAGAAAATAGGAGCCATCCAGTGACTATTGAATGAGAACTAACGTTTGTGTACCAACAAGTTCAAACTGAATATAAAAGAAGGTTCTTGGGAGAGAAGATGGCGTTAGTGTAGGAGGGCACAAACTGTAAGCTCACAGAGCAAGGTGGATTATGGACGGGGTCCTGAGAAGCTTGGGACATCTATCTGTGCGGATCAACGGCGTGGATGGAACGGTAGAGATTTGTGAGTTTTAAGCCTGCCGGTGGTGGTTGGCACGGATGGCTGAGCCCCTCAGTTAGGGGGAAAAAACAATAAAATAAAACGGCCGATTGGAGCCATGAGCAGGACTCGGCAACCAGGAGTCAGGGCCTAGTGGGAGGGGGCACTCTCTGAGGGGAGGCTCTGGTAAAAGGGCGAGAGAGTTTTATTTTCTGGGGATTTGGCTGCCTGGAGCCCCTTGAACCTTGGGTGAACAGAACAGCCAGAGCGAATCGGCACCCGGCGGAGGGGAGGGGTGATTCTGTTCGGGGAAGGAGTTGATTTGCCTAGCTGCCCAGGGATAAGCCCCAGGCCGCCATGGAGCCAGGAAGAGGGGACACTCTCCAAAAGAGGGAGGGTTCTGTTGGAGGACAGGGAAGGGGATTTTTTTTTTTTTTTCGCCATCGATCTGGTTGCCTGGACCACCCCATAGCTTTAGGGAACAGATAAGCCGACCTGAAGCAGCATCAGGCTGAGAGGAGAGGCGAATCTGCAGGGTCAAACTGATTTACATAGCAACCCGGTGACGCTGGGGCTCGGTTCCAGAAGGGGCGGAGTCAGCCATCTTTAGCACTCTGCACTGACTAACATCAGAGCTACAGCTACCCTGGGGAGTCCAGGAAGTGGGATGTGCTTGATGAATTTCCACAGGGTCCCCTCCATAAGTGGGTTGGTCTAGAGGAGGAATTATTTTGGGTCCTGTATTTCGCCAAAAAAAAAGTGAGAAGGTCACTTCAATAAATGAAAAATAAATTCTTTTTAATTTAGTTTAATAGCTAAAAGCTGTTTCAGGACCTGCATATAGAACCCTGTGGGGAAATTGATTGATAAACACAAGCAGGCAGAGAGGATCCACGTGGACCCTAGGGGAATCATTGACCCCCCCTTAGCTCTGTTTGACTGCTTGCCTGTGTGGTTCTTTGGTTTTTCTCTGTTTATTTCTGGTTTCTTGCTTTTCTTTCCTCTTTCCTCCCCCCTTTCTTTTTTCTTTCATTTTTTTAAATTAGGTGCTGTGCTTCTTCTTCAGTAATTTCCCACTCACTGTTTATATTGATTTTGTATTCCAAACTATTGCTTATCCTTCCTTCATCTTTCTGCCTTCTGCTTTCTGTTGTGGCTCTTAGATACAACATTTTTTCATAGGCCCACAATTTAAGGGTGTCAATTTCTATTCCATCTATTTTGTTTTCTTCTTTTTTTCATTAGTATTAACTTTTCCCTTTCAGGCCTTTCTTTACTATTTCTCTCCCTCCTCATAATTCTAGCCTTCTAAATCTCTCTATATATATTCCTCCATTTGTTTTCCCAGCCCATTGTAGGAAATCCACTTTTTTTCCTATTACTGTACACTGCCTACACAAGTTAAATATTCATCTCATTAAGTATTATTTGGCCCCTCTTCTAGCTTTTATCAATATTATTATTATCCTTCTGCCTTCCTTACATCTTTTGATTCCTCTGGCCCTAATCTTTTGCCTTCAAGGGAACATAGAAAGAAGCAAGGAAATAAAATAAGAAGAAAAAGTGCCAAAGAGAAAACTTAACTCACACGCAGAACCACCAGCTAAATAAAACTCTAGAGCATAGAGAAAAGCTAATCAACTGAACAAACCCATCAAGATAATATGATGACCAGAGGGCAACATAAAAATACAAATGACTCTGAGAAACAGGAAAACATGTTTCCAATGAACAAATTAAAAAACAGAAAGTGATGCAGAACATCAAACAACTAATCAAAGCTGTCCAAACAAATATCATGGACCAACTTAAAGAAGTGAAGGAAGAGATTAAGGATATAAAGAAGACACTGGGAGAACATACTGAAGAAATTGCAAACATGCCTAAAAAGATAATGCATATGATGGTGAACAATGGCACAATCCAAGAAATCAAAAAGATGCTGGATTCACATAGCAGCAGATTTGAATAGGCAGAGGAAAGAATTAGTGATATGGAAGACAATACAGCTGAAATCAAAGAGATAGTAGAACAGATAGACAAAAAGATAGAAAAAATCCAGAATGGACTCAGGGAATTAACCGATAACACAAAATGCACAAACATATGCATTATGGGCATCCCAGAAGGAGAAGAGAAGGGAAAGGGAACAGAAGGAGTGTTGAAGGAAATAATGTCTGAAAACTTCCCAACCCTATTGAGAGAGATGGATGTGCAGATCCAGGAAGCACAGCACACCCCAAATAGTAAAAACCCCAACAGGCCAACTCTAAGGCATATACTTGTCAAAATATCCAATGCTCAAGACAAAGAGAAAATACTCAAGGCAGCAAGAGAAAAGAGAACCATCACATACAAGGGAAGCACAATAAGATTAAGTGCTGATTTCTCAGCTGAAACCATGGAGGCAAGAAGACAGTGGTATGACATAGTCAAAATACTGAAAGAAAAAAACTTCCAGCCACAAATTCTCTATCCAGTAAAACTGGCATTCAAAAATGATGGAGAGTTCAAAATATTCACAGATAAGCAGAAATTAAGAGAGTATGTCAATTAGAAACCAGCACTTCAAGAAATACTAAAGGAATCTCTACAAGTTGAAAGGAAAAAACAAGGGAGAGAAAGTTGGAGGAGAGTTTAAAAACAACTGAAAAGACAA
This sequence comes from Tolypeutes matacus, assembly GCA_026826555.1. Lineage (NCBI taxonomy): Eukaryota > Metazoa > Chordata > Mammalia > Cingulata > Chlamyphoridae > Tolypeutes > Tolypeutes matacus. The sequence goes on from JAKSZT010053881.1 coordinate 7,952,318, forward strand.
AAAGAGAAACAAAACAACATATGACAAACATTAACCCAGAGAAAAAATGGCTGAAGTAAGAAATTCGTTACGAGTAATAACGCTGAATGTTAATGGATTAAATTCACCAATCAAGAGACACAGATTGGCAGAATGGATAAGAAAATATGATCCATCTATATGCTGTCTACAAGAAACCCACCTTCGACCCAGGGATTCAAGGAAGCTGAAAGTGAATGGCTGGAAAACCATTTTACAAGCTAACAATAGCCAAAAAGGGGCAGGAGTAGCTATTCTAATATCAGACAAAATAGACTTTAAATGCAAAACTATTATAAGAGACAAAGATGGATACTACATATGAGTAAAAGGAGTAATCTCTCAAGAAGAGAGAACAATCATCAACATTTACACACCTAATCGGGGTGCCTCAAAATACGTGCGGCAAACTCAGGAAAAACTAAAAGGAGAAATAAATGCCTCTACAATTATAGCAGGGGACTTCAACACACCACTATCATCATTAGACAGAACATCTAGATGGAGAATCAATAAAGAAACAAAGGCACTCAACAATACATCAGAAGACCTGGACTTAATACACATTTACAGAACACTACACACAAATACAGCAGGATTTACATTCTTCTCGAGTGCACATGGAACATACTCCAAAATAGACCACATGCTAGGCCACAGAATAACTCTCAATGAATTCAGAAAGATTGAGATTATACAAAGTAATTTCTCTGACCACAACGGAATGAAATTGGAAATCACTAAGGGCCAGAGAAACAGGTTATGGATATGGAAGTTAAACAACACACTCTTAGACAAACAGTGGGTCAAAGAGGAAATCTCAAAAGAAATCAGTAACTACTTTGAAACTAATGAAAACGACAACACAACATATCAAAACCTATGGGATGCAGCAAAAGCAGTCCTGAGAGGGAAGTTCATAGCCATAAATTCATATATTAAAAAAGAAGAAAGAGCTAAAATTGAAGACCTAACTGCACACTTGGAGGAATTGCAAAAACAACAACAAACTAAACCTATAGGAAGTACAAAGAAGGAAATAACAAAGATTAGAGCAGAACTTAATGAAATAGAGAATAAGAAAGCACTGGAAACAATAAACAAAACCAAAAGCTGGTTCTTCGAGAATATCAATAAAATTGACAAACCCTTAGCCAGACTAACAAAGAAAAAGAGAGAACAGATGCAAATACATAAAATAAGGAATGAGCAAGGGGATATCACTACTGACCCCGCAGAAATAAAGAGTATCATAAGAGGATACCTTGAAAAATTATATGCCAACAAGAATGATAATTTAGAGGAAATGGACAAGTTTCTAGAAACCCACAAACAGCCTACATTGATGAAAGAAGAAATAGATGAATTCAACAGTCCAATTACAAGTAAAAAGATAGACTCAGTCATCAAAAACCTCCCAACTAAGAAGAGCCCAGGACCAGATGGCTTCACAGCTGAATTCTACCAAACATTCCAGAAAGAGCTAACATCAATTCTACTTAAGCTCTTCCAAAAAATATAAGTAGAAGGAATATTGCCTAACTCATTCTATGATGCCAACATTACCCTAATACCAAAACCAAATAAAGATACCACAAGAAAGGAAAATTACAGACCAATACCTCTAGTGAACCTAGATGCTAAAATCCTTAGCAAAATACTTGCTAATCTCATTCAACAACATATCAAAAAGATTATACACCATGACCAAGTGTGTTTCCTGCCAGGTATGCAAGGATGGTTCAATATAAGAAAATCAATCAATGTAATACACCACATAAACAGATTGAAAGAAAAAAACCACATGATCATCTCTATAGATGCAGAAAAAGAACTCGACAAAATACAGCACTCTTTCCTCATAAAAACACTACAAAAGACAGGAATAGATGGAAACTTTCTGAATATGATAAAGGGTATATATGAAAAACCCAAAGCTAACGTCATTTTCGAGAGTGAAATCCTAAAAGCCTTCCCTCTGAGATCGGGAACTAGACAAGGATGCCCACTATCACCACTCCTATTTACCATTGTCTTAGAAGTACTTGCATGAGCACTGAGACAAGAAAAGGACATAAAAGGCATCCAGATTGGAAAAGAAGAAGTAAAAATTTCATTATTTGCAGATGACATGATCCTATACATAGAAAGCCCTGAGAAATCTACAATAAGGCTTCTAGAACTTATAAAGGAGTTCAGTGATGTTTCAGGCTATAAGATCAATGCTCAAAAATCAGTTGCATTTCTGTACACCAATAGTGAGCAAACTGAGGAGGAAATCAGGAAAAAAATACCATTTACAATAGTAACTAAAAGAATCAAATACCTAGGAATAAATTTAACTAAAGATGTAAAGGACTTATATACAGAAAACTACACAACACTGTTAAAGGAAATCAAAGAAGACTTAAATAAATGGAAAAATATTCCCTGTTCATGGGTAGGAAGACTAAACATCATCAAGATGTCTATCCTACCCAAACTAATCTACAGATTTAATGCAATCCCAATAAAAGTCAACACTGTGTTTTTTAAGGAACTGGAAAAACTAACCACAAAATATATTTGGAGAGGCAAGAGGCCCCGAATTGCCAAAGACATATTGAAAAAGAAAAATGAAGTTGGAGTTACCACACTACCTGACTTTAAAACATACTACAAAGCTACAGTGATCAAAACTGCATGGCATTAGCACAAGGATAGACCTACTGACCAATGGAACTGAATTGAGAGTTCTGATATAAATCCTCGCATATACAGTTATCTGATATTTGACAAGGCCACGAAGCCCACTCAGTTGGGAGAGAATGGCCTCTTTAACAAGTGGTGCTTGGAGAACTGGATATCCATATCCAAAAGAATGAGAGAAGAATACCATCTCACACCTTATACAAAAATCAACTCAAGATGGATCAAAGATCTAAATATAAGAGCCAAAACCATAAAGACCTTGGAAGATAATGTAGGGAAGCATCTACAGGACCTTGTAATAGGAAATGGTTTCATGAACTTCACAGCCAGAGCATGAGCAGCAAGAGAAAAAATAGATAAATGGGATCTCATCAAAATTAAAAATTTCTGCACCTCAAAGGATGTTATTAAGAAAATAAAAATACAGCCTACCCAATGGGAGAAAATATTTGGCAACCATATATCTGATAGGAGCCTAATATCCTGCATATATAAAGAAATCCTACACCTTTAAAATAAAAAGACAAACAACCCAGTTAAAAAATGGGCAAGTGACCTGAAAAGACACTTCTCCAAGGAAGAAATACAAATGGCTAAAAAGCACATGAAAAAATGCTCAACATTGCTTGCTATCAGGGAAATGCAAATCAAAACTACAGTGAGATACCATCTTACACCCATCAGAATGGCAGCTATTAAAAAAACAGCAGACACTAAATGTTGGAGAGGATGTGGAGGAATAGGAACCCTCATCCACTACTGATGGGACTGTGGTATGGTCCAGCTACTGTGGAGGACAGTTTGGCAGTTCCTCAGAAAACTAACAATAGATCTTCTGTATGATCCAGCAATTCCACTGCTCGGTATATACCCAGAAGAACTGAAAGCAAAGACACAAAGAGATATATGCACACCAATGTTCATAGCTGCATTGTTCACCATTGCCAAAAGTTGGAATCAGCCCTGGTGCCCATCAACAGATGAATGGATAAGCAAAATGTGATACATACATACAATGGAATATTACTCAGCTTTAAGAAGGAATAAAGTGCTAACACATGGAACAACGTGGATGAATCTTGAAGACCTTATGTTGAGTGAAGCAAGCCTGGCACTGAAGGATGAACAGTATATGACCTCACTGATTTGAACTGAGGAAAGTGAGCAGTCTCTGAGAACGATTGTCTGAAAGATAGGTTAACAAAGGAGAGTGAGAGAAGAGCAGGCTTTGAGCCATCACCCATATGGACATAACCTATGGTTAAGGGATAGAGTATAGTTGCATACTGAAGGATAGAACAGATGGGTAATGATATTACTGGGTTTGGTGATGCAACGTTGACAGATGGGTAGAATAGAAAGGGTAGGTTCAAATACCCAGGGCATGTAACTATGAATCTTGACATTCCATGAGTCAAGACAGGGTAGTGTCATATGCCCCAGGGGGGTGGGGAGGAAGGAACAGTTAAGATCTAATGGGGTATTTAGTGGTCATGGGAAAGGTTTTTCATTACCTTACAGTAATGGACACAGGACATTGTAAATATCATCAAAACTTATTAAACTGTTTTGTCTAAATTGTAAACTATACTGTAAATCATTGACAATGTTTAGTTGCTATATTTTGCTATCTGTATAACAGTTATAACAATGCTAACATCAAAAAAAAAGGGGGGGGTTAATATGGGGTGGGGAAGGGGTGGGTGGTTTGGTATCTGGGAGTCTGGTATTCTGTGTGTGACTTTGCTGTGACCTAAAACTTCTTTGAAAATTAAATGAAAATTTGGGAGACAATGGGGATTGAGAGGGGGAAGGTGTCACGGCACACTGGACATCCAATAACAGAGTGATAAAAGGACAAAAAGAATATATATATATACATGTTTTTTAAGGCATTTCTTTTACTTTTTTTTTCCATTTTTTTGAATGTCCCAATCCACTAATTATATTTTGTTTTGTTTTGTTTTTTGTTTAATTGTTTGTTTGTTTGTTTTCCTGAGTTTCATTATGTTTGTCTCTTGCATGTAAGCTTATCATTGTTGTTTCTTTTTCCTATTAAGTGTATTTGATTATTATATGGGCTACATGTTCATGGAAGATTTAGATCACAGAAGGGTTACAATGGGTGCTGCAGGGGATTACTGGTGGGGGGTGTCTGGGAGGGGGGATTCATGGGAGTAACTTCATCTGAATATACATGAAAGATATACAAAATTGTTCAAAAGATCAAAGGATGGGGCATGGTCACGGTGGGTTGACAATCACTCAATAAATTAGGGAATCTGAATTCCTAGCCTGGAGAGCTCTGCCACATTCTCCAAGGGAGCAGCAACAGTCCTCTGAGTGCAGGGACAGTCTCTGTCAAAAGAGGATGGCCCACTGATGAGTTCTTGTTATTGATGACTACCCTTATGAGTCTTTGCTCTTGTAACTGAAACTGAGCTTACTATTATGGGGTGCCTAAGGGTTGCCACCTGAGAGCCTCCTTGTTGCTCAAATGTGGCCTCTCTCTAAACCAAACTCAACATATGAATGCATTACCTTCCCCCCAATATGGGACATGACTCCCAGGGATGAGCCTCCCTGGCAATGAGGGATTAATACCAAGTGCCAACTGGCAACACAACTGGAAAAAGACCTTGAATAAAAGGGGGGAAAGGTAAAGACAAATGAGTTCAAGTGGCTAAGAGACTTCAAAGAGAGTCGGGAGGTCCTCCCAGAGGTAACGCTTATGCACACCTCAGTAGGAGCTCATAGAACATCAAAGTGCATATCACCCCACACAGAGGGGCTCCTGAGAGCTCTGGAGACACCCAGGTCCTATATAAGGGGGGATAGCCCCAGAGACTGACGCCTTATCAGTGGGCTCTATTTTGGAATCTGTGCTCCTGAGAGTGACAGAATTGGACTCAAATAAGTCCTCCCTGCACATGGGTCATCAGTCCCTTCTATTCAAACTTATATGTGATGCTGGAGTTTTTAGGTATACTTCCAGAGACTGGAGCCTCTGGCCTACCTATGTGCCAGGTGCGCGTGGAATCTCAGTGGAGCTGCAACTCCTACCCTACAGCTCAATGGACTCATCCAAGTCACCTGGCGAGGAGACAATGGTGGGTAGCGACCATCCCAGGGAATGGAGAGAGCCTGCATCTGCAGGCAGGATCATCCCACCCACCATATCCATGGGATATAAGCCCTCTCTCTCTTGGAGGTGGAGTGGACACCACCATCCCAGTCCCCTCAGGATTGGGGGAAGAACTATGGACTAGAGTGGACTTAATGGTATTCTGTTGTACACGTATGGTGATTCTAGCAATGGAAGAAACTATAACAGTGAGATGGAGCCGGTGGCCACTGGACAGTTTCGGGACAGGGAGGGGATGTGCAGTTGAAATACAGGGGCTTCTTTGGGACTTGGAAGTTGTCCTGAGTGCTGTTGTAGCAACGGATGCAGGCCATTTTAAATCAGCACACACCATTCAGAACTGTGTGGGAAAGAGTGTGGTCTACGATGTGAACTGTGGTCTATGGTTGATGGCAAGGCCCCAGGATGTGTAGGTCCATTGAAGATGATGGGCCACACTTGTGGGAGATATTTGTGTGGGATGTGGTGGGAGGTGTGGGAGGTGGGGAACATGGGAATCCCTGTAGGTTCCATGTAATATTTAGGTAATCTAAGCACCTCTTAAAATATATATATAACATTTTTGTAGGCAAATGCACATATATGCATATATATTTATATATCATTTGGTGTGTATAAATATTGGTGTGTATTGTGAAAAATGTTATTTTTACCCACAATAAAAAATAAATAAATAAATAAGAAGTTTCTTGTAAATAAATGAAGTAGCTCAAAATTATTTTAAAAGTTAGCAATTGTATCATTTATAGCCAAAGCATAGTTTTGCAACCAATGTCAGCTTTAGTAGTTGTTACATAGCAGGTTATAAATTCTCTCTCTCACTCTTTGTGTGTGTGTGTGTGTCTGTCTGTCTCCTGCTTCAATACTCTGAAAGCCCAAATCTGACTCACAAACAGGTCTGTGCACTGCCCTTCCCCTAATCATGACCCCATAACTTAGGGCGGAGCTTCCCTGTGCTCCCGGCCAGTGCTTTCCCTTGTTAGCTCAGGCACAGAACTCTCCACTCAAAGGCTGCAGCAACTCACTGCCCCAAATCTTAGTGCTTTCTTCTTTATTTCCAGACTGACAGCAGCTGAGGGGCGAAGGAAAAGGAGCCATTGCAGGATATCTGGATGCTCAGGGCTCTCTGGTACCAGCTACCTGGCACTGGAAGGCTCAGGGGAAAGACATCTTGGATTCTAAGATTGAGAAAATCCTCCCAGAGGGTGGAATAAGGATCCCATATAGTAGGGATGAGGGAGAAGGGGGGACTCAAGCCAAGGAAAGGAATACAGTGAAAAGAAGCCTTTATCCCTAAGTACCCGGATGTCGTTAGGAAAAGAGAGGTTTAGGAAGGGAAGCACAGAAGAAAGGACTGAACAGGGCTCAGCAGGCTTGGGACGGTCTGGCTGGCGAATCTAGACTTGGAGAAGGTGGGTTCTAGGTCCCTACATTACAGACAAAAGCTTGGACATGCTCTCTTTGTTCCAGATACTTCCCAGAAATGGATTATCAACAATTTTGCAGGTGTTGGCCGTCCTCCTTACTGGAAGGTTTCTGAGGGTAAGAAAGTCAGGTTCCTCCTGACTACCCACTAAACTCACTAAAGAAGGTTTCTTTTCCAAGTAGATAAAATATGATTGCAAAGTCAATGGCAAGATGTTCCTGCCCATGTGAGTGCGGCAGGGGGCGGGGGAGAGGTGGAGGGTGGAATTATATATATGCATACATACAGATATGTATAAAGACACACATATGCATATATACATACATATATGCCTACACACACATGCACGTGTGTGTGTATCCTACCTATCTATTTGCTTTTGCCCAAACTCTATATGCCTGTGTGTATGTATGTGTATTTGGAGGAAGGGGGGTGCATGAATGGAGCTTAAAAGTAACTGCACCAAGATAACTAGCTTCCTGTGCAGATTAAGTCTCTTTCTTATAAAAAATAAAAATTAAATAAACCACTCAGCAAGTTTCCAGAACCTTCTGCAAGCACCAGATTGATCATTTCCTACTCCCTACTATTTCTTTCCCAGTTTTCCTTTTCTCTTCTGATCCCAACCCATTCTCTTTTTTTCCCTTCAGTGTCAATTTCAGTCCCCACACTCCCACCCTGTGCTTGGCAAGTCTGAGCCAGCACCTTTAACAGTTCCCTTATTCTGGGGTGGTTTCTCTTCTGGGTTCATGTGGACATTTAGGAATGCTAAGGAAAGTTAATTGGATTCAATCCTCAATCTCGTCAGTATAGTGAGCTGCTCAATTCTCTTGCTTATTCTCTGAATTGGTTCTTTTTTTTTACCACTTCCACTGGAATTTAGTGAGAAAATGACTTCAACCAGATAAGACAGCCTTCGTGTGATAACAAAAATGAAAATGAATGGTGAAGAAAAAATCAAAAGGTTTGCTCTTGAAGATATAATTTAGTGTCTGGCAGGAATAATTCAAGAAAATTGTGTCCATTTCCTGATCATATAACTAAACAAACAATGAGGGGGGGGAGTCCTGCTGAGAGCCATTTTCACATTAAAAGGTGCTAAAAATGGGCTAGAACTCCTCGCAGCCCTGTTGGAGGCCTCCGTTCAATTTTTAGTCATTTCCTCCCTATCCCCAGACTGGTAACAACTAGTGAGGCAGAGGAAAAGAGAGGTTATACCTCTGTATTAACCCACTCTGCTGTTCAAAGAATGATTGGAGAGGAAAGGGAATCTTGTCCCTTCCAGATATTTTCCAATGGACACAGGGAAGGAAGCTGAGAGAGAGAGAAGGGAAAATAGAAAAGATTAGAAACCTCCTTAGGGCTCTTTTTAACTAGAGATATAAAATAAATTTAAGTCAAACTAAGCAGTTCTGCATTAGAGGAACTATATGGGGTAGGCTTTCACTGGTGCCCAAATGCTACAAAAAAGATGGAAATTAAATATGATCAGACCTACAACATCAGACATATACACTTGGTGCTGTCTTTTTGTGTCTTAAGATAGTAACCTTTTTCATCAAATGGCTCATGAAAAAACATTTGATAAACATGCAAATGTCAGAATCTACAATTAATAGCCTTCTATAGGTACTTAAGCAGTCAGAGCTTCCAAAAAAAATATCATGTCCTCTGTATCAATGGTATTCATGCAAAAACTGATTCAACAGTTTTGGATGCCCAATATGGACCAGGCATTATATTAGATGCTGTATATATAAAGAGGGAGGAGCATTGCCCTCCGGAGTTGACAGCCTTGGGCAGGGTTTTTCAACCATGACATTATTGACATTTGGGGCCAAATAATTCTTTGTTATGTGGATTGTAGGATGTTTAGCAGCATCCCTGACCTTTACTCACAAGATACCAATTGCATCCCCCATCCCCACCCCAGATGTACTACCAAAATGTTGTCACAACCAAAACTGTCTCCAGACACTGTCAAATGTCCTATGGGAGCAAAATCACACCATCCAGTTGTGAGCCACTGGTCTAAAGAGAGAGAGAAAATGCTTTGTAAGTAAATAATTACAATGCAGGAAGAAAGGTTAGAGTTTATACAAAGTAATATGGGAGTGCTCAGGAGAAAGCAACTAGACAACTTGGAGTAGAAAAATAAGAATATAAATGTCTCTACTTGTATTAAGCACATCCCAATGACCAAGTATGAAAAAGCAGACAATAATCATAATTGATAATAGACAGCACTTACAGAGCACTTTCTATATACCATGCACTGTTCCAAATGTTTTGCAGACATTAACTCATTTAATCTTCCCAATAAGCATATAAGATAGATTCTGTGATTATCCTCATTTATAAATGAAGAAACTGATGCTTAGAGAGGTTAAGTAATTTGCCCAGGGTTGCAGAACTAGTAAATTGGTGGCGTTGAGAGTCAAAACTCAGGCAGTATACCTCAATAAATATATTTTTAAAAAAGCAATCTGGTATCAGGAAATACACTTTCAAACAATACAGGTAAGAGGACAAAGAGACTTGACTACAAAAAAGAACAAGCACTGCAAGTAGTAAAAAGTCAGAGGAGAAAGAAAGTAAGAGTCAAAGGAGAAGGGTGTCAAAAAGAGGCAATGTTTAACCACTTGGGAAAATCATATTTTAAAGATAATATGACTAGAGGAAAATCAGACACAGGCTACAATTGCATGTAAATTTGCGCTGGCAAGGTGTATAGATATAATAGAGTTTGAACAGAGTATTGAACCTGAAACGCAAACCAATTCTATTTAGTACAGTCCAATTTTCTATGCTTCCCAAGGTGGGATAACCCAAGATATATGACAATGTACATACGAATATGTAAAGTCTTAGGATAAATACAACATATTTTTTAAGTATTCTTTTTTTTAAGATTTCACATTTTACAAGAATAGAACACATATATTATAAATTTTATGTTCATTGCTAAGATAAATTCAAAATTTTCAGGAAATTTCAAACTTGCAATGTCATGGCAGGCTGTGCCTCCAGGCCTCTGGGTGCATACCTACACTCTCCGACTGCATTTAGGATGCTTTGATGGAAAGAAATGGAGAATCCCATCCTAGAGCTTGGTAGATATATTTGGTAATTCAAATATGTTTCTTAGAAATTGGAAGTCAAAAGTGTTGTGCCATTCTCATATTTTTGGTTTTAAATCAAGCCAGCCCAGATGGAGTGTACCATCCAGAACAGGCTTAGGGAAAAGCTATGGAGCAGTTTTTTAAGCCAATTTATGCTGGCAACTTGATTGAGTATCAGCCTACCTCACCTTAGAGTTGGCTGCTTGGTATGGGCGTTCTAAGAAGAAATCAGAACCAGATCTGAGGCAAAGACTTCCCTGTAAGAGCCTTGCCTTCCTTAAGAAGTTCATGATTTAGCCTTGTCTGCTCTCAAGACTCACCTCAGGGCTTTATACTTGCTCTTCCCTCTGCCTCAAAAGCTCTTCCCCCAGATATCCTGTGGCTCTCTCCCTCACCTCCTTAAGGTGTTATTTTCTCAATGAGACTTTCCCTGAGGCCCCACCTTCAAAGCAGAAATTTCTCCCTTCTGCCTAATCCTTATCCATAACACATACCATCTATAACACATACATATTTTACTTGTTTGTTGCTTTTTTATTGTTCATCTTCCCCCACTAGAAGGTAAACTCCATGAGGGTAGGAATTTGTGTCTGCTTTGTTCCCTGCCATACTTTCAGCATCTAGAAAATACCATAAGCATTTGTGGAATGAATCAATTATGTCATTTAATCCTCACAAGTATTATACAACCCTTAATGCTTCTCTTAGCTATGAATCCTGCCATTAGTGAAATGTCAATAATGATGATAAATAACCCTGTCCAAGTATTCAAACACACATGTTGGCTCCCTTTCTAAAATTGGTGCTGTGCCCTAGTTTATAGATGATGAAACTGAGGCTCAGAAAAGAAAGTAACTTGCTCAGTGTTACAGAGTTAAGATTTAAACCCAAGTCTGTCTGGCTCCAAAGTTATGTGCTTATAAACTCAATGAATATTTTATTGATAGAAATAATTATCAATGCTTCTATTGTTATCATCACAATTTTCATTTGAAAAAAATATATTTCCCATCCATTAACTCGTTTGATCTTCACAAGAACCACACAAAGAAGAATGTATCTTCTGCCTTTACAAATGAGAAAACAGAGAGTCTGAGAAATTAAACGACTTGTCCAAGGTTTCATATCTAGGAAATGGAGACTGAAGAGCACTTCAAAAGTTCACTTTTATTTTGAACAACTTTAGCCAAAGTCACCCGTTTGTATACCCCACTGAAAAGGCTGTAAGTGTATCAATTCTGTACAAAGTCAAGCCAAGTTAATGGAAGTTTACATACACATTCATTTTTCCTGTTACAATGTAAATATTCATGTCTGAGTGGCTGATTCAGTCTCACAAAATCTTAGGTGAATGAATAGTCCCATATTTGAAAAAATAGTACCATGTCAGGGGACTCAGCCCCTACACAATGTTTCAAACATAAAAGTGGCAGTGACGTTCTCCAGCTCCAGGAGGTGGCAGCAGTGAGAAAATGATCACTCTTTTCAAAGTTGAACATAGGTATTCTTTCTGGAGAAAAGCTTCTGGGAACAGATCTGGAATGTTCTATAAAAACCCAGCTCTAATGGTGATATAAGGACAAATCTTTTGGACATTAATAAAACCCTGAATGATTACTGAATACATTGGGGGAGGCAGACCCTAAGAGACTGAGGCTGGATTTACTGCTAATTCAGGTTTGGAGACTTGGGTGTTGCTCTTGGTATTGGTCTTTGGAAAGCTACTTGGGGAGGAGAGCATTATTCACATCTCATACTGTAAATTAGGAGTAAGATACCCCAGACCATACTATATTTTGAATCCCTGTTTTCCTGTTCTCTGTACCACCCCAACCCCACCTCACTAATGTATAAGTTCCTTGAAAGCAGTAATTGGTTTATGTTTCTTTTTGTATCTCAAATACTAGCACAATACCTACTGTACACTACATATATGATAAATATTTATCAAGTAAAATTAAACAAACCAGACCTTATCAAGGCATTTGTGTCTAAGCTCCCTCTACTAGCCTAACATGCAGTTCCATATAAACAGGAATTCTTCTATATTTGTACTCCCAGTGTCTAGCACCGAGCCAAGTACATCATAAGCTTTCAAAAAATATGTTCAATGAATGTTTGGGTGAATATATGAATGAATGAACAAATGAATGTTACTAGATTTAGAATTTCCTACCACAATTCTTCTCCTTACTGATTTGCAACATTTTTAAAAAGATATAGTACACCCAGATCTTGATTTCTAATACCACTTTCCAACAAAAGATGCCAGGTATTGAACAGCCAGCAAGATGGCGGCAGAGTAAGGAGTTCCTTGAGGCAGCTCATGCTGCAGGGCAGTTAGTAATCACCCAGAGCTATCTAAAGTACCTGTTTGAGGGCCCCAGGAGACCAGAAGAGGCTGGTGCCCATTCTCCACTGGCTACACAAGCCGCCTCAGGAGTTATTCCACACTTAGAATGGGAGGCTCCAGTTCCCAAAAATGGAGGAAGAGGAGATGGTTGGGCACCAATTTCAGCCACTGATTAGTAAAGTGTAATCCTAAGAATAGCTGAAGTTTGAACCTGTCCAAGTCAGAAAGAGGCCGGTAGCTGCCATTTTAACTCTGCCCCTAGCACAAGGGGAAGAGGAGTGGACTGAAAGTCACAGTGCTGGTAGACACCAGCTTCTTTCTATCTGGATAAGATTGTAGCTCTAGCATAAGCCGCAGTCCCACCTCTAGCAGGGAGGAAGCTGGCGTGCCCTGCACCAGCCTCTCCGAGTAACTGCAGGTACATTCGGCTGGCACAGACTGAATAGTTGGAAATATACCAAAAAATTGTGGCCATTTTAGACCCACATGGCATAGATTGCTGCCCACACCTGCAGCTCCATCCTTACCCCAGGCAGGGGAGAAAGGGGCATGAAGCTTCATCAGTGTCTCTGGGCAACTACAGTGTAGGCCTGCATGACTTGGATTATTACACACAGCTGTGGCTCTGTCCCTACCCCTGGCAAAGGAGAAAGTTGGGAACAGCTTCATTGGCCCCTGGAGCAATGAGGGCAGATTGAGTCTCCATAGCTTACAGCACCAACTATATCCTAAGCTCCTACTATACAACCAGCAAGGGAGAAAGGGCAAGAAAGACCTAAACTAGAGACAGAAACTGCACCCAGAATAAATACTCCAGTAAACCAGATGCCAAGACACCAACAAAAACAGGAAGATATGGCCCAGTGAAAGGAACAAGATAAGCCTCCAGATGACATAAAGGAGTTGAGACAACTTGTCATAGATGTTCAAATAAATCTCCTTAATAAATTGAATGAGATGGCTAAAGAGATTAAGGATATTAAGATGACACTGGATGAGCACAAAGAAGAATTTGAAAGCATACATAGAAAAATAGCAGATCTTATGGGAATGAAAGGTGCAATAAATGAAATTTATTTATAAATTTATTATAAATAATAGCAGATTTGAGGAGGCAGAAGAAAGAATTGGTGAGCTTGAAGAAATGGCCTCTGAAAGCGAACATACAAAAGGACAGATGAAGAAAAGAATGAAATAAATTGAACAAGTTCTCAGGGAACTAAACAACAGCAAGAGACATGCAAACATACATGACATGGGTGTCCCAGAAGGAGAAATGGGAAAAGGGGCAGAAGGAATATTTGAATAAATAATGGTAGAAAATTTCCCAACCCTATTGAAGGATATAGATATCCATGTCCAAGAAGTACAACGTACTCCCATCTGAATAAATGTGAATAGACCAACTCCGAGACACATATTAATCAGAATGTCAAATGTCAAAGACAAAGAGAGAATTATGAGAGCAGCAAGAGAAAAGTAATGCATACCATATAAGGGATACCCAATAAGATTAAGTGCTGATGTCTTATCAGAAACCATGTAGGCAAGAAGACAGTGGTGTGATATATTTAATATACTTCAAGAGAAAAACTTCCAGCCAAGAATCTAATATCTGGCAAGATTGTCTTTCAAAAATGAGGGTGAGTTTAGAATATGCACAGATAAACAGAAACTAAGAGAGTTTGTAACCAAGAGATAGGCCTTGCAGAAAATACTAAAAGGTGTGCTACAGCCTGAAAAGAAAAGACAGGAGAGAGAGGTCTGGATGAGAGTCTAGAAATGAAGATTATATCAATAAAAGTAACTAAAAGTGTCAAAAGAGTGGTGAAAATAAAATATGACAGATAAAACCTAAATATTCAGGAATAAACTCAACCAACAATGTAAAGCACTTGCATTCAGAAAACTACAATTCATTGTTAAAAGAAATTTTAAAAAGACCTAATTAATTGGAAGAACATTCCATACTTACAGATTGGAAGACTAAATATCATGAAGATGTCAATTCTACTCAAATTTATATTCAGATTCAATGCATGCCTGATAAAAATTCCACCACCATTTTTTAAATAAATGGAAAACATGATTATCAAATTTATTTGGAAGAGGAAGGGGTTCTGAATAGTCAGAAACATCTTAAAAAGGAAAAGTGAAGTTGAAGGACTCTCATTTCCAGACTTTAAATCATATTACCTAGCTACAGTGGTAAAAACAACATGGTACTGGCATAAAGACAGACACATAGACCAATGTAACCAAATTGATGGTTCAGAAACCGCCCCTCACATCTATGGTCAACTGATATTTGATTAGCCTGTCAAACCCACCCAGCTCGGGCAGAGCAGTTCATTCAAAAAAAGGTGCTGAGAAAACTGGATATCCAAAGCCAAAAGAAGGAAAGAGGACCCCTATCTCACACCTTATACAAAAGTTAACTCAAAATGGATCAAATATAAAAAACAAGAGCCATAAAGCTTCTAGAAGAAAATGTAGGAAAATATCTTCAAGACCTGGTGGTAGGTGGTGGATTCTTAAAAGAGAAAAGAGGAGGACTGAGATGGACTACTGATGTTTAATGTATGTAGAAGTTTTAATTAATTTTACTGTAAAAGTGTGGAAATGTACAGAGTTGATGGTAACACCTTATAGTGAGTAACAGCTGGTTTATAAATGGGGATGTGGCTGAAAATGGTAGTCTAGGGATGTAAATGCCAAATGACAGAAAGCTAGAGAATAATCTAGGGACTGAATAGCACAGTAAACCCAGAGATGGATGAGAATTATGGTTGATGGTACAGATGCAAGAGTGTCCTTGTGTGAGCTAGAGCAGAAGAACATCAGTATTGCAGAGTGGTGGGAATGTGGAGAAGCACGGGAAAAATGCAACTAGAGTGACCTATGGACTGTGGTTAACAGTAATATTGTAATATTCATGCATCTATGCCAAAGATGTACTGTGTTGATAATGGGGGAATATGGAAAAAGTGTGCCAAATGTAAGCTATGGACCTGGTAATAATCTGATGATATTATCTCATAATCTGTAACAAATGTTCCACCATGGTGTGGTGTGTTGATAGAGGGCTGTTGTTTGGAAATTCTGCACATATGCATGATTATTTTGTAAGTTTACAACTTCTGTAATAAAAATATATTTAAAAAATAATAATAGGGTGGACTGGGGTAATAATACACCAAATATAAGATAAGGACCATAGTTAGTAGTAAGATTTTGACAATCCTCTTTCATAATTTGCAACAAATGTCTCACAACAATGCAAGGTGTTGGTGGTGGGTTTTTGTATGGGACCCCTGTATGGTGTTATGCATGTTTGCTTTGTAAGGTCACAACTTTTTACTATATACTTATTGTTTATGTATTTTCATATATAAATGGTTTAAAAAATAATAATAGGGTAGGTTGGGGGGAAAATACTTTGGTTATTAGTTATATTTTGAGGATGTTCTTTAATCATTAGTTAAAAATGTTTCACAACAATGCAAAATATTGGTGGTAGGTTGAGGTATGAGAGCCCTATATGATGTTATGTATGTTTGTTTTGTCATTTCATAACTATTATGCACTTGTTGTTTATGTATGAGTGATAAACTTCAACAAATTTTTCTTAAAAAGATGCCAGGTATTCTTGGAGAAATAATTCTACACTAATTCTGGAGCTGGGACAGGGAACATAAAAGATGAGCCTGGAGCATCTTATGCTAGAAAGTAAGGAAGTGCTAAAAAAAGAAAGAAAGAAAAAAGATGGAGGTCATGTCAAAAGAGACATAGGACATGGGAGCCAAGTGAAAGAGCTCCCAGTGGCCAAAGGTGGAACAATTTGAGCAACACAATAAATAAATCAGTATTTCATTATAATCCAAAGTATAAAATAAATATACATGAGTCCATACTGACATAAATGATTGAATAAATAAATAAATTGGGAAAGATGAGCAAATTTCCTAGGCAGAAAAATTCCAAATAATTTATGTAGATAGTCCCCCCTCAAGGAGGTGGAGAATATCTTCTCACTACTTAAGTGTTACTAGGCATGGTAACTTCCTTCCAAGGAGTATAGTATTGGAAAGGGGGGGAGTAACCTTACAGTAGAGAAACCTAACAAATGTTACCTCAGCCAGGTAATCAAGGTCAGTAATAGTGATAAGTCAGGTTGATAATATGTGCCCTTCAGGTGATGAGATGAAAATGGCAGGTCACCTCTGTGGCCTTCCTCCCAAAAACCCATAATCAAAGTCTGAGCATGAGAAACACATCAGACACATCCTAATTTTAGAGGGACATTCTACAAAACATCTGACCTGTCCTCCTCAAAACTGTCAAGGTCATTAAAAACATGGAAAGTCTGAGAAACTGCCCCTGCCAAGAAGAGCCTAATGAGATGGGAGCCTGGAACAGAAAAAGGGCATTAAGTAAAAGCCAAGAAAATTCAATAAAGTATGGCCTTTAGTTATCAATAATGTATCAATATTGGTTCATTAAATGGGATATATAATACAATCAGGATATGTACTATCATTGCAACTAAATTATTCTTAAACTAAAAGTTTACTTAAGAAAAGCATAGAACAAAAAAAGATATAGCATACTTACAATGATATCCTCATGCATCTTCACAAAAAGTTTTGGTGAATTCAGTCTACATAAAGGCCCCTTGTCAGGACAATTAGATGGCCTCTATTCACTGTGTCCATCATATATAGATCCTCAAACAATTTTCTGTTTCATTTCCCTATAATCAGCTTTCCTATCTTCCTCAAGGTATAATTGAATGGCCTCATTTACAAAGCTACTTTTCTCTGATTGATACAGTTACGGAAATTCTTCCTACTTTGGATTTTTTCTCATAGCTGTGGAAGATCTCCTGGTTACTACTCTGGCCACTGCTGGCCTATGTGATCATTCCCTTCCTGCCCGATGCTGCCTCCCTCTCCTCTTCAAGCTCCACAAGCTCCACAATCACTGTTCAAGTCTCTGAACATGCCCCGAGAAACCAAAATAATAGCTGAGTCTGGGGGTTGGCCAGTCATGGGAAAGAGGGCTGGACAGGTGCAGAAACCCAGCTGCTAGGCCCACCTCAGACTTGGCCTTTTCTTTCAGTGATCTGAGTCATTTCCTCTGGCCCCTTTATACCCAATTGAGATTAAAATTTGCCTTTCTATTTGAGTCTCAGGGCTCCTCTGGTGTCTAAAGTCTACCTTTATCCTTTTGGATTCATCACCGATTCTGAAGGGAAAGATAAAGTTAAGCTCATGGAGGCGGCCTAAGGCCTCAGACCACTCAGCCCGGCAGGAGGCCACAGTAAAAGCCCTTTCTCCCTCGTCTTCTGGAGATAAGCCTGTCCATCAACAATTACCCACCATTCGTAGAGATGATGGTGTGAACACCTTCAGAAACTCCCATTACTGAAAAGCAGCCCCCTGGGAGTCCTAGACAGTTAAAGCGAGAAGCACCATCAGGAAGTAGAACTGATTGAATGGAAACAGGTATCAATGAATCGTATTTGAATCTATTCCTCAAACAATGTCCATTAACATGCAAAGCCCATATGTTTCAAGAACAGTCATTACTCAAATTGAGAATTCTTGCTCTATTTCACTTTGTGTGCAACTCTAAATTAGAGTGTAAACAAGGGCCTGTGAAGAAACAGAACCAAGCACAACTTTCATAATTATTAGAAGTGTTCACTCTCATTAACAAGGGGTAATTGTTTCTGTTTGTAAATTGATCTGAGATGAAAGGAGTTAGTTAATAATTTATACTGTACTATGGAAAGGGGCTGTGAAAAGACTCTACGGAAGGATTTGAATTAAACAGCCTTTCACCCTTTTAATATCTCACAAGAGATTCTTCTGCACTGGTTCATTTAATTTAGTGGACACCGCAGTGTAGCCCATTGATTGTGGACAAAACTTCTGAAGGGCCTGGTGTGCACCCCTGTTAAAACGTGGGAAGAGAGTAAAGTTGGATGTGAATTAATTTGATTCTGTACATAATTCTTTTTCAATGGGATTCTGTGTCCCATTGCAAAGGCATGAAAAAAGGAGACACTGGGTTTGATTGCTCAATATTCATCTACATTTTCTTCTCTATGGGCACAATATGCTTGGCTTAATTAACTTTTCTCAAAGGTGAAGCAGTGCGCACCATCTGCTGTGAGACAATCACATTTGTATGCCTCTCAGAATAATCCCTTTACTACTGAAAACAGCTATCATATAGTAGCCAACACCAAAACTTTCAAACATTTTTGGCATGGGAGAGAAAGACCAAATCCATTCTAGTCCAGAGGCACAGTGCTGGGAAGCAACATTCAGCAGAGGCAAAGTTTGTTGTTTTTGTTATAGCTTGCTCCTTGCTCTCAAGTGATTTTGCATTTGCCTTGTCTTCCCTACATCACCAAATTAAAAATTCTACATGGTTCATTTAAAGCCCAGCTCAAGAACAACTGCACAGCGGGAGCATCCTCCTTTTCTCCTACCTCTTAATTTCCAACCAACGGAAGAATAGGAAAGTGCACTATGAAAAGAATCATCAAGTCACTCAAAATCCCAATGCAAAATATTGAGGCAAAGTTTAGCCATTTAATTTTTTAATCAAGCCTCAAGGACCACACAGTGTTATCAAGGGCCTGCTGAACTTGCTCGAAAGCTGGGTCATTATTTGATCTTTGTGGCTGGTAATCTGATTATCTCATTGTGGAGGTAAACTTCAGACCCAATCTTGTTAGCAGCTGGCGAAGTTGGATTACTACAGCTACTGAACTGGAAAATGAACTGAGCAGTCCAGCTTTGGCCTTGCTCTCTTTGAGCCCACAGTTGGCTACTTCAGGGTATATACTTTTGTGTCTGAATCAGCACTTTATTCTAGAATCTCACAATGCAGTGTAAACATATTCTCTAGTGATAATGTTGAGCCAGGACTCTAAAACACAAGCACATTCACGCATACACACAAACCTATATCCAAGTGCATGCTGACACACATATCAGCTCCAAGGAATCCAGAACAGGTAATGCTCTGTTCAGAAAAGTATAGGGACCCAAGATATTTAATGAAGGAAATTAATAAGCAGCTTTCTTTGCTTTGAGATTCACACTCAACAGAGTTGCTAAAATATGCAAATACTTACAAGAGTTGTGTGGTCCCTGCTTAAGACACTCACAGTTTTGCTTGTGGTCTCACTGAGGCATTGACTGCTTTTACAGTGAATGCCCAACCCCGTCAAAGCCCAGAAAGTCTTGAAAAATGGCTTGAAAGAGTTCAAAGGATCTAAAAGACAAAAAAGGACTAAGCTGGGATTTTTATGTACACTGAAAAGAAGAATAAAATATAAGTTCCTTAATGCGGGCTGTTATGGCAATGCTACCATATCAAAGCATTATGAGGCGACGGAAGAGTGTTGAAAATTTTCTTGCGCACCATATGCAAAAGAGAAATAGGAACAATTTAGGCCGGCGGTGATTTTGTGACATGAAACATTGAATGCTCTTTTTTGACACTCTATTGAGTGAACAAGGAATTCAAAGAGTTTGAACTCGAACAAGTTTTCTGCCTCAATAAGCCATAATCAGCCCCAGAGAACTGAGTACCCCTCGGAGTAGTGGCCTGCTCTCAAGGCTGCCCATGGTGGGTTTTGCTGGCTATTATAGCATGCTTCAAAGCAAGGGCTCTTATGTTGGCTTTCCTCTTATCAATTCCGCTAAACCTCAAGTCTTTGGTGCAATTTCTGAAACCAGAAAGCCGATGGACAGCATTCCCAAATATCAACATCTCACACAATCATCACGGAACCACGTTAGTTAGTATACAGATCAAGTTAGCAAAGCAACTGAAAAAGAAGGCGCCTTTGCTGAGCATGAGATATCGCAGACATTATATAGGAGTACATACATTGGTCCTTGATTTATTTCCAAAGTCTAGTGGATGAGGCAGTCTTGCTATATGCTTTGGATAGAAGCAGCAATGTGGATTTTACAAGAGATCGTTTGCTTGGAAGAGAAGAGCCAGCTTGGACTTAAAATGCAATTTTGTACTTATTTTAATTCTCTTGAGGAAATTCAATTCATCTTTAACTTTAAATGTTAAACTTTAAATTTCCAACATTTAAATTTTTAATTCCTTTTCCAACATTTAAATTTTTTATTTAGCCAGAAAAATGAGCAGAAAGTCTTAACGTCTACTTTTACCACAAAATCTGCTATTTATATATTATGGTTGGTTTCCAGCATCTAATGATTAAAATTTCTGTAGCACAGTAGAGAAGCATGGCAGCATATCAGCAATTATCAGTATTCCTTTTTGACAGTTTTTCCTCAAGATAAAAACACACACTTAAAATGTTTTTTCAATGTGTTAAATGATAATTGAGTTTATTGCTACTAAAATATAATCACAAAGTAACAAATCATGCTGATGAGACTATAGGCAAAAATAATTTAACCTATTTCTAATCAAATTTGCTATAGCATTTTATGCAACTAATTGCGTATATGTTTAAAAGCATAGCCAATTTCTAGAATGAAAACAATTTGTCATTTTCTTAGCCTGTCAGGTACTAAGATTATAGAACAAATACCTGTTTAAGTAGTGCAACCCAACAAATTTTAAGCAGAAAAATTGAAGGCAAAAAAATATTTTTCCAATGAGAATTCTACCCAAGGTATAAATGCCCAAATCAAACCTAGAACTAATATTTGCTATAGTAAGCTCTTTGCAAGCACAGCTAGGAAAAATGGTACTCTTCTCTTCAAATAAAAAAATCATACTTATTTTGTCCAGGTTGCTCGGTAATCTTCAAAATTACAATGTATGGTTTTCCCATAATATTGGTGGGAAGGAGAGAAGGGCTAAACTTTTATGTCTAAATTTAAATCTGAATTTGCAAGGAACACCTTTTAATTAAGCATGACATTTGACACAATCAAGTTTGAAGTTACCTATACATCTTCACACCTATGAAAATTGTTGTAATTTCTCAGTGCAGCTTAAAATACAACATCTGACATGCACAACAGTCTACCTGTGACAGACACATCTGTGAGGGAAGAATTTGTTTTTAAAGAATGAAAGAATGTGGATTTGGTTTATTTCCCTAGTTGTCTGTTTTTTACTTGTTCATAAAATGTTCTAAAATTTCCCCTGTTAGCATATAGCACATTATAAAAGTTCTGATATCCTGTTGACAATTTCTTGCAGGGACATTGTCACAAAATGAAAAGAGGGAGTAAATAAAAATAAAGGTGAGAAAGCATATTTATGGGAAATGTAAGAAGTCAGCAAAATTTGATGCTCTATTTGTAAACAAACTTTGAACGTGTAATGTAATATAAATTCAAGATAATTGGATTTGAAACTCATTTTTCTATTTATTACCAATAGCTTGATAAACTGGCATGCATTTTAAATGAAGAAATATATAAGGAAATGAAGACTATAGCTCCCATTTGCTAAGCTCTGGTAACATAATTCAAGATTCCAAAAATAAAATATATGAAAAAAATTCAGGTCTGTCAGAACATTGTATTATAAAATAAACTTGGCAAAGCAAATTTTACTTAAGAGTAGGAAATGGGTAAAATGGATTTTTTTTTTTTTTTTTTTTTTACCTTAAGGAAACTCACCTTCCTATTTTTCAATTCAGTGTAATGCTCCCTCTCCATCTCTGCCTCATACAAAGTAAAACAAATTTAATTAATAGGTGGATATAATCCAAATAAGTGCCAATTTTCAGCTGTTCATCTTAGGAGGTCATACTCTCATTCTAACAATGCTATCATTGCTCAAATTGTATTTTGGAGTTTATTTTTGAAAAAGGCTTTAGAGTTGGTTTATAAACATTCAAGAAAGCTGAGGCTACTACTGCTTGAGAGTCAAGAAGTCAAATCTCTTTTGTTTTTAAAAACTAAAATTGTTTTACCTACTTTGTATACCCTCCCAAATGATTCATCAAATTGGACACCAAACAACATTTGACTGTTTCCAAAAAATAAATCCTTTTGCAGAAAATGAAGACATAACATATTTGAGAATTTCATAAGTCCCAGTCTCTGACAGTAATTCCCAAATAGGATTGACTAAGTTGTTTGAATAACATAAATTAATATCATTGAACTAAGTGTACAACCATGAAGATAACAGCTCTGACAAGTGTCACCTTCACTGTGGTCACTCCTTCACATGCATTCATGGAGCACTTACAGAGCTGTTAGCACCGTAAACACTCAATAACATTTGCTATTATCATTAAATTAAACAATAAAGGATAGTTTTAGCAATGGTGACCATAATCTCTCTATTGGATTGAAAAGGTCAAATAAGAATGAATAGACCTCAGCACACTGTACATATATGTGAATACAATTTCTGGTTTTTAAATTACAGTTATTTGACTAAAGAATCTAATTTTTCTCTGGCTGGAGCCATCTCTCCTATTTACATATTGGTTAGTCTATTGATTTTAGTTGCTGTTCACCATAACTGTCACATCACTTAAAGCTTTTCTTGAGTAAACATGTCTTATGTTTCTTTGACACTACTGGTTTGTAATCTGCTAAATTCTGTTTACTATGTAGCTTGAGTCACTAATTTGGAAATAATGCCACTGCAGGTTTTATTGCTTCCACAAAGGCCGTTACAAAACTAACAGACAAGACAGGGACAAGTATAGTGTGATTCAGAGTAAGTTAGATAGTAGACACTCAGATCCCCTCTTCGGGACTGATTTACCCATCCCCTCAACTACTGAAGATTTATCTCCCAGTAAGGTCCCTAGTAAACAATGCTAACATGCTGTACGATAGCTCCTGGAAGTTTGGGGAATCAATGGCCCACACTAAGAAAAGTTGAAATTCCAGAATTCTTATGTTGGGGGGGGGGGTGGAAAGAGGCTCAAAAAGATCATAGAAGTGGATATAATATACTTGGTATACTATGTAAACCCAAATTAACCACCAAACAACTATATTCTATATTCTATGAATGGTTAACTTCATGTACCAAAACTTTTGATCTGGAATGTGCTAGGGAAAGAGACACCAGGATCATTGGGAAGTTCAGTGGTGGCTAAACTCTGGAGGCCAGGGCTGATGGCAGGAGATAAATGTTATGGAACAGAGATTTCAGGATCCTGAAATGAAAGAGGTCAAATGGCAACCTTTAACCACAAGAAACAATGTGGGCATAATTACTGTGATGAGTAGCAAGTTTGGAGTGGCAAACAGGGTGCCCTAACCTGCTGAGAAATATGGAGATGGCTATTGAAACACAGTATTTATAGAAACAAGAAAGATGGGCAACCAATAAGGTTATTACTTAATGTATGTATACAACTAAGAAAATCAAAGGCAGATGATCAGGAAGCTGAGGGCAGCTTACCTAGTAAAAAGTCACAATTTCTTGCCCCGACTTGAGCCAGTTCTCAAATCTAAACATACTGAATGAAGGAGAGGCCAGGTCCCTATAACAATGGACCCTACAACACTGCATCAAATGTATTCAATAGTAATTTTCTCAGGCCTTCCATGAAGGAATTTAAGGCCATTTCCTTTCAGGCATTATTGAAAGGGGAATTCTCAGACCTTCTGAATATTTTTGGACACAGAGTCTGAAATGACATTGATATTTAGAGATCCAAATCACCATCATGGCTTCCCTCTTAAAGTGGGAACACAAGAGAGCAATGTAATAAATGGAGTAACAGCCCAAGTCTGGCTCATGTTAGATCCGTTCAATCCACTGGGCACTTAGAGCCAGCTGGTGAACATTTCCTGGTCTTTAAACATATAATTGGACTGGACATACTTTATAGTTGGCAGAATCCTTGGCTTGATTCCTTGACCTGTGGGGTAAAAGCTATTATATGACAGAGTCATGCAGAAGCCTCTGAAACTTCCCTCTACCCTCATTCAAGGTAGTAAATCAAAAACAAGATCACATCCTGGGAAGAACGACAGAGATTAGTGCCACCCTGAAAGATTTAACAAATGTAGGGGTTGTGGTCCCTGCCATATTTCCGTTTAATTAATCTATCTGGCTCCTGCAAAAACCATATGCATCACTTTGCATGAGAGAAGATTATTGCAAACATAACCAAGAAGTAACCATAGTTGCAGCTGCTGTGCCTATATGATGTCTTTGTTAGAGCAAATAAACACAGCATCAGACACATGGTATGAGCCATTAATTTGGGAGAATGCATTCTTTTCCATTCCTAGAAAAAGAAGATCAAAGCAGTTCGCATTTACATGGAATTGAAAACGATATATATTTACAGTCTTGCACAGTGCTAGACCCTCCCTCCTCATAAAATAATATAGTCCAAAGGGACCTGAATTGTTTAGAACAGTGGTTCTCAAACAGGAATTTTGCTCACCAGAGAACATTTGACAATCTCTCAAGACATTTTTCTTGTCACAACATGGGTGCTCTTAAACATCCTACAATGCGCAAGACAGCCACTAACACAGCATAGACCCCAAGGAATCTGGAACAAGGATATGCCATTAACAGAGAATAAGACACCATTTTAAAAGCAGCTCCTATCGTGCTATAGAGCACTAATAAAGTAATCAACTGACCATGCACCCAAAGCTGCCTATCATAAGCTGGGTACCATCAGATCCACAAAGTCATTAGGCTGAGAAGACCCACAACAATTCAAAGATGGAAGTCATATATTCAGGATTGGGCATGAGCAGGGAGAGGACACAAATAAACTGCATAAACAAGTGACCCACATCCCTCCCCATCATCCACCACTATTGACCAATACTTCTCAATTCTCAACTATGTCTGTTTGGAGTGGGGAGGGGTTATGTATGACTTTCTGAGAAGTAAAAGATGTCATGTTTGAGTCATAGATGGATCAGCTCAGTATGTGGGTAAAAGACAAAAATGGAATACTGCATGACAACTTTACTCAGAGGTGATCATAAGAGTAGTAAGGCAAAATCTTCCCAAAGGACAGAGCTCCAGACAGTGTATTTGTTATCCACATCATGTGAAAAGAGTAGTAGCCTAGGATAAGAACATACATAGAACTCATGGGTAGTGGAGAATGACTTGGCTAGTTTATCAGGGGCATGAAAATAGAAAAATTCAACTCAAAAATTCAATTGAGAACAAGAAGGTCTAAGGAAGTGGATGGATGCATGGGAGTGTGAAGATCTTTGTAGCAAATATTAACTGTCACCAGAGAGTATTTACCATAGAAAAGGTATTAAATAACCAAATAGACAATAATTTAGCCAGCTGATATCATCCAATCTCTATCATTTCCCACCTCAGTGCTATCCACAGTTCATGAATGAAGTAGCCATGGTAGCAGAGATGGAGGAAATGCATGGGCCCAATAGTATGGGCTTACATAACCAAAGTTGATCTAGTTACTTCCAATGCTGAATGTCCAAACTGGCAGCAACTGAGAACAAAGCCAAGTTCATGATATGGCACCATCCCTTGAGACCAAACAGTCCCTTGACAAGGTGACTACATTATAAGCCTTCCATCCTTGAAAAGGTAGAGATTCATCTTACAAGGGACCAACATTGGGATCAACCTGGTATTAGGATATGGGATTACTTTTCCTACCCCCATGGCCTAAGCCAGCACTGCTATCCAAGGACTTAGAGAATGCTTGATGCACCAACACAAGATAACAGATAAAACCGCATCAAATCCAGAGACCTACTTCACAGCAAAGGAGGTGTAGAAGTGAGCTCATGGCCATAGAACCCACTGGATCTATTACATACCACACTATCCAGAAGCACTTGACTTTTAGAGCTGTGGAATGGTCTCTTAAATATGCAAAGAGGGGATTCCGCTTCCACCTAAGTTGTAGAAAGCTGGAATAAGCATCATAACTACCTTAACTACAAGAAACATAGCAGATAAATTACAAAATCATAATTTTTCTTGAACTATCAGCCCGCTAATATCACAGTGCAACCAAGTAGCCTGAAATACAGGAAACATAGGTCCTTCTAAGGAGACCAATCACAAATGCTGGCTTTCTTGTGACAGAGAACAGGAGAAAGAGACTACAGGCACAATAAAAGAAGGTAAGAAAAATCCAACAGCTTTAACAAATTGTGTGAGTGTTCACTGGTGTGAAAGTATAGAACCCCTGAGAAATGGAAAACCAAACAGTCCACACCCTTTCACAGTCTCTTCTCTTCAGACTTCCTTTGTATGCACATGAAAGATTAAGGTCAGGGCTGAAAACCAGAGAAAACTTTCTTCATTGGTGTAGGCTGGTGGGAGAGGAACAGCTGGAACTCTGAGAAAAGCCCAAAGTCCCATCCTAACCCTCCTTCCCCACAAAACAAAATTTTAAGCTACTGTGGTAAGGTCAGCAAACCCTGACACCCCAAAAGTACATGTAGACCTACTGTGGTGGAGGTAAGGGCAAAAGAAAAAAGTTCTTCTGCCTTTGGGGGAAGGTTGGGAAACTGGCCTGTGCCAAAATAATAGAGATATATCACTGAGGGATACATTAAAAGATTTAATTGAAAAGGTGTACAACATGCATAGACATAAGGCAAATATCAGAGAATTGAAACTTACAAAAATGAGGAAAATAAAAACACTAAAAAGAAAAAAGAAGACCCTTAACACAAGCCAAAGAAAAATAAAACCCTTGGCAAAAGAGAAACTACTCAACAGAATAAACCCACCAAGATAAGCAGATGACTAGACATTAGCAAAAAAATTACAAGCCATACTAAGAAACAGGAATATATGGACCAGTCAATGAACAAACTAAAAAGCAGAGGGAGATGCAGAATGTGGAACAATTAATCATAGATGTCCAAAAAAGTCTTTTAAATCGATTCAATGATATGAGGGAAGAAATAAAGGTTATTAAGAAGACACTGGGTGAACATACAGGAGAAATCACAAACATACATAAAAGTAACAGATATTATGGTAATGAAAGGCACAACGGAAGAAATTTAAAATACACTATAATCACACAACAGCAGATTTTAACAGGCGGAGGAAAGAATTATTGAAGTGAAAGATACACCCAAAGTTGCACAGATAGACCAAAAAAAGCGGGGGAGGGAATTCACCAGGGACTCAGGGAACTGAATGACAGCATGAAATTCAAAAACATATACATTGGGAAGCGGCTGTGGCTCAATCAGTAGGGCTCCCGTTTACCATATGGGAGGCCCCGGGTTCGGTTCCCGGGGCCTCCTGGTGAAGGCAAGCCTGCCTGCACAGTGTGGTTAGCTGACCCAGCGAGCACAAGCAGCAAGGGGGGGATAAATGAATAAATAAATAAAAATCTTTAAAAAAAAAAAAAAAATATATATATATATACACATTATGGGTGTCCCAGAGGAAGAAGAGAAGGGAAAATGAGCAGAAGGAGTGTTTGAGGAAATAATGGCTGAAAATTTCCCAAACCTTATGAGGGACATGGATGTAAATATCCAGGAAGCACAGCATACTCCAAATAGAATAAATCCTAGCAGATCTACTCCAACACACATATTAATCAGATTGTCAAATGTCAGAGATAAAGAGAGAATCCTGAAAGCAGCAAGAGAAAAGAGGTCCATCACATATAAGGAATGCTTGATAAGATTAAGTACTGATTTCTCATCTGAAACCATGGAGGTGAGAAGGTAATGATATGACGTAGTTAAAGTGCTGAAAGAAAAAAAAAATGTTACCCAAGAATTTTGTATCCAGCAAAATTGTCTTTCAAAAAAAAATGAGGGAGAGATCAAAATATTCAAAACAGAAATTGAGAGAATTTGCCAACAAGAGTCCTGGCCTTCATGAGATACTAAAGAGTTTTCTGCAGATTGAAATGAAAAGACAGGAGAAAGAGGTTTGGAAAAGAGTGTGACCCATCTCTATGATGTCTACAAGAGATTCACCTTAGACCCAAGGACATAAATAGCTTGCAAGCAAAAAGTTGGAAAATGATTTTCCATGGAAACAGTAACCAAATAAAGGCTGGGGTAGCTATACTAATATCAGACAAAATAGACTTTAATGCAAAACTGTTGAAAGAGGAAAGGAGAGACACTAGATATTAATAAAAGGGGCAATCTACCAAGAAGAAAGAATGGTCATACATATTTATGCACCCAACCAGGATACCCCAAAATACAAACACTGGCAAAACTAAGGGGAGAAATAGACATCTTCACAGCCATAGTGGGGGACTTCAATATACCACTTTCAGCAACAAACAGAACATCTTGACAGAGGATCAATAAAGAACAGAGATCTTGAATAATACATTAAAGAACCTAGACCTGATGGACATATACAGAACACTGCACCCCAAAACAGCAAGATACACATTCTTCTCAAGCACTCATGGCTCATTCTCCAGGATAGATCACATGTTAAGTCACAAACATGTTTCAACATATTTAGAAAGATTGAAATTATGCAAAGCACTTTCTCTGACCACAACAAAATGAAGCTGGAAATCAATGATGAGCCAAGAACTGGAAATTTCACAAACATATGGAAGTTAAACAACACACTCTTAAACAATCATTGGGTCAAGGAGGAAATTTGAAGAGAAATCAGAAAATATCTCGAAGCAAATGAAAATGAGAATATAACATGTCAAAACGTATGGAATGCAGTGAAGGCAGTGCTGAGAGGGAAATTTATAGCCCTAAATTTCTATGTTTTAAAAAGAAGAAAGAGCTAAAATCAAAGAACTAACTGCACATCTGAAGGAAATATAAAAAGAACAGCAAACTAATCCAAAAGCAAGCAAACAAAAAGAAATAACAAACATCAGAGCAGAATTAAATGAATTTGAGGATAAAAAAACAATAGAGAGAATCAACAAAACAAAAAGGCAATCTTTAAGATTAATAAAACTGACAAACCCTTAGCTAGACTAACAAAGAAAAAAAGAGAGAAGATGCAAATAAATAAAATCAGAAATGAGAGAAGGGAGCTCATAATTGACCCCATAAAAATAAAGAGTATCGTAAAAGGATACTATGGAAAATTGTATGCCAATAAATCAAACAACTTAGATTAAATGGGCAAATTTCTAAAAACACATGAGCAACCTACACTGATGAAAGAAGAAATAAAAGACTTCAACAGATCAAACACAAGTATGAGATTGAATTAGAAATCAAAAACCTCTCAACCAAGAAATGTTCAGGACCAAATGGTTTCACAGATGAATTCTACCAATCATTCCAAAAAGAACTAATACCAATTCTGCTCAAACTCTTCCAAAAAAATCAAAGAGGCGGAAACATTATTTAAAGCATGCTATGATGTCAACATCACCCTAATACCAAGCCACATAAAGATGCTACAAGAGAAGAAAATTACAGACCAATTTCTCTAATGAATATAAATGTAAAACTCCTCAACAAAATACTTGCAAATAGAATCCAACAACACATCAAGTGAATTGTAACCATGATCAAGTGGAGGGGGGTGTATGGACAAGTGGAACACAGGGTATTTTTATTGCAGTGAAATTGTTCATATGGTTCAACGAATTAATGTACTACACCACATTAACAGATCAAAAGAGAAAAAAATGCATGATAGTCTCTATCAATACAGAAAAAAACAGGCAAAATTCAGCATCCTTTCTGGAGAAAAACACTTCAAAAGATAGGACTATAACAAAAACTTCCCCAACATGATAAAGAGCATATATGAAAAATCCATAGCTAACATACTCAATTGTGAAAGGCTTTCCCTTTAAAATTCAGAACAAGACAAGTGTGCTCACTGTCACCATTCTCATCTTGTTAGAAGTTCTTGCTAGAGCACTTAGGTAAGAAAAAGAAATAAAAAGCATCCAAATTGGAAGGGAAGATATAAAATTCTCACTATTTACAGATGACATGATTCTATATATAGAAATTCCTGAAAAATTGACAACAAAACTACTGGAGCTGATAAACGAGTTCAGTAAAGTGGCAGGATATAAGAACAACATGCAAAAATCAGTAGTGTTCCTTTACACTAGTAATGAGCAATCTGAGGAGGAAATCAAGAAAAGTAATTCCATTCATAATAGCAACTAAAAGTATCAAATATCTAAGAATAAACTTAATAAAGATGTGAAAGACTTGTGCACAGAAAACTACACAACATTGCTAAAAGAAATCAAAGAAGACCTAAATAAATGGAAGGATATTCCATGTTCATGGATTGGAGACTTAATATCATTAATCCTACTCAAATTGATTTACATATTCAACACAATCCCAATAAAAATTCCATCAGCATTTTTTTAACAAATGGAAAACAATTATCAACTTTATTGGAAGGGTAAGAGGCCCAGAATAACGAAAAACATCTTGGAAAAGAAAAGCGAAGTTGGAGGACTCATGCTACCTGACTTTAAAGCATACTAAAAAGCTATAGCAGTCAAAATTGTATGGTATTGGCACAAGGATAGACATATTGAACAATGGAACTGAATTGAGAGTTCAGAAATAGGCCCACACATCTATAACCAACTGATACTTAACAAGGTTGAAAAGCCACTCAAATGGGTCAGAATAGTCTATTCAACAAATGATGCTGGGAAAACTGGATATCCATATCCAGAGGAATGAAAAAGGATCCTTATCTCATGCCCTATACAAAAACTAACACAAGATGGATCAAAGATCTAAATATAAGAACCAGAATCATAACCCCCTACAAGAAAATACAGCAAACCATCTCCAAGCCCATGCAACAGACAATGGGTTCTTAGACTTTACACTCAAAGCACAAGTATTGAAAGAGAAAATAAATAAATGGGATCTCCTCAAAATTGAAAACTTTTGTGATTTAAAGAACTTTGTCAAGAAAATGAAAAGCAGCCTACTGAATGAAAGAAAATATTTGGAAACCACATGTCCAATAAGGGTTTAATATCCAGACTATATAAAGAAATCCTACAACTCAACAATAAATAGGCAAACAACACAATTTCAAAATGGGCAAAAGATTTGAATAGACAAGAGGACATACAACTGTCTAAAAGGCACATGAAAAGCTGTTCAATATCATTAACTATTAGGAAAATGCAGATCAAAACTACAATGAGAGACTTCTGAGAAGATGGTGGACTAGGAAAATATGGGACTCTCTTCTCTCCCAGAAATATAGCCAGAGGACAGGCAGAAATGGCCTGGAAAAATCTTCTCAGGTTTAGGACACCACGGAGAGGCTGGACACCCCTGAAAAGAGAGGGGCAAAGGAAAAGAATCACAAAAGCAAAACTGTGAGTTTAAAGCTGCACCTGCAGTTACAACTGCCAGCATCCTCCTCCACCCTATAGACACTTTTGAATTCTCAGGCCTTGGGGCCAGTGGCTAGAGACAAAGGAGGCCCCAGGGATCCACCTCCCCAGGAAAGGGGAGAAAGAGAGAGGAAGTCTAAGGCTGACTCAGCCTTTGACTCACAGATTTGGTTTGCTGTGTCCCACGAGCCCCTCCAGCACGGGTACCAGACATTGTTTGCCTTGGAAGACAGCATGGGACTAAAGAGATCTGACCCTCTCTATCTCCATCTCTCCTGACTGGGATTGAAGATGCAGAGAGGAGTGGAATTATTTCCTACCCAGGAAAGGGGTGGGGGGGGGGACCCTGAAAGCAAAAGTTGGAGAACTACCTCTGAGAATGTTTGAATTATGAAGTTCTTAGCCTCCAGGCAGGATCCTCTATCACACTAATCTGGTCATGCTGCAGGGAATACACCTGGACCAGGCTTTGAACTGAGAGAGTTGTCAAAGGGCACCATCTGCTAGCAGAACAAGGAAGTACACATGAGGAAATAAAAAGTAAATAAATAAGAGGCTTTATAACCACCCTCCCCATGGTCCTAGGAAGGGGATCTGCAACCCATTACTGGGTCCAGGGCCCAGATTTGAACAACTAACAGGAACAATCCTAAAGGCCCAGAACAGGTTGAACAAATAATCAAAGAATAGCAGTAACACACAGCCTCCTGCCACTAAATCCCTACAAAAGTGAAATTGAGCATCTGAGTAAACTCACCATAAAAATCAGATGCCAAGACATCAGCAAAAAATTACAAGCCTTACTAACAAAATGGAAGAAATGGCCCACACAAAGGAATATTTCAAAGTCCCAGAAGAGACACAGGATTTCAGACAACTAATCAATGAGATTCACAAAAATTTCCAAAATCTAATTAATGAGTTGAAAGACAATATAGCTAAAGAGATAAAGGGCATCAAGAAGACACAGAGTGAGCACAAAGAAGAATTTGAAAACCTGAGTAGAAAAGTACCAGAGTTCATGAGAATGAAAGATACAATAGGTGAGATAAAAAAACACATTAGAGGCAAACAACAGCAGATTAGAAATGGTAGAAGAAAAAATAAGTGATACAAAAGACATAACAGCTGAAATTAAAAAAGAAAAGAATGGAAAATAAATTGAGCAGGGGCTCAGGGAGTTGAATGATAAAACAAAGGGCAACAAAATACATGTCATGGGAGTTCCAGAAGGAGAAGAGAAGGAAAGAGGACAGAAAGAATATTTGAGGAAATAATGGCTGAAAATTTTTGAACTCTCACGAAAGAAATGAACTTACAAGTCCAAGAATCACAGCATACCCCAATCAGAATAAATGTGAATAGACCTATTCTAAGACACAAACTACTCAGAGTGTCAAACATCAACATTAAAGAGAAAATTCTGAGAGCAGCAAAGGAGAAGCAAACCATCACATACAAGAGATACCCAGTAAGACTTAGTGCAGATTTCTCATCAGACACCATGGAGGCAAGAAGACAGTGGTATGATAAAATTAGGATACTGAAAGAGAAAAACTGCCAGCTGAGAATTCTTTATCCAGCAAAATTGTCCTTCAAACATGAAAGTGAGTTTAAAATATTCACAAACAAACAGAAACTAAGAGAGTTCATATAAAAGAATCCACCTTTGCAAGAAATATTAAAGGGAGCCTTTAAAGACAGGAAAAGAGGATTGGAGGAGAGTATAGAAGAAGGAATGGCAGAAAAGATAACCAAAAGAGGAAAAAAGACAGATGAAAATAAGATATGACACATGAAAACCAAAGAATAAAATGGTGGAGATAAATAATACAATTACAGTAATATCATTGAATCTGAATAGATTAAACTCCCCAATCAAAAGAAACAGGCTGACAGAATGGATTTTAAAAATTGAGCCATCCATACGCTGCCTACAGAAGACTCACCTTAGTCCCAGGGATACAAACCAGCTGAAAATGAAAGGTTGGAAAAAAGATACTCCATGCAAATAGTAACCAAAAAAGAGCAGGAGTAGCTATACTAATATCAGACAAAGCACTTTAAATGCAAAAAAGTTATAAGAGATACAGAAGGCCATTATATATTAATAAAAGGGACAATCCACCAGGATGAAATAATAGACATAAATATCTATGCACCTAACCAGGGTGCACCAAAATACATGAGGAAAACTGTAGCAAAACTGTAAAGAAATAGACATCTCTACAATACTAGTTGGAGACTTCAATACACCACTCACATCATTAAATAGAACAACTAGATAGAAGATCAACAAGGAAACAGAACTTGAACAGTGTGATAAACCAGCTAGACCTAACAGACATATACAGAACATTGCACCCAAACTCAGCAGATTATACATTCTTCTCAAGTGCTCATGGATCTTTCTCTAAGATAGACCACATGTTAGGTCAAAAGGCAGGTCTCAATAAATATAAAAAGATTGAAATTATACAAAGCACTTTCTCAGATCATAATGGAATGAAAGCACTGGGAAGACAAATGAGCCATTTGCCTGATAGTTTACAGCCAAAGAGAACAGAGCAACTGAACAGCTGAGAAGGCCTGAGAAACCAGACAGAGATCGCCTAACATCTTGCTTCAACACGTGGCAACAGACTGTGGTGAAGAAGCAGCCTTGAGTTGGACTCTTTGGGGACTTATGACTGTAAGTTTTATCCCCAAATAAGTACCCTTTATAAAAGTCGACAGATTTCTGGTACTTTGCATTAGCACCCCTTTGGCTGACTAATACCGTGGGAATGTAAATGGTACAGCCACTGTGGAGGACTGTTTGGCAGTTCCTAAAGAAGTTGACTATAGATTTGCCATGTGGCCCAGTGATACCACTATTGGGTATATGCCCAGAAGAACTGATAGTAGTGACAAAAACAGACATCTGCACACCGATGTTCATAGTGGGTTTTCCACACTTGCCATAGAAGGAAACAATGCAGGTGTCCATCAACCAATGAATGGATAAACAAACTGTTGTGTATACACATGATGGAATATTATGCATCTGTAAGAAGAAATGAAGTTGTAAAGCATATGAAACATGGAGGAACTTGGAGGACATTATGTTGAGTGAAGCAAGCCAGACACAAAAGGACAAATACTGCATGATTGCACTACTATGAACTAAACATGTTGTGTAATCTGATGGAGTTAATGACTTGAATATGGGTCACCAGAAAATAGAAAGAGGTTAGAGAATGGAAGTCTGAGAGTTAAGTTATGCAGAATTGGTAAAAAGGATGTGTGTTAATCTTTGGAAATGAATAGAAAAGGTGAAAGCACAACATAATGTTTGTAACTAGCAATACTATTATGTGGGTATGACAGTGGTTTAAAGCAAAAGTCTAAGGTCATGAATATTACTAAAAGGAAAGCTAAAAAATGTAACATGGAGTGGATGTGGCTCAAGTGGTTGAGAACCTACCTCCCACATGGGAGGTCCCAGGTTTGCTTCCAGTTCCTCCTGAAAAAAAAAAAACAAAATCAAAAAGCAAAACAAATGAAAAAACCAACGCAGGGAAGCTGATGTGGCTCAGTGGTTTAGCGCTGTCTTCCCACATATGAGGTCCCGGTTTCAATCCCCAGCCCTCAGTACCTCCAAAAAAAAAAAAAAGGGGGAAACGGATGTGGCTCAAGAGGTTCAGCATCTGTCTACCATATGGAGAGACCGGGGTTCGACCGGTACCTCCCGGTAAAAAAAAAAAAAAGTGTAACATGGGACTGTATTGTATAGGAAAACCACAAATGAAATATGAATATGTGTAAAATTGCATATATAGGACCATTTTTCTTTGAAACCGAACTAATGTATATTAATACTACAAGATGTTAATATCAGACAAAAAAACACTATGATAAGTGAAAGTAACCAGACACAAAGTACTACACATTGTATGATCCCATTTATATAAAATGTAAATATAAATCAATTTATAAAGATGAAATTAGTTTAGTGGTTATGTAGAGCTGGGGAAAGACTGCTTATGGGTGTGGAGTTTTTATTTTTGGAGTAATGAAGATGTTCTAAAATTTTTTGTGATGCACAACGTTGTGATTATACTAAAAGCCATTGATTATACACTTAGGATAGATTGTATGGTATGTGAATATATCTCAGTAAAACTGCTAAATAAGTAAATATGCAGGAATAGCTAGAAATAGCAGCTATGTACAGCAGGAGAAGAAGAGAGATCGAGAGGTAAAGAATTTTCTTGTTTGTTTGTCTGTTTTTTGTTTATTTTAAATCATGCAAATGCGCTAATAATGATTGAAGTGATGAATGCACAACTACGTGATCATACCAAATACCAATGATTGTACACTTTGGATGAATTGTATGCTTTATTTTTTTATTTAGGAGGTACGGGGGATTGAATTGAACCTGGGACCTCATACACGGGAAGCAGGCATTCAACCACTGAGCTACATCTATGCCCTGTATGTTTTATTAATATGTATCAATAAAATTGATTTATT
The DNA here is from genome assembly GCA_026826555.1 of Tolypeutes matacus. Taxonomy (NCBI): domain Eukaryota; kingdom Metazoa; phylum Chordata; class Mammalia; order Cingulata; family Chlamyphoridae; genus Tolypeutes; species Tolypeutes matacus. Next base: position 7,988,870 of record JAKSZT010053881.1, read on the forward strand.
TTTTTGAAAACTGCAATGAAATACCATTTTACACATTATAGAATGGTCACTACTAAAAAAAAAAACAACAGAAAACTACAAGTGTTGGAGAGGATGTGGAGAAATAGGAACATTCTTTCACTATTGGTGGGAATGTAAAATGGTAAAGCTGCTGTGGAAGCCAGTTTTGTGGTTTATCAGGAAATCTAAGTATAGAATTCCCACATGATCCAGCAATACCACTACTAGAAATATATATCCAGAAGAACTGAAAGCAGGGACTTGAGCAGACATTTACACACCAATGTTCATAGTGCCATTATTCACAATTGTCAAAAGATGGAAAAAACCCAGGTGTCCATCAACCAATGATGAATAAGCATAATAAGATATATACATACGATGGAATATTATTCAGGTGTAAGAAGGACTGAAGTCTTGATGTGTGCAACAACATGGATTGACCTTGAGGACATTATGTTGAGTGAAATAAGCCAGATAAAAAAGGACAAATATTGCATGATCTCGCTAATATGAACTAATTATAATAAGTAAACTCATAGAATTAGAATCTAGAATATATGATACCAGGAGATAGAATGAGGGTAGAGAACGGGAAGCTGATGCTTCATTTGAACAGAATTTCTGTTTAGGTTGATTATAAATGTTTGTAAACGGATAGAAGTGATGGTAGGACATTATTGTGAGTATAATTTACAGCTCTGAATTGCATGTGAATGTGGTTGAAAGGGGAAGTTTAGGGTCATGTATGCCACTAGAAGGAAAGCTAGAGGATAAAGCATGGGACTATATAACACAGTGCACCTTGTTGTGGATGATGACTATGATTAATAGTACAAATATGAGGATGTTCTTTCATCCCAAATCCCTCAAGATTGAGCAGTGAACAAATATAAGGTGGAAGTTTAACCATGGACCAAAGTAGATTTGTTGTTATTATAGTTATTTTCTTGTGCTAATGGTAGAACTTGTAACATTGATATAAAGATAGTGGTTGCCAGGAGTTCAGAAGGGAGGTTAGGTATGAATAGATGGAACACAGGGCATTTTTAGGGTAGTGAAATTGTTCTGTATGATACTGAAGTGATGGACACACAATATTATACATTTGTCAAAGCCTATAAAACTGTACAGGGCAAACTGTAAACCATATTGTAAACTATAGATTCTGGTTAGTAGCAATGCTTCAATATTCGTTCATCAATTGTATCAAATGTACCACACTAATGTAAGATATTAATAATAGAGGAAACTATTTGTGTGGGTGTGCATGTGGCAGGGGGACGGTTATATAGGAATTCCCTATACTTTTGGTGTAAATTTTCTGTAAATCTAAAACTTCTCTAAAAATAAAGTTTATTATTACAAAAAAGAGATAAAGGAGTGAAAAAAACAGAAGAGAGCATCTAAGAACTGTGAGACATTACAAATTGTCTAACATAGAGGGAAAAAGACATAGAACAGCAGAGAAATATTTGAAAAGATTATTGCCGAGAACTTCCTTAATATAATAAAAGATAACAAATCAGATCAAAGAAGCTCAGAAAACTCCAAAAAGGAGTGTCTTGGTTTTCAAGGGTTCTTATGACAAATGCCACACACTGGTTAGCTTAAACAACAGAAATTTATTGTCTCGCTATTTTGAAGGCTACATGTCCAAAAAGAAGGTGAAAGCAAGGCCATGCTTTCTCCAAAGTCCACAGTGTTTTGTGATGTCCTTATAGCAATCTCCCCTCACATGGTGATCTCTCTCCTTCTCTGGATTCTACTTTTCCTGGCAGTCATCTGTGTCTCTGTCTCTATTTCCTCCTCTTATGAGGACTCCAGTCATATGGGTGAGGCCCACCCTGATTCAATTTGGCCTTATCTAAAAAGAATCTTCAAAGATCATACTCACAAATGAGTCCAAAGCCACAGGAGCAGGGATTAGGTCTTGAACATGTCTTTGTGTGATTCAATCCCCAACAAGGAGAAATACTAAAAACAAGAAACAAAAACAAAGCCCTACACATACACTCTAAAACACAACGATCTCAAACTTCTGAAAACCAATGAAGAAGAGATAATCTGGAAGGCAAGAGCAATCCAAAGGGAAAAGGTACATTACTACTGAGGAAAAATGATATGAATTACAGCAGCCTATTTATTTTAAACTATACATACCAACAGACAATAAAGTGGCAGCTTTAATATGTTGGAAAAAAACACAAAACTATCTACTCAAAAAGTTGACCATGTAAAAATACCTTTCTAGCAAAGCTGAGAGAATTTTATTATTAGCAGACCTGCAAAGCAAAAAATATTAAATACTCTCAATAATAAGGGATAATATAAGAGATATAAGAAACTTGAATTTATACAGTGGAATCTAAATCTCCAAAATTGATTACATAAGGGTAAATGTAAAAACATTTTTCTCATTTTCAATAATTCCAAAAGATAATTGTTGTAACACACAGGATTCTCCAGAGAAACAGAACTGACAGGATGTGTGTGTGTATGTGTGTATAAAGGTTAAGAGATTAATTATAAGAATTGACTCACATGACCAAGAGGATTGGAAAGTCCAAATTCTGCAAGGTAGGCCATAAATTGGGAACTTCAATGAAAGGGTTGATGAATTCCCCAGGAGTGCCTGGCTGGCTGAAGTAAGGATAGAAATTCTTCCTTCTGATTGCTGAAATCATCAGTTCTCTCTGTAAGGCCTTAAACTGATCGGGTGAGGTTTCTTTCATTGCTGAAGGCAATCTCTTTTGTTGGTTGTAGATGTAATCAGCTGTAGATGCAATCAATTGACTGCTGATTTAAACTTATGAAATACCCTCACGGTAACTATCAGGTCAGTGCTTACCTAACAACTGGACACCATAACCTAGCCAAGCTGACACATGAGCTTAACCATCACAATCCACCCTTTGTCAACTTGGCACCCACACACATTTCCTTAAACTGTACTTAGTCTCTAAATAAAAACAATAATAGTTGTACTTTTGCCTACATAAATCAGCTGTTTGTCTCACATACAAATGGAAATGCACTAGCCCTTTCCCCAAAAAAGGATGCAAGCCCTTGAGTAATATTCACTCTTAAACTTGATATCCAAAACTTAAATACTATGACATAAAGTTAATATGACTTATTTTATATGATGAAGGGATAAGACAGGAAAGGAAACAAGGATGTTTGCTTTATGAATATACACAAATATATCCATAACAAAACAAGAAAGAAATGCAATGATTTTAGCCCTCCTTTATGCAACTGTGCACATGGATGTGACTTCTTCCTTCTTCCACTACCAATTCTATGTTCCATTTACCTTCAGCAAGTACATCAGCTGGCTGTGGTTCTTTGCAGGGCATGGTTACCAAACCTTCATTCCTAAAGGGTCTGGGCCATTATAGACTGCCTAGATTGGATCATTGCCATTTTCCATTGACTGTAATCACAGGACATGGTTGTACTAAGAGTTGCTCTAAGGGATCAGCTGTAATCCAAACAAACTTTTTTTGCCTCCATTGTGTAGTAGCAGTCTTACTTCCCCTTGATAATCAGGATCAATCACCCCAACTAGTACAGTAATTCCCTTCTTTGCCTGTTGATTCAGAGGTATGAGGAGCCCAGCATGGCCAGGTGGCAGTCTTAACTTCCAGTTCAGTAGATTTATTGTTGTAGCTCCTGGTGGAAGCACTCCTTCTTTTGGAACTAAGACCTATAGACCTGCAGAACTTAAAGTCATGGAGATAGTAAGCAAAAGTTTTTCTAGTGGATCACTAGGGATAATACTGAGTGGTGCCACTCCCTTTGCCACCCCTTGATTTCTGAACCCATGATAAGTGGCTATGGGAGAAACAGCACCATAGAATGGATGCTGATTTAGAGCATATACAACCTTCAGGAGAACATTGTCCCAGCCCTGAAAGGTATTGCCACCCAGTTGATGCCAAAATTGAGTTTTCAAAAATCCATTCCACCATTTTATCAATCCAACTGCTTCAGGATAATGGGGAGCATGGTAGAACCAGTGAATTCCATCAGCATTTTCTCATTCCCATAATTTATTTGCTGCAATTTGGGTCCCTTGATCAGAAGCAATACTGCATGGAATACCATGACAGTGAATAAGGCATTCTGGAAGTCCATGGGTGGTAGTTTTAGCAGAAGTATCACATGAAGTGAAGGCAAAATCTTATCCAGAGTATGTGACTGTTCCATAAGAATAAAACATTGCCCCTTCCATGATGTAAGTGGTTAAATATAATCAACCTGCTGATCACTTTGATGAATGGTGCTAAATCAGGGACTGAGTATTACTCTCTGCTGCTGGCAGATTAGGTGCTTAGCAGTGGTTGTAGCCAGGATGGCCTTGGTGAATGTAAGCCATGTTTTTGAGTCCATGCCTAGCCTCCATCCCTATCACCATGCCCACTTTGTTCATGAGCCCATTGGGCAATGAGAGGGGTGACTGCAGAAAGAAAGAGGCTGACTGTTATCCACAGAAAATGTCATCCTAACCACTTGATTATTAAAATCCTCTTCTGAGGAAATTACTTTCTGGTGAGCATTCACCTGAGAATCAAATACCTTTGTGTTTTTCACCCATTAAGAAAAGTCTATCTACATACCTCTGCCCCAGATCTCTTTGTCACCAATTTTCCAATCATGTTCCTTCCAGGTTACTGACCATCCAACCAAACAATTGGCCACAATAGATGAATCAGTATACAACCAGGTACACTGCTCAAAGTTCTGCTTACTGAGAGGATTTTCCTACACCACTCTCCTTCAGGGATGTCCTAGAAAGGGGTTGCAGTGCCGCACCACTTTTGGGTGGTATTTGTATATCAGGAAGAACCATCTATGGTCTGCTTAAGCCCTGTGATACTTCTATTGGGGCTTGCTGAAGGCTCCAGGCAGCATCTCTACTTGCCTCTGAAACCTCAAGTGCCATTGGATCTCCTGGATCATGTGAACCAAGTGCAGAGCAGCTTGCACAGCAGCCTGGACCATTGCAGAGCACCCTCTTATTCTGGTCCCCAATAAAACTAGCAGCTTCTTGGGTCACTCAGTAAATGAGTTAGAGGAACACACACAAATGCAGAATATGTTGCCTCCAAAATCCAAAGAAGCTGCCTAGGTGTTGTTCTTCTTTTTGGTTGGAGGAGGGGCCAGATGCAACAGCTTATCCTTCACCTTAGTTTGGATATCTTGGCATGCCCCAAACCACTGTAAGCCTAGAAATTTCACTGAGGTGGAAGACCCCTAATTTTTTTTCATTTTATCTCCCATTCTCTAGCCCACAAACACATTACCAATAAGTCTATTTCTTGCACACTAGGTCCAATTACTATAATTCCATCAATATGATGGACAAGTGTTATGACTTGTGGAAGGAAAAAGCAGACTAGATTATGACATAGGGCTGGGAGGTTGATATACCCCTAAGGTAGGATGGTGAAAGTATATTGCTGGCCTTGCCAGCTGAAAGAAAACTGATTCTGGTAGCCTTTAGTAACAAGTAGTGAGAAAAAGCACTGGCCAGATAAAAAGCTGTATACCAGGTGTCAGGGGATGTGTTGATTTGCTCAGTGATACCACATCTGAACAGCAACTGCAATTAGAGTCACAAACTGGTTAAGTTTATGATAACCCACTTCATCCTCCAAAATCCATCTGTGTTCTGTACATGCCAAACAGGAGAGTTGAATAAGGATGTGGTGGAAATCATCACCCCTGCATCCTACAAGTCCTTGATGGGGGCACTAATCTCTGGACTCCCTCCAGGAATGTGGTATTGCTTTTGATTTACTATTTTGCTAGGTTGAGCCAGTTCTAATGCTTCCGCTTGACCTTTCCTACCATAATAGACTTCATTTCAGAAATGGAATTCTGCCCGTTGTTGAGTGTGTCGATTCCAATTATGCATTCTGGAACTGGGGAAATAAATACAGAATGGGTTCAGGTATCCAATAGATTCACTGTAAGATGTACCTGAGCTAAAACCTCATCAATAACCTGAGCTCCATAAGCCCCTACTCTGACTGGTGGACCACAGTGATCTTTTAGATCTCCTGGAATTAAGAGTGAGTGTCTAATAATCCTCCAAATGCCCAATCATTTCTTTTTCACCAATGCACAGACACCCTAGTAGAAGGCTGTAAGTCCTTGGGGCAGTTTGAGATTATTTTATAAATCCCAGAAAGAGAAATATTATGGTTGTAAACTAATCTATTCTTCCGGGTGGGATACCTTTTGATTGCATTAAATTCAGATGAAGGATCTTTGACTAGCTTACTTGATAAGATCGCTGTAGAGGTTTTGATTGGGCTAAGTCAGTAAGGTGTAACTCAGGTTGGGTCTCTGACCCTTTGCTGGGTCTGATATAAATGAAAACACAAAGAAAGACTGACTAAGACATACACAGGAAGAGATAGCTCTGTCACTTTGTATCCTGCCATGTGAAAGAAAGGAGAAGGCTCAAACAGCTGAGGTCCCCAGGAGAGATGAGCCATTTGTCTGATAGCTTACAGCTGAAATTGGGAAGAGAGTGAAAATAGCCAAGACTGATATAGGAAGCCCTAAGAGACAAGCCCTATGCCAGTTTGCAGCTGAAATCTGGAAGAATGCAGAAGAGCTGAGCCACAGAGAGAAAGCCCAGAGGGGAAGGAGAGATCAGGCAGAGATTGCCTGCCATCTTGCTTTAACATGTGGCAGTGGACTTTGGTGAGAAAGCACCTCTTATGGTGCCTTGAGATGGACTTTTCACAGCCTTGGAACTGTGAGCTTTTATCCCAAATAAATTCCCTTTATAAAAGCCAACACATTTTCTGGTACTTTGCATCGATAGCTCTTTGGCAAACTAATACTGTCCCTTTGGTGAAGGCTAGGAGGAAGACGAACAGTATAAATTATTGGTAAGGTATTAGAGTCCTTCTCCAAGGGAACTTGGCATTCCCATCATTCAAGGGGTTCTGGATCTGTAAATTGTCTCAAGTCTGGGAATTGATGGAGGAGCCGTGAGTCTGTGTGTGTGTGTGTGTGTGCATGTGTGTGAGAGAGATTCAAGTTAGGCTTTTGTTCACTTGACCTAGAACTCTTCTGCTTATACTGATCAAGTAAGAATTTAGTAGACCTGTCCACCTATTTCACTTCTAGGCACCTCTACAATCAACTGGTAAATACCATAGGTCTCTTCGAGGCAGACTATTCTGATTATAGCGTTGACTCTGCTATCCATTATAGTAGCCACACCTGCCTTGTATTTGGCTATTAAGTGCTTTCACTTGGCTCCTGCCAATCAGGATCCAATCAATTCTCATTTTATTTAAGGACCCAAGTACAGTGGCAACAGTTTCCACTGTAATATCTGACCTACAAAGAAGAGTGAAAACAGAGCTCTTCAGGGATGATAGAGCTCCTCTTCCAAATTTATTCTTCACAATCCTGGTGAAGGGTGTGTTCTCTGGACATTTCTGGGGTGGATGAGCAGGTCTTACATGATAAATCCACTCTAACATTCCAATCTCTTTAAGTTTTTGTATCCCCTCATTTAAGCTTTTGGATTCCCCTCCCATCTGAATTTTCAGCTTCAGGTAATGCAGACCACTTAGTGGTCCATACTTCAGCCAAACACCCAAACAAACTCAGAGTCCTTTTTAACCCATCAAGCTACAACACTGAATCCAGAATCTCTGCTTAGTTGGCCCATATCAATAAATTCAGCCTGATACAAGTTTATGTTACTTCCACCATATCCTACACCCTTAATATCCATTCCCACATATATTCTCCAGATTTCTGTCCATATAAATTGGAAAAATTATGCTACTCTTTTGGAGATTGTCACACCTCCTCATGGGTCACACTTTGTACCTCACCATCCAGGGCCTGTTGTGACTTCAGTCAAGTTATAGGTCTGGAAGTAAAGAAGGGTGGTGGGGTGGGTCATGAGAGGAATAGCAGTGTCTTGCAAGCCAAGCTACCTTAGGACATTCCATTACAATTTCAACTGGTGAAACATGGTTAATAACTTCAGGTTGAATCTTGAGGGATCTTTCCTTAGGGGAGGCAATTACAGGTTTTTATCAGACACATCAGGGTTAATCTCTACAGATGGAGGCAGGTGGCTGATTCTTCAGGGCTGGTTGGAAGTAAGGTGGCTGATTCCACAGATCATACCATTATAAGTTTATCTGGCAAAGAAGACTCAGCAGAATCTAGGGTTTCAACATCTCCAACATCATCATTATCAGCCCATATGTACCCATTACAATGATCAGAATCCCATTCCTTCCTCATAAGTGCACTCACTTCAATAGCATACACCCTGCAATATTGGGAATTCAATCTACATTGGAATTCAGCCACTCACACAATGAGACCCTGGGTCTGGTTTTCAGAAATCTCAAGTTTGGTGCTACAAGAAATATAACTTTCTTTCAGGGCATACATAGAAAATTTCATGCCCTTCATATGGTACTTGAGCTGGGAATTTGAAGCCTTGAGCTCACTCTTTTCTCCAATAGCTGTTTCCAACATATTTAGGAACAACCAGCCAACATCATTATACATTTTAACTCCACAAAACTTTTTTAAGGTTTCAAATACACTGCCACTTGAGTAATAATATCCAGTGGTGATATTTTGTGTATCCCTATTGCCAATTCATACCATGGACTATCAGTGACTTCTAGATCACTGGAAATAGAGTCATTAGTGCCTTTTAATCAGACTAGATAACCTTCTCCCAAAACCTCAGAAAGAACTCATAAATCTCATCCTTAAGATTCTGTTTCTTAAAGAACCACTCTAGTTGCAAAATCTGTATTAGTCAAGACTCTCCAGAGAAACATAAATGACAGAATATAAATAAATATTGAGATTTATTACAAGAATTTACTTATGTGATCATGGGGATTGAAAGATTGGAAAGTCCAAATTCCACAGGGTGGGCCACAAGTTGGGAGTTCAATGAACTCCCTAGGAGAAGCTGGCTGGCTGAAATAGAGGTTGAAATTCTCCTTTCTGACTGCTTAAATCTTTAGTTCTCCCTTTAAAACCTTCAGCTGATTGGGTGAGACTTCTATCATTGCTAAAAGCAATCTCTTTTGTAGATGCAATCAACTAATGTTTTAAAACCATGAAAGAACCTCTCAATAACAATCAGGCCAGTGCTAGCTTGACTGAACAACTGGACACCATAACCTAGCCAAGTTGACCCATGAACTTAGCCATCCTGGCTGTCTAAAGTAAAACTAATAGTAATGTATGGGGGTGGAGGTTTACTACTGTTTTAGCCTGCTAGGCTGTTGAAATGCAATATACCAGAAATGGGTTGGCTTTTACAATGGGGATTTATTAACTTACAAACTTACAGTTTCAAGGCTGAAAAAAATGTCCAGATCAAGGCATCATCAGGCAATGCTTTCTCCCCAAAGACCAGCTGCAGAGATCCTTGGCTCTTCTGCCACATGGCAAGGCACATGGCGGCATTTGTTGGTCTTTCACTTCTCTTTCAGATTTCATTGTTTTCAGCTCTGGCTTCCATGGCTTTCTCTCTCTTCATCTGGATTTCATTCTCTTATAAAGGACTCCAGTAAGGGGATTAAGATCCCCTGGGCCATACTTCACTGAAATAACCTAATCAAAAGGCCTTAATTAAGTAACCTAACCAAAAGTTCCCACCTACAATTGGTCCACACCCACAGGAATGGATTAACTTTAAGAACACGATTCCCTGGGGTCCATCCAGCTTCAAACTGTCACAAGAACATAATGTAAAAGTAAAATATATCACATTAATATTATAGAAGATTAGAATAGGGAGAGATTGAAAGTATACTTTTGTAAGATTCTTATACAGTATGTGAAGCACTAAAAGCTTATTTGAAAGTAAGCTTCAATTATTTAAATATGTATATTGTAAACACTCAGGAAATTCTGGTAGATTGAGTTATGTACTGCAGAAAAAACATGTTCTTAATCCACATTATTGCAGGTATGAACTCATTATAAAAAGGACCAAAGATGTTATTTTTATTTAAGGCATGGACCAACTGAATGAGGATGGGTCTTAATCTGTACTACCAGAGGCCTTAGAAAGAGGACCTGGAAGTTACAGAAGCAGGAATCCCGAAGGGAGAAAACATTGTCATGTGACTTGAGACTGGGATTCAAGCTGAAGAATCTTAAGAATTGTAGCAAACCAGCACTGGAAAGTTACTTACCCTTAAAGGAAGCAAGTCTTCTAAGCCTTCAAAACCATGATACAATTAATTCCCATTGTTTAAGTCAACTCATTGTGTGGCATTTGTGTTAGCAGTACAAGAAACCTCAGACCGTACCTACTATGACAATTTTAAAAGAGGTATAAATAATAAGCTAAATATTAGAGAAAAAGTAAATTTTTTTTTAAAACCCCAATTCAAAAGCAGGCAGAAAATTAAAGGAAAAGAGGAACAAAGACTAGATGGAACAAATAGAAAATAATTAGGAAAATAGATGTAATTCTGACCATAACAATTATTACATTAAATATAAATTACCTAAATACATTTTAAAAGACAGAGATTTCCACATAGGATAAAAAGACAAGACTTAAGTTTATGTTGTCTGCATGAAAATCCCTTAAAACCTAAAGATATAAATAGCTTAAAAAGTAAAGGATGGAAAATATATACCTTGCAAACAATAACCAAAAAAAGCTGGAGTGGCTATATTACTATTGGACAAAATAGAATGCTAAACAAAAAATATTACAAGGGATAAAAAGGACAGTATATAATGAGAAAGGGGTCAATTTACTAAGAAGAGAGAACAATACTAGATGATTGTACACCTAACAACAGAGCTTCAAAATATATAAAGCAACTGAAAGGAGAGAACTGAAAAGAGAAATAGACATATCCACTATTATGAGGAGTGACTTCAATGCTACTTATTTCAACAGTAATTAATAAAACAAAAAGACAGAACATCAGTAAGGATACAGGAGACCTGAATGATACTATCAATCAACTTGACAAAATTGACACCCAACAACAGAATACACATTCTTTAAAGTGCACATAGAACATTCACCAAGACATATTCCAGGTCATAAATCAAGCCTCAAAAAATTTTATGTAATTGAAATCATATGCCATATTCTCTGGCAATGACTAGAGATCAAAACTAGATTTAAACTAGAAATTAAAAAAAAAAAAAGAAATATATCTGAGAAGTTCCCCCCAAATATTTGGAAATTAAATAATTCACTTCTAAATAACCCATTGGTCAAGGAGGAAATAAAGAAATAAATTGTAAAATGTTTTAATTAAATGAAAAGAAAACCACAACATAAGAATATAAAGAGAAATTTACAGATTAAATGCTTTTATTAGATAAAAAGTCTTCAAATCAATCACCTAAGCTTTCATCTTAAGGAACCAGAGAAAGAAGAACAAGTATTCTAAATCAAGTAGGGGGAAATAAATAATAAAGAGAAAAGCACAAATCAATGGATTTGAAAACAAGAAAAAAAGGAGGAAAATCAGTTAAGCAAAAAGTTATATTCTTTGAAAAAAGTCAATAAACTTAAACCCCCAGCCAGAATGATTAAGAAAAAATGAGAAAAGATACAAATTGCCAATATCAAAATAAAAAAGGAGACATCACTATAGATCTACAGTTTTTAAAAGGATAATAAGTGAAAAATAATAGTGTCTCTCTTTGCAGGTGATATGATTAAGCAGAAAATTATAAAGAGTCTTCAAAACGTTAGAAGAACTAATAGGTCAGTTTAGCAAAGTCACAGGACAACATGTACTAGCGATAAACAATTGGAAATTGAGCTTATTTTTAAATTTTTATTTTTTATTTCTGTATTTTATTTGTTTTTTATTATTTTTATTTTATTATTTTTTATTTTTATTTTTTTGGCTTTGTTTTTGGGGAGGTTTTGGATTGCAGAAGGGTCACAACAGTAGTAGTGGAGGATCACTGGAGTGGGATGTCAGTGATGGGGAGATGTGGAGGGAAGGGTGCACTGGGAGCATGCTTCTATGGCATATGAATATGTTCAAGTGGTCATGGGGTGTTTTCTTGGTGGGTGGAGACCCACACAATAGCCGAAAGAATATTGAATTCCCATCCTGGGAAGTCCTACTAAACTCTGTAATAGAGTGGCGAGATTTCCCTAAGCACATGGGCAGTGCCTAGCGAAGGCAGACAGACCATTATGCCAGGTCCTTGATATTGATGGTTGTACTTATGACTCTTGTTCTTGTGAAACTGAAATGTAGCCTGCTAGTATATATTGCCTAAGAGTTACCCCCTGAAAACCTTCTTGTTGCTCAAATGTGGTCTCTCTCTAAGCTAAACTCAGCATATAAATGCACTACCTTCCCTACCCCACCCCAGGTGGGACATGACTCCCAAGTATAAGCCTCCCTTGCATGAGGGATTATTACCAAGTGTCAACTAGAGATACATGTGGGAAAAGACCTTGACCAAAGGGGAAAATATTAAATATAAATGAGCTTTTATGGCTAAGAGATTTCAAAGTGAGTCAGGAGATCATTCCAGAGGTTACACTTATGCATGCCTCAGGAAGATCTCATTGACTGCCACAGTAAACAGTGGCTCAAGCAGAGGGGTTCCTGAAGACTTTATAGACATCTAGACACTATAGGCAGTGCAGACAACCTCAGGAGTTCAGCACCCTGTCAATAGGCCTTACCCTGGAATATATGCTCCCCAATGTAACAGAGTTAGACTCATTTATAATTTCCCTACACATGGCTCTTCTGCCCCTTTTATTTGAATCTATACTATACTGGTTAAATATATGTCCCAGAGACTTAAATCTTCTGGTTGTTCATATGCCCGTTGAGCCCTGAATCTCAGCAGAGTTGTAACACCAACTCTCCAGTTCATTGGACTTGCCCAGGACAACTAACAAAAGGATGATGATGGACAAAGCCCATCCCCAAAAAACAGAGAGTATCTGCAACTGCAAGCAAGACAGTTATATCCACCTGCCCCATGGGATCTAAGCCCCCTCTCAATCCGAAACTCAGTGGATATGACCATCTCAAAATCCTCAGGATTGAGGAATGAACAAACATAAGGGGGGGAGGGGATGCAACTATGGACTAAAGCAGATTTATGATTATTCTAACAATGGAAGAATTTGTAACCTTGATATAAAGGCAGTGGCCACCAGAGGTTCTGAAGGGAAGAAGAGAGAAGAACTGGTGTAAAATGGGGCATTTTAGGGGCATTAGAATTATCCTACATGACATTGCAATGATGGATACAGGCCATTATACATTTTGTCAAAACTTATAAAATTGTGCAGTGCAAAGTATAATCTATAATGTAAACTATAGACCATGGTTAGTAGCAATGCTTCAATATTTGTTCAATTGTAAAAAAAATGTGCCACACTAATGAAAGATGTTAACGGGGAAAGTATGGGAGGGAGAGAGGATGGGATATATGAGAATCCCCCTATATTTTCAATGTAACATTTATGTAATCTAAAACTTCTTTCAAAATAAAATAAAATTTTAAAAAATACCATTTGCAATGTCACCTAAAAGTTAGGTATAAATCTAACAAAATCAATACAAGAGCTGCATACTGAAAACTACAAAACATTGATTAAATAAATCAAAGAAAACCTAAACAAATAAAGATATATTATGTTTAATGATTGGGGGGCTCAACAGTCTTAATGTGCCAATTCCTACCAAACTGATCTAAAGATTCAACACAATTCCAATCAAAATTCCAGCAGAATTTTTTGTAGAAAGTAACTAGAATAAAGATAGTGGCCCAGCCTTCTTTCCTCAATTGGGACAATGAAGGGCCATTCTGGTTTCAGAATTCTCTGTAGGATGAGCTGAAGCCTCTGCTGAAAGATAAAACTCTTTGCAAATTATAGTTTACTAGTTTCCATAGGAGGCTCATGGAATCTTCCTTCAGTCATAGCAGTAGATATGCCATGAACACAAATTTTAGGAGGGCCTTGTGAAGCTAAGAAAATTAGGAATGACCATTTGGAGTAATATAATGCATACATATTAAATTTTCTTCTTCCACCTGAAAAAATCTATAGCCAATACATTATCTTCTAATTTTTTAATTTTAGAAAATCAGTTTCTGAAATTGGTGCCTGGATTATGCAAATGCACCCAATTATGCAGATGGGCCAAATGTAATCACAAGGGCCCTTACAAGTGAAAGAGAGAGGCAGGAAAGCCACAGTCAGAGAAGGAAACATGAGGATGGAAGCAGAGGACAGAATGAAGTAAATGATGGCTTTGGAGCTGGAAGGGGGCCACAAGCCTAAGATGTGAGAAGTCTCTAGAAGTTGGAAAAGACCAGAAGCAGCTGTCTCCTAGAGCTTCCAGAGGAGGCTACTGAGAGTTTCATTTTAATACCATCATAATCATTTCAGAATTCTAACTATGGTAATCTGTTTTAGCAGCAATAGGAAACTAATATCCAGGTATTCACTGACAGGCAAATAGGATTATCACCCACCTGCTAATTCTTAATTTTCACCTACATACATGAACACATTAAAAAAAGAATCAGGAAAGCGGATTGGCTTAAGCAATTGAGCCCCCATCTACGATATAGGAGGTCCAGGGTTCAATTCCTGGGGCCTCCTGGTAAAGGCAAACTAGCTCGTGCGGTGAGGTGGCCCAAGAGGAGAGTTGGCCCACACGGAGTGCTGCCCCATGTAGGAGTGTTGGCCCAAGCGGAGAGCTGGCGCAGCAAGATGAAGCAACAAAAAGAGGCACAGAGGAGAGAAAATAAGAGACACAGCAGGCTAAGAGCTGGGATGGTGCAAGAGATTGAGCCCCTCTCTACCACTCCAGAAAGTCCCAGGATTGGTTCTCAGTGCTGCCTAAAGAGAAGACAAGCAGACACAGAAGAGCACACAGTGAATGAACACAGGGAGAAGACAATGAGTGCAAAAACAATGGGGGGGGGGGAATAAATAAATAAATAAAGTCACCAAACAATTAAGAAAAGCTACAGCATAAGAAACAACAAAATATGAAAAAAGGAAGTAATCATCCCCAAGGAAATATTTAAAGTATGAAGTGGGAAAAGGATCAAATTAGTACAATTAGTATCCCCATAAGTATTTAACAGGAAATCTTTTCATGAGGGAAAAATAACAGGCTGCTACTAAATAAAGGTTTAAGGAATTTAAAATATGATTGCTAAAAAACTCAGTACATGAGCCAAACAGCAGAAAAGAAAAGTGAATTAATGAGCTAGACTATTGAGCAAAGGAATGTTCCCAAGACACAATGAATAAGAACAAAGAGAATTTTTGAAAGAGGTGAAAAAATTAGAAGGCACAAAGAATAGAAACACAACTTCACATATCTGCATAACAGGAGTTCAAAAAAGTAGAGAGAGCAGAGGGAAGTAAATAATCAAAGAAATAATATGGCAAAAAAGTATCTAAATTGAAGCAAGATTCTAATCTTCGAATGGAATGGACCCACTGAGTGCAGGCAGAAAGTATTTAAAATAAACAAAAAGGTATCTCTACTCACATCTTGGTAAAATTTTCAGAACTCAAAGGAAACAAAATCTTTAAGATTTTAAAAGTGAAAACATAGCAGCAAGGTTTAAATTGTCATCAGTTGCCTTACCCACAACTTTGGACAGTGTGATAATGACAATGGAATGCCTTTAAAATGCTGAGGGAAGTTACTTTGAATCCAATACCCATTCAAAACTATCATTCAAGTGTAAGGGCAAAACAAAGAGTTTTCAGGTACAAAGCTCAGAACATTTACTACCATAAACCCATTATGAAAGCAATTACTTGAGAATAACCAGCAAAATTAAAATGAACTCAACAAATAACATGACATAAGTGATGAAGAAAGTGGTAAAATTTTATGGTTAAGCTTAAATAATATTGATAATATGACTGTGGAACATAAAGCAATGTTAAGAATTAATTCCTAAAAAAGTAGGTCATAATTTTGTTTACATAATAACAACATGAAACTAAAATTCAAATTATTCTAAATAAAATATGGGTGATAGTAAGGGTTGGAAAGATCTTAAGAGGAGGAAAGTCATGGGGTATGGGTGGTAGGTCCTAGATTTGAAAATTTCTCAAAATTGATTTTTTAAAATATAAGTTTAAATGTTATTGCTTAAAACATAAGAGTAATGACTGGAAGAATAAAAATAGATATGTTCCCAAAACTTTAGATTTTTAAAAAAAACATAACAAATAAAACTCACCAAATAAGATAGAAAAATTAGCAAACACGTTATCACAAATAAATGGGATGTGTTCAACTCCCCTGTGAAAGTGAAGATACTCAGTTTCGTGCTTGGCAGTTTCTGTTGTTGTTTTTAATTCAACTAAACTTCAGCACTAGCTACTTATAAGGGACAGATGAAACAAAATTACCCAGAAAGGTTGAAAATAAAGTGATAGGAAACATATACTAAATTCCAGTTATACCTGGCAAATGGAATACAAACATTTATCTCTATTCTCCTGAAAGAGTCAACAAATCTCTGGAATATGGAAAATGGCAGAGTTAGCAGAAATGAGAAAGATAAATACTAAGTGCTTGTAGAGTGGAATGCCAGTAAGAACAAAGGCACCCTTCAGCAATAAGATCAGGAAAAAAAAAAATTCTTGACACATTAAGATGCTGTCTGCCCAAAGGTTTGAAAGACTTTAAAATAGACAGTAATACAGAAGTTGTTAACTTACAAAACAATCATGCCCATGTGCAGAATTCCCATACAACACCCCTTCATCAACACACCACACCGTGATGGAACATTTGTTACAGATTATGAGATAATATCATCAGACTATTACCACCAACCATGGTCCATAGCATACATTTGGCACACTTTTTCCATACTCCCCCATTATCAACACAATACATCTTTGGCATAGATGCATGAACATTACAGTATTGCTGTTAACCACAGTCCATAGGTCACACCAATTGTATTTTTCCCATGCTTCATGTTCCCACCACCCTGCAATAGTGATGTACATCTGTTCTAGCTCACAGAAGGACACTCTTGCATCTGTACCATCAACCACAATTCTCATCCACCTCCGGGTTCACTACGTTATTCAGTCCCTAGATTATTCTCTAGATTTCTTTCAATTGATATTTATATCCATAGACTAGCCTTTTCAGGCACATTCCTGTTTATAAACCAGCTGCTACTCACTGTAATGTGTTACCATCAACTCTATACATTTCCACACTTTTACAATCAAGTTAATTAAAACTTCTACATACATTAAGTATCAGTAGTCCTTTTCAGCCCTCCTCTTATCTCCTAATAACCTACTCACAACTTCTGTAAAAAAAACATATTTTAAAAAATAATAATAGGGTGAGTTGGTAGAAAAATACACCAAATGTAAGATATGGACTATAGTTAAAGTAAGATTTTGACAATATTCTTTCATAATTTGTAACAAATGTCTCACAACAATGCAAGGTGTTGGTGGTGGGTGGATGTATGGGACCCCTGTATGATGCTATGCATGTTTATTTTGTAAGTTCACAACTTTTACTATACACTTATTGTTTATGTATGTTCATGTATGAATGATATACTTCAGTAAAATTTTTAAAAATACACAGTAATACTCTCAACAATATTATTGAGTTTTTTTAGAATAGAATTGTTACATTTGATAATAAAATGTACCTGATTAATCAAAAAAAAAAAAAAAAAAAAAAAAAAAACTTTGAAAAGTCTCAGGACCCAAGGGTAACATTTATTGAGAAGGCAGGGAGAGGCATAGGGCTGAAAATGGGGCATTGGTTGCATGTCTATCTGAGGAATACTGAGTATTAATGTGATAGTTTTTTAATATAGTAAATATTATATAAAAATATTCTGAGTTTGAGCAACTCAGACTGAACACACAAAATTCCCCTTCAATAGTTTCAATTACAAATGTGGTTTTAAATCTTTTCTTCAGACATTTTAAACTGCATTTATAAATTTAACATATTTGATTTTAAAACATTTAAAATAAATAATTGGGGAAAGATACAATTCCAATAAACAAAACATTTCCAAACCCTTCAATAATTCTTAAATCAATGAATCTAGTAAGTTAAACTTATAAAAATAGTGACTGAGAAATTCGAAAGATGACATCAGAATAGGTAGGTAGGACTCAACACTCTCACAAAAACTATGGAGAAAGAGCAAAAAGCTGTCCAAGGGACCTGCTTTGGACCTCTGCACACCAGAAGAGTACTGCATACACCCCAAGGAGAGCAAGGGACAGAGAGATGGAGAAGACAAAACGAAAATGATGAATTACTAGTTGCAGTGCCAGGGGTGGCACCCATCCCCCACTCTCAAGGCAAACAGTCTGGATTAAACCTGTGGATCATGGAAGCCAACTAAAATGGCAACAGACATCTTCCTCCCTGGGAAGAGGGGAGTAGAGCAGAGGGCGGAGAGTGGTTTCTCTTCAGTGAATTGGCCAGCAGAGCCCACTATGGATCTAGGCTCTGGCCAGACCAGAAGCGCAGGCAAGTAGAGGTTGAAAGAAAAGCCTCCATGGAAAGATTCACCAACCAGCACCATCTGCTGGCCAACCAGAAAACTGCAGAGAAAAAACACAGATGTCTCTTATCCCCTTGATCTGGTCTGCACCCCATTATTGGGGCCCTAGCCTTATTTTGATAACTTAAACTGGGCAATTGTAAAGACTTAGAATAAGTTGAACCAAAAATTAAAGAAGAACTGAGAAAGACAAAACCACTAGGCAAGAAAGAGAAATTGACCATCAGAGTAAATTCACCAACATATTCAGAGGAATAGACTTCAGCAAAAAATTACAAGTCATACTAAGAAACAGGAAGAGATGGTCCAGCCAAAGGAACAAACTGAAAATCCTGACGAGACAGGGGACTTAAGACAACTAATCAATGATAATCACACAAGTCTCCTCAATCAATTCAAGGAGTTGAAGGAAAATATGACAAAAGAGAAAAAGGATATTAAGAAGACACAGGGGAAGCAGATGTGGCTCAAGTGGTTGGGCTCCTGTTTACCATATGGAAGGCTCCAGGTTCGATTCCTGGGGCTTCCTACTGAAGGCAAGCAGGCCCACACGGCACGGTGAGCTGATGGTCCACACAGTGCAGTGAGCTGGTGAGCTGGCACAGCAAGATGACTCAACAAAGGGAGACAAGCAGACACAAAAAATTGCATAGCAAAATGGACACAGTGAGCACAAGCAGCAAGGAAGGGATAAATAAATAAAAATAAATCTTAAAAAAAAAAAAAAAAAAGACACAGGATGAGCATAAAGAACAATTTGAAAGCCTGGAAAGAAATGTAACAGAGCTTATGTGAATGAATGACACAATGGATGAGATTAAAAATACATTAGATGCATATAACAGCACATCTGAATTGATAGAGGACAGAATTAGTGAGATCAAGGACAGAATATCTGAACTGGAAAAGAAAGGAAAACAGAAAGAGAAAAGGAAGGAGAAAATGGAACTGGGTGTCAGGGAATTGAATGGCAATGTGAAATGCACAAACTTAAGTGTTAATGGTGTCCCAGAAGGGGGAGAGAATGGAAAAGGGGCAGAAAGAATATTTGAGGAAATTATGGCCAAAAGCATCCCACCCTTATGAAAGACATAAATATCAGTATCCAAAAAGGATAACATACCTCCAGCAGAAAAAAAACTCTAATAGACCTATTCCAAGACACATATTATTCAGAATGACAAACACCAGAGATAAAGAGAGGATTCTGGAAGCAGCAAGGGAAAAGTAATGCCTCACATACAAGGGAATCTCACTAAGACTAGGTGCCAATCTCTCTTCAGAAACCATGGAGGTGAGAAGAAAGTGATATGATGTATTTAAGGTACTGAAAGAGAAAAACTGCCAACCAAAAAATCTTTATCTGACAAAACTGACCTTCAAAAATGAGGGTGAGTTTAAAGTCTTCTCAGACAAACAAAAACTGAGAGAGTATGTTATCAAAAGATCAGATTTACAAGGGATACTAAATGGAGTGCTATAGCCTGAAAGGAAAAACAAGGGCAAGACACTTGGAGAAGAGTGTAGAAATGAAGATTATTAGTAAAGATAACTTAAAGGGTAAAAGACAGACAATATAGTAAGATATGACAACAGAAATCCAAAGGATAAAATGGATGAAGTCAGTAATGCCTTTACAGTAATAACATTGAATGTTAATGGATGGAATCCCCCAATCAAAAGGCATATACTGGCAAAGTGGATTAAAAGAAATATCTGAGCCATCTAAATGTTGTCTACAAGATACTCACCTCAGATGTAGGGAAACAACCAGATATTCCACACAAATAGTTATCACAAAAGATCTGAGGTAGCAATACTAATAGTGTATAAAAGATATTTTAAATGCAAAACTATTATAAAAGATGAAAAAGTCATTATATATTAATAAAAGGGGCAATTCTTCAAGAAGAAATAACTATAATCATTTATGCACCTAACCTGGGTGCCCCAAGATACAAGAGGCACACAAGGGCAAACCTAAAGGAAGAAATAGGTGTCTTTACAATAATAGTTGGAGACTTCAATACACCGTTCTCAGCATTTGGGATAGAACAGCTGGGCAGAGGATAAATAAAGAAACAGAGAGCTTGAATATATGATAAATGAACTAGACCTAAGAAACACTTGTAGAGCATTACACTCCAAAACAGCAGGATATACGTTTTTTTCAAGTGCTAATGGATCCTTCTCCAGGATAGACCATATGTTGGGTCAGAAGACAGGTCTCAATAATGTAAAAAGATTGAAATTATGCAAAGCACTTTCCCTGATCATAATGGAATAAGCAGGAAATTAATAACAGACAGAAAAAGGGAAATTCACAAATATATGGAGATTAAACAACACACTCTTGAATAATCAGTGTATCAAAGGATAAATTGCAAAAGAAATAAGTAAATATCTTGAGACAAATGAAAATGAGAATACAGCATATCAAAACCTATGGAATATAGTAAAAGAAGTGCTGAAAGAGAAATTTAGAGCCCTCAATGCTCACATTCAAAGGAATACAAAGCTAAAATTGAAGACCTACCTGCACATCTGGAGAAACTAGAAAAAGAACATCAAACAAATCCCAAACCAAGATGAAGGAAAGAAATAATAAAGATCAGAGCAGAAATAAATGAAATTGAGAACAACAACAACTACAAAAAAAAAATATATATATATATAGAAAGAATCAACAAAACCAAATTTGGCTCTTTGAGAAGATCAACAAAATTGAAAAATCCTTAGCTAGACTGACAAAGAAAAAAAGAGAAAAGATGAAAATAAATAAAATCAGAAAGGGGGTGGAGACATTACCACTAACATTGCAGAAATAAGAGAGATTATAAGAGGATACTATGAAGAACTGTACACCAATAAACTAGACAATGTAGACAAAATGGACAAATGCCTAGAAACACAAGAATAAACTACAGTGACCCTAGAGGAAATAGAAGACCTAAACAAACCAATCACAATTAAGAGACTGAACCAGTCATCAAAAACCTCCCAAAGATGAAAAGCCCAGGACCAGATGGCTTCACAGGTGAATTCTTCCAATCATTCAAAGATGATCTAATGCCAATCTTGCTCATGCTCTTCCAAAAAATTGAACAGGAAGGACCATTACCAAATTCATTCTATGAAGCCAACATCACCCTAAAACAAAATCAGGTAAAGATACTATGAAGAAAGAAAATTACAGACTAATTTCCTTAACGAATATAGATGCAAAAATTCTCAACAAAATACTTACAAACCAAAAGTACATTGAAATAATTATAAACCATGATCAAATGACTTTTATCCTAGTTTTCATAGGTGATTCATCACAAGAAAATCAATTAGTGTAATAAACCACATTAATAAATTGAAGAAGAAAAATCACATGATCCTCACAATTGACACAGAAAAGGCATTTGAAAAAATACAGCATCCTTTCTTGATTAAAAAATACTCCAAAAGATAGGAATAGAAGGAAACTTTCTCAACATGATAAAGTGCATGTATGAAATAACATTGTTCTCAATGGTGAAAGACTGAAAACTTTCCCGCTGAGATCAGGAACAAGACAAGGATGCCCACTTCACCACTGTTATTCAATATTGTACTAGAAGTTATAGTTAGAGCAAGTAGGCAAGAAATAAATGTTACCTAAATAGGAAAGGAAGAAGTAAAACTGGTGCTATTCACTGATGATATGATCCTATATCTAGAAAATCCCAAAAAATCCACAACAAAGCTACTAGAACTAATAGACAAGTTCAGCAAAGTGGCAGGATACAAGATTAATACACAAAAATCAATACCATTTCTATACACTACTGATGTGCAATCTGAGGAGGAAATCAGGAAAAAAAATTCCTATTCATAATAGTGACTAAAAGAATCAAATATTTAGGAACAAACTTAGCCAAGGACATGAAGTACCTGTATTCAGAAAACTACAAAACATTGCTAAAAGAAACCAAAGAAGACTCAAATAAATGGAAGACATTTTGTGTTCATGGATTGGGAGACTAAATATAGTTAAGATGTCAATTCTACCCAAAATGATTTACAGATTCAATACAATCCCAATAAAAATTCCAACAGTCTTTTTTGCAGAAATGGAAAAGCCATTTATCAAATTTTATTTGGGAAGGTAAGGGGCCCTGAATAGCCAAAAATGTCTTTACAAGAAAAATGAAGTTGGAAGACTGTCACTTCCCAACTTTAAAGATATACTTAGTTACAGTGGTTAAAAAAAAATTTTTTTTTAATTAAAAAAGCATGGTACTGGCATAAAGACAGACAGATTGACCAATGGAACCAAATTGAGAACTCAGAAATAGACCCTCACATCTATGGTCAAGTGATTTTTGACAAGGCAGTCAAGCCCACCCAGCTGGGCCAGAACAGTCTAATATACAAATGGTGCTGGGAGAACTGGATATCAATATCCAAAAGAAATAAAAATGACCACTATCTCACACTTTATACAAAAATTAGCTCCAAATGAATCAAGGATCAAAATATAAATGCCACAACCATTAACCTCCTAGAAGAAAATGTAGAGAAACTTCAAGATCTTGTGGTAGTCAGTAGCCTCTTAAACATTAACCCAAATCACTAGCAATGAAGAAAATGAATAAATGGGCCCCCCTCAAATTTTAACTCTTTTGTTCTTCAAAAGACATTGTCAAGAAATTAAAAAGGCAGCCTATTCAATGGGAGAAAATATGTGGAAACCACATATCTGACAAGAGTTTGATATCCATGTTATATAAAGAGATCATACAACTCAATGATAAAAAGACAAGCAACCCAATTAAAAACAGGCAAAAGTCTTGAAGAGACATTTCTCCAAAGAGGAAATACAAATGGCCAAAAGACACATGAAAAAACATCAATAGCTATTACAGAAATGCAGATCAAAACTACAAGATACCATTTGACACTTTATAGAATGGCCATTATCACACACACACCAAAAACAAAAAAAACTACAAGTGCTGGAGAGGATATGGAGAAATAGGAACACTCCTTCATTGTTGGTGGGAATGTAGAATGGTGCAGCCTCCGTGAAAGTGAGTTTGGTAGTACCTCAAGAACTGCTGTATGATCCAGCAATCCCATAACTAAGAATGTATTCAGAAAAACTGAAAGCAAAGACGCAAACTGACATTTGCACACCGATGTTCATAGCAGCATTTTCACAATTGCTACAATATGGAACCAGCCCAAGTGTCCATCAACTAATGAACTACTAAACAAAATGTGGTGTGGTATTTACACACAATGAAATACTATTCAGTTGGAAGAAGAAATGAAACTAGGATGCATATGGCAATATGGATGAACCCTGAGGATATTATGTTGAGTGAAATAAGCCAGACACAAAAGGACAACTATTGTATGGTTTCACTAATATAAACTACATACAATGAGTAAACTCACAGAGGTAAACTCTAGAGTAGAGGTTACTAGGAAATAGAATGTGGGTTGAGAATGAGAGCTGTTTCTGATGTACATAGAATTTTTAACAAGTTTTATTGTAAAAATGTGAAGATGAATAGAGGTGATGGTAACACATTATAGTGAGTATAAGTAACACTGATAATTTATAAATGAGATTGTGGCTAAAAGGGGTAGTCTGTGGATGTAAATATCAATTGAAAGGAAACTAGAGAATAATATAGGGTAAGTACAACATAGTGATTTTGGTGGTGGATGAAGATTGTGTTAATAGTATAAATATAAGAATGTTCTTCTTTTACAAAGTGTTAATATGGTGATACATGGGAAAATTACAACTAATATAACTTATGGATGATAGTTAATAGTAACATTGTAATATTTTTGCCACAATGGCAAAGAAGATACATTGATTCTAAGAGACAATTAAAGGTGAGAAAAGGGTATGGGATTTTTCCTTTTGGAGTAATGAAAATGTTCTAAAATTGAGGTGATGACAGAACAACTCTGTGATGAAAATGAGAGCCACTGAGTATACACTTTGAAAGGATTGCACAAAACGAGGATGTATAATACAAAGAATCCAGTGGTAGAAGGTGGACTGTGGTTAACAGGACAAATATGAGGACATTCTTTCATGAACTGTAATAAATGTATAATACTGATACAGGGTGTTAATAATCAGGTGGGTTGGGGGGGGAAATGCACCAAATGTAAGATATGGGCTATAGCTACTAGTAATATTTTGATGATGCTGTTTCATCATTTGTAACAAATGTTTCACAGCAATGCAAGGTGTTAGTAGTGGGGTGGTGTATGGGAGCTTTATATAATGATATGCATGCTTGTTTTATAAGTTCACAACCTTTATTATACACTTATTATTTATATATGTTCATGTATGAATGATATATTTCAATAAATTTTTATTTTAAAAAAATAGTGACTTGGAAGCAGATGTGGCTCAAGCAGTTGAGCACCCACCTCCCACATGGGAGGTCCCAGGTTTGAGTCCCAGTGCCTCCTAAAGAAGACAAACAAACAACCAGCAGACAATGAGTAAAAACAAAGAGCAGACAATGAGCAAAAGCAGCGAGCAAGACAATGAGCAAAACAATGAGCAGACAATGAGAAAAAAAACCAAGCAGGGAGAGGACATGGCTCAAGCAGTTGAGCACCCGCCTCCCACATGGGGGGGTCCCTGGTTCAGTTCCTGGGGGCTCCTAAAGAAAAAACAAACAGACAATGAGCAGATAATGAGCAGACAATGAGAAAAAAAAAAGCCAATGAGCAGACAATGAGCACAAACAACAACCAAAAACAACAACCAAAAACAACAACCAGACAGATGAGGGAACCATCTGGTGGGGGGGGGAGGGAAATAGTGACTTTAAAGTTCTCTAAACATTCCAGTATTGTTTTTAAACATGTTCAAATTAACTTATAATTTTTAACTTACAATACAAACCTAAAATCTATCTTACATTTAAATTTAACAAAATGCTAATCTATCAAGAGTCTCTAATATACTAAAATCTCTAACTAGATATTGATAAATTCTTAACATTGATTTTTAAGTTATAACTTCTAATACACTTGTTTAAAATATAAGAATAAAATACTCTATGACTTTAAAACATCTGTATGGCTATGAACACTTAGTATTTCTCTTTCTTCAGTTCTACTAACTCTCCCATTTTCTATCTTCAAAAAATATGTCATCTTTTGACTATTGTTATCTCCTCTCCTTGCAAACACTTTAAATAAGTGTCTTGCAAACTTTCCTAAACTTACTCAAAAAATATTAATTTTGGTAAGTTTGATTTACTTTATCCTCTATATATTTAATTCTTAATCTTCTCTGGTTGAAATGACACATCCATTAAGGAAGAACATGTACCATCTTAAGAAAGTTGTGTTACTGGGTGGATAGTTTATAAGCACAATACTTATCATCTGAGGTAGAATCAGTTTACTATACAGTCGCTTATGATCTGGAAACTATACACAGAACCATACAGGTTATATTTATCCAGGTGTTTCTTCCTGAACTTAATAATTTTTAAAGTCACTATGACTACAAAGGTCTCAAGACTCCAGATATCTTGGTTTTGCAATCTCAGAGCCCCTAGGTTTAACTTGCACTCTTAAATAATTCTTTTATCTTTGTTGTATAGACAAAATTCTTCATGTTCACACAAGTTGTTTTAACTTCCTTCACTTACTGTATTTAATTTTTATATTTCTCCTTGGCCAATTCTATTGCCTCTCCACCAGAACCTATATACCTATCACATTTGTGTCTAACTCTGCCACCCTTCTAAAGAGTGTTAGAGCCCCAAGTCTACTCAACAAAGCAACTACCCCTTTTTTACCTTGTTAGGAGTAAGAAGCTAAATCAGTAAAGAAATTTAACCTGAGGAGCTTTGAGCTTGGGCACATAGACAAGCTGAGGGTGGGGAAGTCACCAAATTGAAAATAGGAAAATTAAGTGAAAGTCTACATACTCACATGGTAAAAGACCCCTAACCCCATTTTGAGGCTTAGCATCCCAGAACTTTGGCTGCCAGGTTTTTTATGACTGCAAGAAGGAAATGGGAGGATTCCCCTCTTAGAGTATTCACTAGCCCAAGAAAAAAGAACTACAGATTCTCACATTTGGGTATTCCCAATGAAAAATCAATCTCACCAAATCAATCTCACTCTATGGGGAAGCCACTATGCTAAAAAGCCTCAGTTACATAAACACCCAAGAATGGAATTTCCAATTACCTTCACTCTTTAGTAAGAATGTATAACCAAAAACCAAGAGATATTTGAGAAAAGTTAGAGACCAAAATATTATCAGGGCAGGAGGTATGTGGTTGATGAAACATGAATAATGTAGGAGCAGAGAAAATTTTTAGAAAAATAAACATTTACTCTGAGAAATAAGAACTGTATCATGGAAATAAGAGCAGAATAATTATTATATAAGGAGCATTCAAAGGTCATGAAAGAGCTCATGAGATTAAAAACTTGATAGCAGAAATTTTTAAAAATCAGTAAAGGGGGAGGCGGCTGTGGCTCAATCAGTAGGGCTCCCGTTTGCCATGTGGGAGGCCCCGGGTTCGGTTCCCGGGGCCTCCTGGTGAAGGCAAGCCCGCCCGCACGGCGTGGTTAGCTGACCCAGCGAGCACAAGCAGCAAGGGGGGGATAAATGAATAAATAAATAAAATCTTTAAAAAAAAAAAAATCTGTAAAGGGATTAGAAGATAAAGTTTATGAAATCTTCCTGAAAGTAGAAAAAAACAACAAAGTGATAAACAACTGTTGAATGAATATCTAACTAATAAGAGTTCCAGGGAAAAAAAGGAAAGCATAGAGAACACTGTGTTGAATAATTAATCAAAGAAATAATACCAGCAAAATTCTCAGAATTTAACTATATGAAACTCTATATTTAAAAGGCTCATAAAATGCCAAGCATAACAAACGAGAAAAGATAAATATATATCATCGTGAAATTTTCACTATATTGGAAAAAGGATTGTTTATAAAAGACTACACAGAAGAAAAACAAAAGGTCAGAAACTGAGGTTAGGAAATCAAATGGCATCAGGCTTCTCAACAATAATACTAAATTCTAGGAAGCAATGAATTGATGCTCTCAAAATTCTGAGAGAAAATTATTTCTAATTTAGAATTCTATATACAACCAAAATGACTGAGAGGCTAAATCTCTGAGGGAAAATTTTCTAAAAGTGTATCTCCTCTGCATGCTTTATCAGGAAGCTATTGGAAAATGAAATCCATCAAAGTGCAGGAACAAGAAAAGAGAAAATACAGGAGTTGGGGTATAAGCAATGCAAAACAAGAGTTCAGGCCTAGAGAATACCACCCATGTGGAATGATTGATTATCCAATAAACGGTGCTGGGATAATTAGTTAACTATTTAGGAAGAATAAAACTTTGACTCTTGCATTATACTAGTCACTAAAATAATTTTCTCTTAGATTAGAAATTTAAAATAAAACCATGGAAGTTTTAAACTTATTTAATCTAGGAGTGAGGGGGCTCTTTCTGGTATAAAACCAAAGACAGCAATATAAAGAAAAAGATTGACAAGTGTGACTACATTAAAATGTAAAACTACTGAACATTAAAAATAAAATGTCAAAATTAAAAGTCAAACTACAGGGAGCAGATGTGGCTCAAAGGATTGAGCTCCTGCCTCCCACATGGGAGATCCCAGGTTCAGTTCCCAGTGCCTTCTGAAAAAAACAAAAACAAACAAGCAAAACAAATGAAAAAGCCAACTTGGGGAAGCCAATGTGGCTCGTGGTTGAGTGCGGGCTTCCCACATAGGAGATCCTGGATTCAAACCCCGGTCCCAGTACCTCAAAGAGAAGAATCAAACTAAAGACTGGAAATATATATGCAACAGAAAAAAATGGTTAATAATTTTAATATTCTAAAAGTTTGCATAAATCAGGACAAATACCACAAAAAAACGTCCAAAAAGTGGCTGAAAGACCTAAAAAGTAATTCACCAAAGAATACCAGAGGTGAATAAATATTTGGGAAAAAAAACAACTCAACTAATAATTAAAGACATGCAAAATTAAAACAGAAATGGAATACCATTTTTTGCTTGGGAAAATAACACACATACATTACTATGAGAAATGAAATTTGGCACAAATTTTCTCTGTAACATTTTGACAGTGCATATCAAAAGCCTTTTTAAGAAGTATGCTTTGAATGGAAAAACTTATATCCTAGATGTGGAGACAGTGGCCACTCGAGGTTCTGAGGTCAGGGAGACAGAAAACAGGTGTAATACGGGGGCATTTTCAGGACTTGGAAATTGTCCTGAATGACATTGCAATGACAGATACAGACCATTATATATCTTGCCATAACCTACAGAATTGTGTGGGAGAGATTATAAACTACAATGTAAACTATAATCCATCCTTAGTGGCAATGCTCCAAAATGTGTTTATCAATTGCAATGAATGTACAACACTAATGAAGCATGTTGTTAATGGGGGCAAATGGGGGCAGTGTGGGAAGCAGCGCATATGGGAATCCCCTATATTTTTTATGTAACATTTATGTAATCTAAATATCTTTACAATAAATTTTTTTTTTAATTTTTAATTTAAAAAAAATTTTAAATAAAAAAGTAGGCTTTGTAATCCATATAGTACACTCTAGGAATAATTAAGAATGTGAGAAAAGAATTGACTCTAAGGATATTCACTACAATGCTCTTTGGGAAAAACTGACAAAAAGAGTAAATCATTGAAACAAATGATGATACAAATGGATTACAATGCAGCTACATGCAATGACAGCAATGAAATATATTAGTTCACATTAAAAAAGATATATTAATAATGGAAACAAAAGACTTTGAAAGGATGTATGCTATCATTCATAAATTATACCATCTGTTGTATTCACATGTGTATACCAAGTGTCCAGCACATAATAAGCTTTCAACAAATATATCAAGTGCATGAACTATAAAAAATGACTGTATACATTATAAACATAATCACACAGAAATATTAAGTACAAATATTAGTTGTATAATTAAAAACTTGACTATAAATTTAATCCTCACAATACATAACATAAAGTTTAATAATATAGGAAAATAATTATGCCATACTGCTAAAAGCTTTTATACTTATACTTTTTACTTTTGTACTGTAACTGTATAAAAGCAGAATAGAAATTATAAATATGGTGATTATGAAAAAAAAAACAGACTGGAATAAAATATTAATTTAGGTAATGGGATGATCATTGATTTTATTTTTCTTCTTTCTACATTTTCCAAATTTGGAGGCAATGAACATTTTGTAATGGAAAATAAAGTCTTTCAATGAGTTGCACATTCTGGAATACTATGTATTTACTTAAAATTTTATAAGAATACTCAATGTGAAAAGTGTTCATAGTATTTTATCAAATAAAGCAGTAGGTTGGTAATACTTCATTCGGCATGTTTCCAATAATGTTTTCCATACATGCACATAAAAAGGAAATAAAATAAGATTATATTAAAATCTTATGGATTTTATTTCTGGGTAGTAAAATTGTTTTCATTTCCTTCTTTTTAGTTTTCTGTATTTTCTAAATTCCCTACCAAAAAAAATAGACTCTCTTTTGTAATCAGGAGAAAGGACAGCAGAAGGAGGAAGAAGAGATTTTTTCCTTTTGAGGACTGGAAAATATATGGATGGGTTGAAGGTCAAGCCATCAATCCTTGACAGATTCTCTCAACTTTGTGGCAATTCATTCTCAATGATAAACTTATTTTTCCCTCAAGTACATATTTCCTACAACTGTTCATGCTTATGCCTCTGAACATTATTAAAATATTAATGTATTCTTCTCATGTTGTCCTCTCATGTTGCCCACATTCTATCTGAAAAATAAATCTATACTTTTCCAACCTCTAAAAGAGTGAGGAAACTTGCCCAAGGTGACACAAATGCTCATCGGTGGCAATAGGACTGGAACACAATAGTCCCAGCTCCCAGTCCAGTATTATCTTCTTGGGAAACAAGTTTTTAAAATCCAATAAACAATTAGAAACATGTTTGTTCTTTACTTACTCTCCTTCAACTCAGCGACAAGGAAAATTTTGACCTCCTCTATTTTGGACCTAATTCCAACAAATCTCCAAGGACTCCTGCCTTGGTGGAGAGAGAACATAATCATTAAGTAAACATCAGTGTTGTCCACAATACTGGGTCCCTGATGAATGTTTAATGACTACTTGCCATTTAATTGTTATAGTACTTCGTTGATAGGGAGAAAGCCTACAAGATAACTGCAGAACCAGGGAAGTCTCACTTAGGCTGTCACCCACAGTCTCCTTATGTATGTGTAAAGCCCTCTGGAATTCTGAAATCTTCTGCCAGTGCCAGGAGGCTGACACACCTATTAGAAATACCAACATACAAGAGATATACACACTTCATACACATAGTATACGGCATAGCCCCCAATCATCAAAAAAAAAAAAAAAAAAAAAAAAACAGATTTCAACAATCTGTCAGAACTGTAAATAGTACCTCTTCTAATAACCCATAATAGGTTCTAAGACATACCAGATCAGCCTTTCAAATGGTAAATTTACCTAAACTATTAATGAAACGGCATTGCTCCCCTTCTTTAAATTCCTGGTCTACCATTTGAAACCTAATCCAACTCAGGACTATTTAAACATCAAATTCAACTTCTCATTCACAGTAAACACACCATCCAAAAAGCATCAACTCTAAATTAGTAATGAAATGTTTGCTGCTATTTCTTCCTATCATGATAAGAAATCCCTAGGGATTTCATAAACTTCACATAAACTTCATTAATATATTACCTCTCTGTTGCTTTAAGTATCAGTCATATAAAGAAAATGAATACTATGACTTAGTATTCTTTTTACTTTGCTAAAAACCACTCCCAACCACCACCGCCATCACCCCCACACACACACACACACACAAAAGCAATAAAATCTAATTAACTTCTTTGCAAGTTTACATCACAGTATGTGTATTTAGGCCATTTTAATCTCCATCCTAAATAAAGAAGAATAGAGGCATTGGAGTCTCTCTTGCTGTAATTTCTACTGCCATATTTGTAATCATGTTACTCAAAGAAAATGAGCAATATCCTAAAATAAAAATGCCATTGTAAGCTTCTTAATCCATCATGAATTTCCTCTTTACCCACAAAACAGAATTTCACATTTTGGAATTTGAGAGTACTGAGATACATATATGTTTATGTTTAAGAAAAGCAGATTAACCTTTTGGGAAATCATCTTCATTTGCTATAAAGACAAAATAGTACATTAAGGAAAAAGATGCTAATTGATTACTTTCCAAATAAAGCATGATCATTGAATTATACTAAATTGTCTTGAGTGTCAAATTAATGTCTTCATTATATGGAACGAGGCTGGCTATTTTGTATTTCAATCCATCATTAAGAGCAGCTTTTGATTAATCAAGTTAATGATGACAATTTTTAGCTAGTGATAAATGATACATTTGTCTACTTCAGATGGTCCAAGCTATTGTGAGTAAAAGAAAAAGAAACATCAATTTGGAAGATTAGATTAGTATGCCTAGTTTGCACTCTACCTCACTGAAGCAAATGAGATCGGAAGTAAGGATTATATAATGAGTAAATCTCCTAAGAAACCTCCACCACAAAAAAATAATCCTCATCAAAACAAGGGCATGCAAAAAAAAAGATAAGTAGTACATCAGAATTGGAGACTTTTGTGCATCAAAGAACTTCATCATGAAAGTAAAAAGACAACATACAGAATGGAAGAAAATACTTGGGAACCACCTATCTGACAAGGGTTTAACATCCAGAATATACAAAGAAGTCCTACAACTCAACAACAACAACCAAAAAAAAAAAAAAAAACTGAATTAGAAAACAGTCAAAAGTCTTGAAAAGATAGTCCTCCAAAGAAAATATACAAATGGCCAATAAGCACATGAACAGATGCTCAATATCATCACCCATTAGGGAAATGAAAATCAAAACCACTACATCCAGTGAGCGGTCCTGCAACATCGTCTTGAGAAAGTGCATATACTTAATTTTGTTCAGTACATATTTTGGACTCCTTTTCCAAATTTGAAAGGCAATAAAACAGTAAATTTGCAGTTGAGAAACCTGGCAGACACTAACTTAACCAAGGGATCAAAATTAACAACACCAGTAATAAACATATCAAAATCATGTGCCTGGTGAAAACAAAGACAATGTCAGAGAATATGAAATTCATAGAGACTGAAAGTAGAGTGCAGGTTACTAAGGATGGGAGGCAGGGGCAATGGAGAGTTAATGGGGAGGCAATGGGGGTTTGGGGTTTCTGTTTGGAGTAAAGGGAAAGTTACAACAATGGATGGTGGTGAAGGAACCACAATATTGTGAATGTGATTAATCCCACTGAATGATATGCTTTAGAGGGCTTTGGAATGGGAAGATTTATGTTGTATATGTGTTTGAAAAATTTAGAAAAAAGAAAAGAAAAAGAAACTAAAGAGATCATGAAAATCCAACGCATTAGAGAAACTAAAGAGATCATGAAAATCCAATGCATTACACAATGAATTACATTGGAATTCTCTTAAAGGTTTATCATTATTTGTATATGTCTTGTAACTTTGAAATTATTTCAAAATAAAAAGTTTTTTTAAAAAATCATGTGCCTCAGACATGCACTGAGGAGGACACAACATCACTTCTATGGTATTTTTGCCAACAAATGCAAAACCTGAATTTAATCATGCAGAAATATCAAACAAGCCCAAATTGAATTATTCTAAGAGATAATTGGCCAATACTCTACTAAAATGTCATGATCATGAAAGACAAAAAAACAACTGTGAAATCTCCTATATTGGAGGAGACTAAAGATCCACAACAATGAAATGCAGCATTTGATACCCTGGACTTGATCCTGTACCAGAAAAAGTTCATACTGGGATAACTGGCAAAATTTGAATAAGATCTGTGGATTAGATAACAGTATTGTAGTAATGGTAATTTCCTAATTTTGATAACTATACTGTGGTTACATAAGATGTTAATATTTGTGGAATCTGAGTGAAAGGTTTATTTGCATTCTTTGAACTATGTTTGCAATAAGAAAGAAATGAAGTGTGAAGAAACCCACAATGAGATACCCTTTCACACCCACTAGAATGCTACCATTGAAAAACAGAAAATAACAAGTGTTGGAGAGGCTGTGGAGAAATAGCCATTCCTTACTGGCGGAAATGTAAAATGGTGCAACCACTGTGGAAAATAGTTTTCCAACTCCTCAGAAAGTTAAGTATAGAATTACCATATGACCTGGAAATCTCTCTTTAAGCATATTCCCAAAAGAATTGAAAGTACGGACTTGAACAAATATTTGCATATATAGTGGCATTATTCACAATTGCCAAAAGATAGAAGCAACCCAAATGTCCATCAACAGATGAACAGATAAACAAAAATGTGGTAAATGCATGCAATGGAATATTAACCAGTCATAAAAAGGAATGACGTTCTGACACCTACAACAATGTGGGTGAGGGTCGGATGTGGCTCAACTGGTTGGGCGTCTGTCTCCCATATGGAGGGACCCGGGTTCGATCCCCGGGACCTCCCAGTAAAAAAAAAAACAATGTGGGTGAGTCTTGAAGACATCATGTTGAGTGAAATGAGACAGAAACAAAAGGATAAATATTGCATGATCTCACTGATATGAAATAATTAGAATATGCAAATTCATAGTCAGAAACTAGATTACAGGTTATCAGAGGCCAGGGTTGGGGTAGAGAATGGGAAGTTAATGCTTAATTGGTACAAAGTTTGGGGTGATGGAAAAATTTTGGTAATGGATGGTGGTAGCACAACATTGTGAATGTAACTAGCACCACTGAATTGTATATTTGAATGTGGTTAAAAGGGGTAATTTTAGGTTGCATATATGTTACTAGAACAAAAATTTTTAAAAACCATAAGACCATGCAACACAAAGAGTGAACCCTAATTTAAACTATGGACTATAGTTAATAGTATAATTATAATAACATTTTTTCAACAATTGTAACAAAGACAGCAAATTAATGCAAATTGTTGACAATAGGAAAATTGTGTGTGTGTGTGAGGGAGGGATATATGGAAACTCTTTAAGAAAACTTTTATAAAAATAGGTCAGGCAAACTTTTCCACATTATCTTATGTTAAGAAATACATACTAAGCTGTATATTTGGGTTAATTCAAATTTGGTGGATTTCCAAAACAATGTGGCCAAACACATAATTTCAACTCAGCTACCCGTAAAGTAGCATTGATAAAATTAGAACTATTTTAGAAGGTCCTTCCTGAAAGGCACTGTTAATGCAGAAAAATAATGCATAGCTTATTTTTCCCCTTCATTTAAGGGACAAAGACATGAAATAATGTTGAATTATAAACCTTTAAATTTGAGTATTGGTTACTAGTTTGCCTAATCCAATCTTTCCATTTATAGCAATCCTCTAAAACATGGTTTGGCCCACAGGTCAAATCCATCCTGCCACCTGTTTTTGTAAATAAAGTTTTATTGGAACACAGCCATGATAGTTCCTTTATGTATTGTGTATGGCTGCTTTCATGATACAATGGTGGAGATGAGTCATTGTGACAGAGATCAAATGGCCTACAAAATCTAAATTATTTACTATCTGGCCCTTTACAGAAAAAACTTTGCTGACCCCAGCTCTAAGATACCGGTTTTCAAACTTTTTAGCAGTATAATTCTTTCAAACAAAATCTTACAAGAAAGACCAGGAATAAAACATATGAAGGCATTATCTTATTATTGTACATTAATTTTATAAATTCAAATGTATAACCTTTGCTTAGTATAGAGTCAATCAATGCTAACAACCATCAGTTTTGTTGAACACAAAATTAGAAATTAGGAGTGGCAGATGACAGATGCAGTCATAGTGGTATCCCTGTTTCTTTGTTGTTGGTTTTTTTTTCTGTATTTTGTTTTGGTTACAAAGATTTGATTCACACATATAAGTGGCTGCAAATAGTAACAGTTTTTTTAAAGCTCCCCTTGCAAACTCAGGATACTCTTCAATTAAAAGATGACAGAAGTCTTATTCCAAGAAACTGCACAAGTTAACCTGGCAGCCCAAGTTAACACATGGCTGATCTCCAAGATTTTAAAATTCAATACGTAGCACGTTTGTTATGTGTGCTTTTTATTACCATTTTAGAAACAGATTTTTTAAAATTTAAACGAATTTTTAGCTTGCTGTGGAGTTAATTGTATCTAAAAAGTACATAAAACTGTCTGCCAGGTACTCTTCCCCCACTTCTTCTGGAAGATGTTTTTCCCAAATTTCAAACATATGGTCTTAGTAAGAGCGTCCACGTTCCCTGGTGATAGGACGTTCGTGGCCACGGTGATTAACCTTAGCCAATCCAATCATAACTCTTTCCCAGGATTCTCTAACTAGACATCAGAGGGAAGACATTTCACTTCTTCTCTGATGTTGAAGTAGAGAGATATGAGTCCTGAATGTTGCCAGAGATGATGCTTTTCAGTCTTGCAGAAAAAGCATATATAAGAGAATAATAATGATACACTGAGAAAAGCAGAGGTGAGGTGGAAAAAAGAGTTTTAGTGGCATTGAAGTCTATGCTTCCGGTTGACCTTAAGGTCTAGCTGTATCCCTGTCCATCTGTAGACTGATTACAAAAGCTAAGAAACTCCCACCCTTTTTGTCTGAGGTAGTTTGAGTTAGGTTCTAGTTGAGTATCCTAACTGATACACACACACCAGCATACTTGTTTTAATTGCAAATGTATAGAAGAAAAGTCTGGAAAGATATATATGGTAATGGGCATTTATCATTCTTTCTGCGTCTCCACTATATGAATCTTTTTTCTAAACTTGTGCAATTTGCCGCCTTCCTTGTAAGTCTTAGTGGAAAGCAGAAGCAAGTTCCACTACAGAATCTGAAATAATAATTTGGTTTATAGCACTTAAGGTGTTAAGAACTATTCCAAGCAATTTACTTGCCTTATTTAATCTAAGTCTCACTATAATCCATGCAGAAATTATTACTATTACACTATTTTACAGATAAGGAAACTGAGGTTCAGAGAAGATAAGTACGCTGCCCAAAATTACAACAAGTAAATGGAAGAACAAATTGCAACTCAAGAAATTTAGTTCCAGAGTACCTACTTTTAACCTCCATCCAATTTGCCTCTGAAAATTTCAGCTAGTTGTTTTCCAAGACTTAGTTGCATCTAGGCTATGCCAGTCAAAGCACCCAGCCTGAGGTTGCAGAGAACAGATAGAACTGTATCTTTGGATTTGTGGTGGCCCTTACAGAAGGACCAAGTTGCTGGGAAGCAATGGCTACAATGCCAGGGCAATATCCAATTTCTTTTGCTAACTGTGTCAGTGGAGGAAGTCATGTTTCTATAGCACAATGGCCATGACAGTGATATCCTCAGTGTTTTTGGGGCATTGTACCTCACTGCTTCCTGCCTGCATACTCCTGAACTTGATTCTCCCTTGTGGAGATTCTGAAACCTACCACATATCTTTTTTTATCATGTTCCTTTTCTGTTTAAATCTGCCAGAGTTTTCTGTTACTTGCAATTAAGAACTTTCACTTATAAATATATGTTAATAGTGGTTACTTCTGGGGAGTAGACTTGGGGAAGGGTGTTTTTTTTTCCCTCTTTATGTTTCTACATATATTTTTATTAAATATATTATTTTATTTTTTTAAAGATACTTAGATTACACAAATGTTATGCAAAAAATATAGGGATTCCCATATGCCCCGCTCCCCACACCTTCCAAAACCTCCCACATAAACAGCATCTTTCATTAGTGTAGCACATTCATTACAATTGATAAATGCATCCTGGGGCATTGCCATTGAGCATGGACCATAGTTCACATTGCAGTCTACACTCTCTCCCGCACAATTCTGCAGGATATGGGAAGATATATAATGGCATATATCTGTCATTGCAATGCCACTCAGGATGATTCCCAAGTCTCGAAAAAGCCCCCACTTTATACTTGTCTTTCCCTCTCCCTGCCACCAGAGCCTCCAGTGGCCACTGCCACCACATCAATGCTGTAATTTCTCCCATTGCTAGAATCACAACAAGTCCACTCTAGTCCATAGTTCATTCCCCAATCCTGAGAATTCTGGGATGGTGAAGTCCACTCCACCTCCAGTTGAAAGGGGGCTTCGATCCCATACAGCCGATGGATGGGGCTATATTGTTTTAATTTTATTCCTCAAAAACAGTTTCTCTCTCCTCTTCCCTCTAGAAAACAGGATGCTTTGTATTCCATGTTAAGAGCTTGTTCTTTACCCTCAAGCAGTGGAAAGACATTTAAGAG
This sequence comes from Tolypeutes matacus, assembly GCA_026826555.1. NCBI lineage: Eukaryota > Metazoa > Chordata > Mammalia > Cingulata > Chlamyphoridae > Tolypeutes > Tolypeutes matacus. The sequence goes on from JAKSZT010053881.1 coordinate 8,026,871, forward strand.
TTAAAGAAAAGCAAGGCCATGGACAGAGATGCATTTTAGAGCAGTATGGAGGTAGACTTTGAAAAGGACAAGACAACAGGCAAGGCAACCTGTGAAAATCATTTGCAAATTATTCAAGCAGTTCATTATCAGGGTCTCATCAGGAGAAATGCTAAGACAGATGGAAAGGAAGGGACAGATTTCAGACCTTTTGAGTGGGACGTTTGCAGTACTTGATGCCTAACCGTACATGGGAGAGGAAGCAATGAAACCTGCCAAGGATAACTTCCAAATTTCTTGTTTGAGTGACTATGTAATAGTGTTGGCATCATATGAGACAGAATAAAGAAATGGGAACAAGCTTATAAGAGAAGATAATGACGTGTAGTTGGTCTCATTGAATTCTGAGTACCTGCACACTATTTAGATAGAGGTATCCAGCAAGCAGCTGGAAATGGCAGCCTGACGTTCATAGGCTCAACGTGCACCAGAAATATAAAGCTGATTTAGGTGATAATTGAAATCGTGAGAATAAACAAGAACATCTAAGGAGAGTATGTAGGGTGAGAAGAGCAGTGAAATGGAAAGAGCAGAATCCAGGGGAATACTAAGACTTGGGATAGACAAAGAAAAGTAAAGAGGATTCCATGAATGAAATGGAGAAACAGCAGTCAGAAAGAATAAAAGAGGATAAGTAATGCACAATATCCCAAAGTCAACAGTATGCAGAAATTCAAAATTGATTACATATATGAAATTCGCCAGGAAAAAAAAAATCTAATAAGAGAAGGACATGAACAATGTCCAAAGATTTTGTCATCAGAATGTACCCACAAAGTACATCACGATGGCACTTCTGGGAGTGCTGGTCTTGAAAGTGTTCCTTTTTACAAATCATATTTAGGAACCTAGAATTTAAATGTAATGATATGATATCATCAAGAATAAAAGGCCAATACAATAGAAGTTCTCTTTTGATTTGACCTGCTCACCCACGTCTGAAGTAATTAAATTTTCATTCTGAACGAGGAAAGTAATCTTTTACATCCTCTCTGTAAGTTCAGTAGCCCATGGAATATGTTTCTTCATGCACCTGAAGGAATCACAAATGTTCTACACTTGAATATACACACACTCTCTCCTCTGTTTTTATTACATTTTAAATAAGACTTTTAAAATGCTAACTTATCAGAAATACACTAGAGGAAAAAGAAACAGCATGGATATAACCCCCTACTAATGAGGCACTAATGCATAATTATTATAATACATGCACTTCTCTCCACAGACGAATATTTATAAACACTGAAACAGTCTGGTTTACAGTGAAGTCTTACGTACAGATTGTTTTTCTCTTGTGGTTTGTTCTTTTTTCTTATTGTCGTAATATTTAATGAATTTCACAATCTCTGTTCATTCTCTGAAAATACTGAATCTGTGTACATAATATGTCCTGCCTTAATGAATGTATAGAGATAAGATATTAAGCAACATTAAACATACCACCATCAAAAATAATCAGTTATCTCAATTTTAAACACCTAGAGTTGAACTAAAACACAATATGTTAAAACAAAGCTGGCTGATTTAAGTAATTTCAACAGATGGAGTTTGGGGAAGGGGGTCAGAGGGAAGCAAACAATTAAATTAATTCAGATACAGCACTGATAAGCTTTGAGAGAGGTTTTTTAAATATAACCCTTCTTCTCAGCCTGAATCCTGGGCTAATTGAGAGCTAAAGGATGGAGATCAAAATATCAGCACTATTACTGCAAAAGCCTGTCAAAGTTGGAGGACATGACTTAAATGTGTGAGGATGGATATGAACTCCTTCACTCAGTCTTATACAGTACTAAATAACTGCAGGCCTACTCAGCCATTGGAAAACCAAACATTGAAGGAAAGCATTACCCAAAGACCACATTTCACATTGTATAATTACTCCCATAATTCATTCAAGTTCTATAGAAAATTTACATGAAAATTCACATAGAGGAAAATGGATGTGGCTCAACCCATTGGGCTCCCGTCTACCATATAGGAGGTCCAGGGTTCAATTCCCAGGGCCTCCTGGTGAAAGGCAAGCTGGCCTGCGTGGCAAGCTGGCCCGAGAGGAGAGCTGGCCCATGCAAAGTGCTGGCCCGTGCAGAGAGCTGGCCCACGTAGGAGTGCTGGTGCAGCAAAATGATGCAACAAAAAGAGACAGAGGAGAGACAACAAGAAACACAGCAGACCAGGGAGCTGAGGTGGTGCAATAGATTGAGTGCCTCTCTCCCACTCCGTAAAGTCCCAGGATCTGTTCCCAGTGCTGCCTAAAGAGAAGACAAACAGACCCAGAAGAACACAGAGAGCAGACAGCAAGCACAAAATCAAGGGGGGAGAGGGGAGATAAATAAATAATCTTTAAAAAAAAATTCACATGGAAGGACAGAATAGGATGTATGTTTCCTGTAAGCAATTGACTATACACACACACATACACACACACACAAAGAGGGAGAAAATGACTGGACTTTGTGTGCTCAATTCATCTTCCAAACTCACCAGTTAGATAACTCACTGCAACTCTGTGTGTTCCCCCATGGAAACCAGAGGATTGGTCAGGAAGAGATTCCCATTCCCCTGATAAATACAAATGATTATTAACTGGTTTCAGTAACATTTGTTTTCCTTTTTCTCAACTTCAGGGTGGGTTAAAACATGTTGCTTATAAGCTTCAACTGTCTTTGAATCTACTTGTTATAAGACCATGATCATAAGTCTACAGATATGCATTAAATATATACCTATAGATTCTTTTGTAGGGACAAAGTTTGAGCCCAGAATCATAATTCCCTGAATTAAGATCCAGCTACTGAGAGGCGGCTGTGGCTCGATCAGTGGGGCTCCCGTTTGCCATATGGGAGGCCCCAGGTTCGGTTCCTGGGGCATCCTGGTGGAGGCAGGCCCACCCGCACGGCGTGGTTAGCTGACCCAGCAAGCACAAGCAGCGTGGGGGGATAGATGAATAAATAAATAAAATCTTTAAAAAAAAAAAAAAAAAGATCCAGCTACTGACTAAGGAAAATTAACATTGAGGAAAAACAGGCCCATAAGTTACATTCCACATTGTATGAACCCTCCCCATTCATTCATTTTACAAGTCTTTATTGAGAGTCCACTATATTCCAAACACTGGGCTTAGGCTTGAAGATACAAAAATGAACTATGCAAAATTCCCGACCTCTAAAAAAAATCCCCACCAAAAACAAACAAGTTCACTTCAAGAAATAGTAGATGTTTACGGAACCAAAATTCATAAGAGAATTTCGTATACGTAAAAAGTAGCCTCTCAAACCAGAGGGGAAAAGTTGTTCCATTAAAGAAGAGGACATGAGATATCTGGGGATATGTATAGGTATAGGTATAGGTACAAGTAGAGGTACAGGTAGAGGTATAAATATAGGTACAGGTACAGGTGTAAGTACAGGTTCAGGCATATGTTTAGGTTTAGGTATAGGTATGCATAGGTATGGAGAAAAAGTGGGGGTGGGTGCAGGGAATCTTTTTCAGCTCTTGTATTCTGTGGCTCTTTCTCTGATTCCACCTGGTCATAAACAAACTTCCAGTCTCAAATTCATCAGAACTGGAGTTGTGTTACTCCACTATGCAAAGTGGAAAAATTCCTATAAATGCCAAACCAAGAACTGCAACGGTAAATTGCCTGTTGCCAAATCTGGAATTGCCCAATTATCTCTGCATTTTCTCTCTCTTCCTATTCTTCAAGATATTGTCTCTAGCTATACACCTGATGAATACTAGATATTATATACCTGATGTAACAAGTGTGGAAATAGACCTTCACCATTCTTCTGGTATACTCAACAAATAATCTATTAATTAAGACTTCTATTGAGTTTTTACAGTCATAAAGTACTTTCCAGATACCTGCAATTGTCTTAAATTGACATTAAGCATATATGGTAAATAACCTAAATTCATGCATTATTTCTGCTCTTTATTGCAGCCTACTGGAATGACAAAAGAGAAATCAAAAGCTATAAATCCACAAGGACAAAGAGAACAGGAGACAAAAGCAGAAGAGGGACGTCTTTCCATCACACTTGAACATGAACAAAGTGCAGAGGAGAAAACCAACAAAAAACAACTTTAATCATGCCACCAGAACCCAAGGAAAGCAAAGGAGTTCAAGGCACCAGAAAAGTTGGGTTAAAAATCTATATGAAGGAGAGTGGGTGTAGCTCAGTGGTTGAGCGCCTGTTTTGCATGTATGAGGTCCCAGGTTCAATTCCTGGTACTTCCTTTAAAAAACAAATGCTGGTTGCAAACTACGCAATTGGTATCATGACCCGCTAATGGGTGCCACATGCATCAGTCCACCAAAGGGGTGCTGAAGCAAAGTACCAGAAATCTGTTGACTTAAAAAAAAAATCTCTATATAGTCTTGCTACTCAAAATTTGTGAACCAGAAGCATAGACATCTCCTAAAAGCTTGTTAGAAATGTGGAATCCCAGGCCCCACTCCAGACTTACTGAATCAGGACCTGTATTTTAACAAAATCCCTGGCTGATTTGTAAACATTATAGATAGAGAGGCAGTTCAATTCTCAGAATTCCTCCCACATCCCACAGAGCCAGGCAACTACGCCACAGCATCCCAAGAAAAGATAAAAAGTTTTCTCTTTGGAGAAGTTGAACTGGAGAGGTTCCAGGCTCAGGACCACTGCCATAACTGAAGACAGGTGTGAAGTGACAGACAAAGAGCAGGAGACTCTGTTCAAGTATCATAGTGAAAGGTAAGGTCCACAGGTCCCTTATGCTGCTCAGCTCTCCAAGGTTCAAGCAACAGGCCCCAGGGTCAAACATCAGAAAATTCCCCTTGGGGGAAACCATCTCAAGGGAGAAGACCTACAGATACTGACATTTGGATATTTTCAATGAAAAGCTATCTCATAACCTTATCCTTCCTAGAGTAAAAAAAGAGTAAGAGACAATTCTGATACAAATCAGAACAGAGTGGCAGTTTTTGTAATACAGTATACATTCTGTCTCTCAGATTGATCTCCAGGTTAGGCCCTGCAGTAAGAATAGCAAACATTCCAATCAAGTGGTAATGGCTGCCGGTAACACTCAGGCTGGGGGGCAAAAAAAAATGTAATTTATTTGCAATGTGTGCCTCAAGTGCACACATTAATCTCTTCTCAGAGATTTAATCACACAAGTGATAATAATAAACTAACAGCCTATATTTATTGAGAAACCACCATTTATCCTTTCCCTGCACTATATCACTCAATCTTCACAATTGAAGTAGATATGATTATAATCCCTTTACTTAGATAAGAAATTTGAGAGTTAGGAAGGTTAACTAGACTTCTAGATAAAATGGCATATTGAAAATTCACTGCCACTTTTGCCCCCTCCAGAAACACCACTCATTTTTTTTAAGTGAAACAATATCACAAGGATAGGGGAAAACAGAAAGATGGTAAAATTTTTGGAAACTGGCAAGTAAATGAAGAATAGTAAATGATTTATCAAACCCAAGAACAGTGACTCTTAAACTGGCAGGGAGGAAAGCAGAAAACCAACACATTTCATAAAGGAGAATCCCTGAAATGTTTGGGAATTAGAATTCCAGGCTCTTCTGGAAGTGAAGATAAAGGGAAGTGACTAAAAAATAAAGTAGACTGGTTAAAATCTTTGTTTAAGAAGCAGTCAAATCCCCAAATCTCTCCCACTTCTACCCTTTTCCCATGAGGGAAAAAAGACAGAGGGTTTATTTTCTGGGGAAGGTAAAACAGAGTTTTTGACCTGGAGGAACCAGGTACTGTTAAGAGCATGAGTGCTGTAATAAAAACAGGCATCTTATACCCCTGGCTCCCAGAAAACTGGTAGTCTGGTATTCTCCTTCTAGGCAGGAGAATTCAAAAGTCTTTGCATCTATGATGGTCAATTTCATGTGTCAATATGTCTAGGTTTTGGTGTCCAGTTGTTTGGTCAAGCAAGCACTGGCCTGAATGTGAAGGTATTTCGTGGATTTAGGCCATTAGTCAGTTAATTATATCTATGTCTGATAACATCTAGACTCAACAAAGGAGACTGCCTTCAGCAATGAGAGAAGTCTCACCCAATCAGTTGAAGACCCTCAGGAAGAACTGATATTTCAGCAGTCAGAAAGAAGAATTTCTGTCTCTACTCCAGACAACTTCTCCTTTATTGGAATTCCTAACTTGTGGCTTCTCCTGGGGAATTCAACATCTTCATTGAGTTTCCAATTTGCAGTCTGCCCTATGGAATTTGGCTTACCAATCCTCACAGTCATGTGAGCCAATTCCTATTTTAAAAGTTTCTATTTCTATTTATATTTATATTTATATTTATGCTTATGCTTATATTTATATTTATATTTATATTTATATTTATATTTATATTTATATTTATATTTA
>JAKSZT010053881.1:8033308-8059356 GCA_026826555.1 Tolypeutes matacus
ATTTATATTTATATTTATATTTATATTTATATTTATATTTATATTTAATGTCCTGTCAGTTCTGTTTCTCTGGAGAACACTGAATAATATAGCAGCCCCATCAGAATCTGACCAGTCCAAGAGGAAATTCCAACTAATCAGATCTCTCCTTCACAGGGAAAGTCAGAGTAACAAGCTGCATTCATGTATTTAGAGTTTCCAATATGCTTTTTAAATATGAGCAGCCATCCAAAGATGATCAGACACTGAAGAATAAAACAAACGGAAAAAATAACTCAGTGTAGCAGTTTGGCATTATTTATGAATTCCAGAAATAGATATTGGATTATGTTTGTAAACGGGTTTGTTCCTCTGGGCATATTAGATTATATTGGTTTCAGAGGTTTCACTTTTACTTGATTAAATAATTATTGAGGCTTTGATTGGCCAAGTCAGTAGGATGTTGAGTCCCCAACCACCAAGGGGGCGGGGACTCACAGAGAAACCACACCAAAGAGAAGGGAGGTTGGAGTTTTGAGCTGGAGCCCCGGGAAGTAGACACACAGAAGAAAAACACATAGGAATAGAGACAGCTCCACAGACACGGCAGTGGCCCCGGGAAGAGGGACGAGCTGTTTGCCTGATAGTTTACAGCTGGCCTTGTGGAGAGAGCAGAGCAGCTGACCCGGAGAGGAACAAACCCTGAGAGAGAGAGGAGACTTACCCAGCCTACAGCTGATATTGGAAGAAGCTGGGAACACGGAGCCTTAAGGGGAAGAGGGAACCTGAACCCTTGCAGACATTAGAAGCCATCTTGCTCCAACACACAGCAACAGACTTTGATGAGGGAAGTAACTTACACTTTATGGCCTGGTAACTGTAAGCTTCTACTCCAAATAAATACCCTTTTATAAAAGCCAACAGATTTCTGGTATTTTGCATCGGCACCCCTTTGGCTGACTAATAGACTCAGGAAACATAAGTTCCAGGAAAAAAAAAAAAAAAACATTTTAAAAAGCAAAACATGATTAATATCTTCAGAGAGATAGGAGAAGATATTGCAACCATGAAATAAGAATGGGATACTATTAAAAAGGAACATCAAAGAGATTAAGTAACTTGCCTAGGAAAATACAAGTAGGATAAGGCAGTATCAGGACTGAAACTCAAAACTGTCTGATTTCAGAGATAAAACCCCGTAACCATTGCACTTACTGTTTCTCAGTGGTCTGTGTCTTTCTTGCCCTAAAGATTTGAGCAGCAAATGAAAATGAAAACAGCTCTTCCTCTACAAGACTGTAAGGACATAAGGTAATCCATATGCTTTGAGGTCCACCTAAACCAAACACTGAGCATAGCACAGTGTTCATGCTCAAAAGGTGTTTGATTTAGTCAGAAGTTTTGTTTTAACATACAGATGAAAGAAAGAATTCTCTTCATTTAGGGTGACATTCTCTTGCATCTTGGGCAAGTACAGTGACAGCATCAGCAGTATCAGGTAACTTTGACCCAGTACAACATGGAACTGGCACAATAAGACTTTCCACAGCAGCAAATGCAGGAGACAGCAGTTTTGGAAATTATCAGAGGTTTTGTTTCAGTGGCTTCATAGAATCATCAATGATTCAGAAGTGCCTTTGCAAATACCAAAGGCCTTAGTAGATCACCCCAGAGAAACAGAGTAATAAAAGAGTGAAAATAAAAGACATTCATGGCAGTTGAGGGAAAAGTGAGAGCACATGAGTAAACCCTCTGGGAACTCATAGAAGTATTTGGGGAGCATTATGAATAGGGAGCATTAGTAGTTCTGCAGTAGTAGCTAATAGCAGAATCAGAGCTTGTGCCTCTGGTACTAATTTGCTTCCAATCTGGTGTTCCCAGGAATACCCAGATTAGGACAGAGACTGTATGTGAAAGAGTATCTTAGGACATGAACATAGGCTAAGTCATTGATCCAGGAGGACCCTAGACCATAGGTATCTTGGGCATGGTGACACAAACAGACAGTTCATGGAAAATGAGAAATATATAAATTATAAGCAAATTAAAATATGTCCTTCCTCACTTATAGTTAAAGAAATACAAACTAAAATTATATGCAATTATTCACTACAAGATTGGCAAATACCAAATTATGTGATAGTACTCACTATTGGGTAAGACATAGGGAAAGAGACTACCTCATACACTACTGGTTAGAGTGTAAATTGGTATAACCTCTTGCAAGAGCAATTTGACTATAGCTATCACAGCAGCTTAATTTCTAATTTACCCCACAGAAATTTCACTAGCAATTTACTTGCAAAAATAAGTCAAGATACATATACAAAAATGTTCACTGAAACATTGTTTATCATAAAACCTGGGAAGACAACTTGAATAGCCATCAGCAAAAAAATTGGTTTGAATAACTAAGTTCACTTATGCAGTGGAACACTACACAACCATTAGAATGAAGTGGATCTATCTCCAAGATGTACTAAAAAATGGAAAATATATAGTTCAGAATATTAAATATAATATACTACTATTCTATCTAAAATATGTATACATATCTATATAAACATAGATACACTTGTATTTATTTACAAAATAGATGTCAGGCACATTTCTGGAAACTGTTAATAACAGTTACAACAGGAGAGAGGAATTGCAGGTCTGGGATGGGAGGCAGACTTGTTTTTTAGTCAATGTATGCGAATTTTTACCATGTATTTTTTTTTATTTTCAAGCAAAATATTGTAAGAACATTAAATACAAGAACACAAAAGATATTTTATGGTTGTGGTAGTCATAATTGAGAAGATGAGATCTGTTGAGTCAGAAACTTAGAAGTTATACAAGATTTTACCCTTTCCCTCATCCTCTATATCTGATCACCAAATGCAATCAGTTCTACCTCCAAAATTACTCACAAATCTGTAACCAACCAGTCATCCTCTCCTCTACCTTACTTAACACAGTGATAATATTTCCCCAGTTTACTCTAATTTCTTTCTTACTAGGAGCTCTGCATCTAGGATTTCTTGAATCCATATTCCACACAGTAGCCTGGGAGATATCTCAATTGCCCCATCCCTCTGCTTAAACCCCTTCAATAGTTCCTCGTCTTCTTTCAAATAAAATCTAAACTACTTGGTGTTTCAAGTAATTGTGATTTGGCCCCTGCCTGCCTCATCTATCACTGTCTCCACTCTTTCTCTCCCCTGCCCATCAGCCCACAAACCTGCTACTCTTAATTCTTGCAAGCTCCCTGTCTCATAATACCTAGTCCATGTTGTTTTCACTTGCTAAAATACTTTAGATCTATCTAATGCCTACTATTCTTCTCTTTCTTTCTCTATCTAATGCCTACTATTCTTTAATATTGGTTTACTTGGTAGCTCTACTCTGATTGTGAACCTCTTTATGTAGCCACTTTTATTGTCCTATCCTACCACTATGCCAGATACATAATGGGCTCTCTGTAAGTATTTGTTGAATAAATGAGACAAGCTAGGCAAACCAACTATCATTCAAATGAGGTAAGGGCAACTCCTCCATTCAAAAATAAGGTCATCCTTGAAAGAAAGGATTCTTGTTAATACATCTTTCAATGTCTTTTTCTTGCTCTTTGTTATAGTTACCAGCTGCTAAGACAAATATTTTATAATGGTTTGGCTTAAACAATAGAAATTTATTGGTTCATGGTTTTGAAACTAGGAGAAGTCCAAAATTGAGGTGTTAGCAAGGCAATACTTTCTTCCTGAAGACTGTGGCATTCTGGGGCTGGCTGCCAGTGATCCTTGGCTTTTCTGTCACGTGGCCATGCACATGACGGCATTATCTCCTTTCTCTTCTGGGTACCATTTACTTCCAGTTTCTCACTCCTCCCCATGGCTTTCTTTCGCTACTCCTGAATTTATTTTGCTTATAAAGCAATCTGGATTAAGACCCAACCTCATTCAGTTGTGCCACACCTTAACCAAAAAATAACATATTCAAGAGATACTAATTACAGTAAGATCCCCCCTCCCCAGAATGCAGATGAAGAGCATGTGTCTTGGAGGGTACACAATTCAACCTACCACACTCTCCTATCTCACACCTTAAAAACCCCACTGGTGAATAATGTCCTTACATTGCGCAGGAAAAAATTAATGTATCCATGCTACATAAGCCCACTGAGAGGCACTACCAACAATATATGACAGATTTAGTATGAATGGCTCAAGTAAGGATGTAAAGACTTTCTACTGATTAAGGTTAATATAAATAAACTGTAAAATATTAAAGAACAATTTACACTCTACCTGTAGTTAGTCCCTTAAAATTGCAACAACGTCTATCAGAAAAAACTCCAATTCATTTAACCTAGGAAAGATTATAGATCACGGTAAATAATATTTGTGAGAACAATGAAATCAGGAAAAAGGGAAGTTCAAACTATATAAAGCCCTTGAGTGGAATGTAAAATATTCAAATCTCAACTCATTTCCTCATTGCCTAAATGTCCTGTAGCTACAGACACATTCTCTATCACCTTGACATTTTCTCTTGTATGCAAATTTTATTTACCTGAATTATTAATGCTGCTTTTGTTGGTGCCTGTATCCTAATTTTTCTCTCTTCATTCACCTGTCATGAGTGTTTTGATTCACATTTCAGGATATGATGAACAAAACATTTCTTTGGGAAGTTGGTTAGTAATACCAATGTTTTGTACTACTAAGAGATTGTTCAGTTTTCTCAGTTTTAAAAATAATAATCATTCCTTCTTTTTTTATAAACTGTCAGTCACAACAATTATACTTTAATCTCTATTGAATGGATAAAAGATAGATTTTAAAGTATGGATTACATGTCAGATGAGAAAACATAGTACATAGAAGCTGCAGTGAGCAAGCAATTCACAATATGAAATATATGCCTTCAGGAAAAAGCCCTCAAGTCAATAATAGTAAACAGCAATTAGTAATGCTCATGAGAGTATTATTTTACTCCAACAGCCAAAATCTGTGTTTTTTACCAGCATCACTCTATACAGCACGCAGTGTCCATGCTCAAAAACCTTTGATTTTATCAGTTTTGTAGCAGCAAACGTTGTGGATAGAAATAGTCAAGGCTTGAGATTATAGCAAGATAAACTCTGCAGCTTTCATTTAAAATGGGGGAGGAGTTAACAGTCTTTCAGCTCTTTTTTAAAATGTACTTCTAATTTTCTCTGTTTCATTTTACCGTAAACAAACTTTCGTTATTGAAAAGGAAGAAAGAGCAAGTCTGTCTTTTTGCAAAAGTTCCTTGAAACTCCTTAAGGAAGAATGACGCCTCACAAACTTCCCCTGAAATCACAAAGATTCACTGGAGATATTAGGGGACCATATACAAACATGCTATGATTTCAAACAGACAAGCTCATTGGGAAAAAAAAGCTTTCTGTCTTTGATTTATTTTAGAATGATAAAACGAAAGGCACAGTAATACATATTTTAAGCCCTGTGGATTCACAATGGGACTTTAGAATAAAGAGGTAAAAAAAAAAACAAAAAAAAAAAAAAAACTTTGAACTAACAAAGGTCCATCCCCATGCACTTTTTTCTCACAAGTGCCTTGTAAAGGAAATTATGCTAGATGGAGGGACCATCTGGCTTTTGCCACTATACCTCTAGTAACATAACATATTTCCAGACCATATCAATCCAGTCAGAATGTACATCATTGACTCCTCTTGGACCTTTCTTCTTATGGCATAGCTCTGTTTTTAGTCCAATGCCCTGTGAAAGCATTCACTCACTGGCTCACATCTGAGTGTCTCTTTGTACTAGCCCAAAGCCCAAAGCCTACTGACTGCATTAAATTGATTAAAGCCGTCCCAGAGACTACCTAGGCTTTTATACCTAGGCCTTAGATTAAAGAAAAAAAAAAGGTCTCCTTCTGAGGATGTTTTGGTTTGGGCTGGGGAGGTAATTTGGATGAGGTGTTGGGTTTTGTGGGGGTTGTGTGCCCTGGTTTTATGTTTTTTTCTCTGTAATTTTCAAAGAGGCAAAGAAAAATACAAAGCTCTTATATCAGAAAAAGAGAGGAAGCTTTTATTACAAATGATCTCTAACTACTCCTTTGTTCCAAAAAGACAGCAGTTACAGCTGCTGAAATTTAAGAAGCCATCACTATGTCCTGATGAGGCGTTCATCCTCCACCATGGAGAAAGAGCCTTAGGTAAGTAGTAGTAATTTTCCTAAATTTAACTGAATGAAAATGCTCCTAGATCAGTAAAATCAAAATTGAAAAGAAAAGTTGGAGGTCAAAATATCAAACAGTCTATGTGTAAACCAACCATAAACCCATGAAAAAATCAAGGAAACAGAATGAGATGCAGCACAATTTCATTGTCTATTTTCTATCATACTAGGAAACTATATGGCATAGTTATTAAGAACATGGGTTCAAGAGTTAAACTTCCTGGTTATTTGACTAGCCTCACCAATTATGTGGCTTGGGGAAGTTACTTACCCTCAAGAGCTCAGTTTTCTTATCTGTAAAAATGAGGATTATAATGTCTGTCTCATTGGGCTAGAAAAAAACTTTAAGGAAAATGTATTTTAAGTGCATAACTCAATTCAGGCAGCAGATAGCACACACTCAATACATTTTAGCGTTATTATTATTCTATATGAAATAGTTCCTGCAGTTCAACAAAACAAGTTTAGAAACAGTATATGCTATGGTTTGAGACACTTGGCTTAGCTCCAGAAGACCTGGATTCTATTCTGGCTCTGTTGTTTATTTGCTGTTTGACTTTATGCAAATTTTGGAGCTTCAATATCTTCATCTATATAATGAGAGAGTTACATTAAATTGATGGCTTTCATACTTTTGTTAAAGCAGGAACTCTATTTTCAATTGAAATCTTATCTTATTAATATCAAAAGGTCCTGCCATGTCACTAAAACGGTTCTTGTTCAGGACATCAGCAATTTCCATGCTGCCAAATTCCGTGGTTAACTCTCCATCTTCCTTCTCCTCCAACTCTTAGCAGTGTTTGACATAATTGACCACTCATTCCTTTTTGAAACACTTTCTTCTCTTGGTTTGCAGGTCAGCACATGTGACACTTTGAAGTTATTTTATGAATCCCAAAAAGAAAAAGATTATGTTCTTGAACTAATTCATTCCTGTGGGTGTGGGGCCCTTTTGATTGGACTACCTCAATGAAGCATGACTCGGGTTGGATGTCTCCCTCTTACAGGAGCTTTATATAAATGGAGACACAGAAAGAGACACATAGAGGAAGGAAGCCGCCTTTTTTGACCATGCCATATGAAAGAAGGCTCAAGGTCCCTATCAGCCAAAGCTTAAGCATGAAGGCCCCAAGAGGCTGGGCCCATTGAGCAGCTCAAGGCTGAAGAACAGCCAGAAGCCTGATAGCCCACAAGTGAACTCAGGAAGAAAGTGGAGCAGACAAGACTGAGAGAGGAGGCCCTAAAAGAGGCAAGTCCTGTGCCTGGTTGCCCACAGCTGAACCCTGGAGACAGATTCTGGAGGGGAAGAGAGAGGCCTTGGCAGAGAATGCCCATACTCTTCACCACATGGCAGGACCCCAGGATCACCAGTAGCTTACTTGAGTGAGAAAGCATCTCTGATGGTGCTTTGATTTGGACATTTCACAGCCTCAGAACTATAAGATATTATCCTAAATAAAATCCCCATTATAAAAGCCAATACATTTCTGATACTTTGCATTGGCATCCCTGTGGCAAACTAAGACAGCACAGTAACCTGTTTTTCTTCCTATCTCACCAAATTCAACATTGTCTTCTTTGATGACTCCCACTCCTATTCCCAATCTTTACAAGGCTCAAGCCTCGGTTTTCTTCACTTCTCTTTTTATGCTCATTCCCCAAATGATTTCATCCAGTCCCATGTTTTTAAATCCATTCATACAATTATGAATTCCAACTCCAAACTTCCCTGAGTTCCAGATTTGTGTATCCAAACACCTCTCAGCAGCACCACTCTAAATATTCAAAATCCAATTGCTGCTATTTCCCTCAATCCTGTTCTAATGGGCCAAAGAGAACTTTTATTTTTCCCTGCTAATCCTACATCTCAACAAGCCTCCCCATGTCTATAAATAATTCCTCTAGAATGTCATTCCTCTAGAACCATCCTTAATACTTCTGTTTTGCTCATATACCATGGCAAATTCAAGAGCAATTTCCATTATCACTTAGCTCAGTATATATCCAGAATTATACCACTTCACTTTATATCTACAGCTCCCTTTCTAGTCCAAGTCACCATCACCTCTGGCATAGATTACTGCAATAGCCTACTTCCTGTTGGACTACTTGCTTTAGTCCTCTTTTCTCTAACAATGCTTCTTGCCTTAAAAGTCTACTTTGTCTGATGTCAGTAGAGCTCTAACAGCTTTCTTGTTTTTTCCCTTAGAACCTCTGAATATATTTTTATATAGTATTCTACAAAAAGGAAAAAATGAAAACTCAAAGAATCTTTTATAAGCTCGCATATATTGGCAAGTTTTTATATGTTAGAATATCCATATTGAATTAAAAATATTTTAATCTATGATCTAGTTCAAATTAAAATGGATTAGAACTAGGTTAGTAGCCATATGCTGCTTGGATAGTCTCTTTCATTTCCATTTTGTTTGCTGCTGCTGATGTTGTTGTGTGTATTAAACCATGTGATGGTTAAGTCTTTGTGTCAGCTCGGCTAAGTTATGGTGTCCGGTTGTTCCATCAAGCAAGCACTGGCCTGATTGTTACAGTGCAAATATTTCATGGATTTAAATCATTAGTCAATTAATTGTATCTATGGCTGATGACATCTACAATCAACAAAGGAGATTGCCTTCAGCAATGAGAGAAGTCTCATCATATCAGTTGAAGGCCTTACAGGGAGAACTGATGAGTTCAACCGTGAGAAAGAAATCTATCCCTATTTTAGCTAGTCAGCTACTCCTGGAGAATTCATTGAAACCTTCTTTGGAGTTCCCAGCTTGCAACCTGCCCTATGGAATTCAGATTTACCCATTCCCACAGTTGTATGAGCCAATTCCTAGAATAAATCTCTTAATATTTACATATATATATACATTATGTATATACATATACATATATACAAACACACTCACACACACACACATCTTATTGGTTCTTTCTCTAATTCTTAGAACCCTAAGTAATACCTCTGTATTATTTATATTATTTAATTGCTTCTTTCAGGAGAACAAAATCCAACTTGGTCTAGTTCACCAAATTCAGTCAGTCTTGCAGTTCCCTTTTTTGTGTGAATGTCAGTTTTACAGACAGATATAATTTGCAACCTTTCCATATGTGTCCTTTGGCAGCTATTTAATTTCTAATTTAAAAAAGTGTTTTGCCCTTTTAGCAGATGTATGGAATGGATATATCCCATTCTTTTTTTATTATTATTAGAGAAGTTGTGGATTTACAGAACAATCATGCATAAAATACAAGGTTCCCGTATGCCAACTTATTATTAATACCTTGCTTTGGTGTAGTACACTTGTTACAATTAATGAAAGCACATTTTTTATAAGTGTACTACTAACTATAGTTCATGGTTTAACTTAAGGTTGACTGTTAGTGTTGTACAGTTTCTTGGATTTTTTTTAAATTTATTATAGTAACATATATACAACCTAACATTTCCCCCTTTTAACTACATTCAAGCATATAATTTAATGCTGTTCATTACATTCACAATGTTTTGCTACCGTCTATTACCACCCATTACCAAAACTTTTCTATCATCCCCAATAGAAACTTTACATTTTAAGCTTTAACTCCCTATTCCTTAACAGCTATCTTTTGATTAGTGTTAAGTATATATTTTCCTGTTCTTTTGCTTTTGACCTTTCTGTATTCTTATTTATTTCCTCATTCTTTATTCTATGTAAGCAGCACATAGTTGGGTTTTGTATTTTTATCTGGACTAACAATATCAGAATTTCTCTTGTAATGCTTTTACTGATATTGTATATTTATGTCTATGGCTATGGCTATGACTTTACTGTTTGTTTTCTATTTTACCCTACGTTTTATATTCTTTTTTTTTTTCTTTCTTTCTTTCTTTTCTTTTTTGGATCAATCAACTATATTTGTTTCATCTTTCCCTCTGACAGCTTGTTATACTATTTTTTAGCTCATTTCCTATAGCTTACATAGACTTCACCATGCATACTTCACTTAATTCAGGCTAATATAAAAAATTACTTTTACCATTTCCCAATACTGCTAGAACCTTAGAACATTTTAATTCTATTTACTCTTTTCTTGCATTTGCATTATTTTTTTCATGAATTTTAGCTCTATATTAATTTAAAACTCCAAAAACATTACTATTATTGTCCTATAAAGTCTATATTCATTTATATTTGCCCACATATTTGCTCTTTTTTATTTTCTTCATTCCCTCTTGAATTTACATGGTTTTCTCAGAAGAACTCCCTTCACTATTTCTTTTGGGGAGTAACAAATTCCCTCCATTTTTATTTTTATGAAAGATGTCTTTACTTAACTTTATTTTTTTAGAAAAAGAATATTTTCTCTATAGAAGTTTAGGTTGGCAGTTATTTTCTTGCAGCTTGTTGAGGTGCCATTCCATTTTTTCCTTATTTCCAAGATCTCAGTTGAGAAGTCAGATGTCAGTCTTATTGATATTCCTTTAAAAGGAATGTGTCTTTCTCTGGCTGCATTTGGGATTTTTCTCTTCACATTGGTTTATCATCAGTTTTACATATTGTTTTCTTTGTATTTGTCCTACTTGAATTTCTGGATTAATGACTTTCATCAGTTTTGGAAAATTGTTAGCCATTACCTCTGAATAGTGTTTCTACTCTTTTCTCTCCTCTTCTCCTTCTGGGACTTCAATTATACATCCTTTTAAGCATGCCCCACATTTATATTGTCTGTTTTTCCATTCTTTTTTCTCTCTGTGCTCTTCTTAAGTATTCTCTATTGACCTATTTTCCAATTCCAAAAAAAAAGCTTAGAAGCTCCAGATTATGCTATCTTACACCAGGAAGGCTTTCCCCTTTCTGCTATTAGGAGGGTGGCTGTTAGGGGGACTATTCATCTCAAGCCAATGAGGAACAGAGCAGGGTTGGGGTTGTAGATACATTTTAGTGAGACTCAATCTAATTCTTCTTGGTCCTGTTCCTAGGGCATGACTTCCCAGAGCTTTTAATTGTAAGCTTGGTAAGACTTTGACTCCACAAACCTGAAAGACTGAAGGAGATTCAGTTCTCCCTTTGAGAGGTTTACAGTTTAACCTTTAGCTTCCTGCCCCCCTCCCCCCCCCCACTTCCAAATGTGGCAAATTTCTTCACAGGAAGACCGGAGATGATCTGAGAATTTTCCAGTCTTCAATTTTGTTAACTCCAGCCCTGAAAAAAATGCCAAAATTTCTGATAGTTTCTGTGTCCTCTATGAATGGCCTTCTGCCAGAGGTCAAGCCTGGATTTTTGACCTCTAACTGCACCCAAAATTAGTAAGTGTCCCAGATGAAAAGTACCTTTACAGGAAGTGGCTGTGGCTCAATCAGTAGGGCTCCCGTTTACCATATGGGAGGCCCCGGGTTCGGTTCCCGGGGCCTCCTGGTGAAGGCAAGCCCGCCCGCGCGGCGTGGTTAGCTGACCCAGCGAGCAAAAGCAGCAAGGGGGGGATAAATGAATAAATAAATAAAATCTTTAAAAAAAAAAAAAAAAAAAAAGTACCTTTAGATCAATTCACCACTTCTAGGATTTCATCCATTGCTTATTTTGTTTTGGGGACTTCTCTCCTGGAGAAGTCTTTGTTTCCTGAGCATCACAAGACTATGGGATATTTCACTATACCTTTCAGAGGCTTTCAACCTAGCTCTTTAATTCCCTGTGAATCATCACAATTAAACTGATTATGCATGTGAGATCCTGCAACTCTCCAATTTTGTCACTCCAGCTCAACACAACCACTAAAAGCTGTATTCTCCCCAGAAGCATCTCTCAGCCTGGCCCAAATTCTGTTCTTCAGCCTTTGTCCAGAATCATCAAATACCCTCAGGTGGGAAGATGACTGCTGATCATCAGTTTCTCACTGAAACTTAGTCTTTCTCATCCTCATTGCTCCCATAGCTCTCCAGCGCCTTTAAAATTTTGTTTCTTTTAATTTGTTCAGGTTTTCTAATTGTTTTCTGCAGGTGAATTGCCTTGCCACAACCTACTATTTCCTACTCAGAAGTGGAAATCTATGTAAGCCTCCTAACAATTTTTGTGGTTTCCATGCTGACCGTGCTACAGGCTATTCACCACACAGAAACTGGTATGACCTTTTTAAATCATAAATCAGATCACATCATGCCCTTTGCACTTGTAATAAAATCCAAACTCTTTATCATGCCTTCAAGGCCCTACATGTTCTTGCTCTGACGCCTCTCTGACTTCACCCTTAGCTCTCTCCCCTCCTTCACTGTGCTCCAGCAACATAGCCCTTCTTATTCCTCAAACTTGCTAACCAGAAATCTGTTCTTCTCCTCCCCTCAACCCACCCCTCCAGAATATAAGCTCTATGAGACTAAGGATTTTGACCAGCTTGTTCAACCACTTTATTCCCAGAACCTAAAATGATGTCCAGCCATATCATATGTGCTAGATAAATAGTTACTTAATAAATAAATGAATTAAGTTGAAGCTGCCTTGGCTGAAATGTGACTAGGGTTCTGAAGCCCTGCCTAATAACCTCCCCTTTGCTGCCTATCATAGCCTAGATAATTGAAACTTGACTACATATTTTTAATGAAATTTTAATCAAACTCTTATAGATATCCTGAAATATCTCCAAAGAAACTTGGGGTTCCAAGGACCGCAGTTCAAAAAATCAATTATGGGAAGCGGCTGTGGCTCAATCAGTGGGGCTCCCGTTTACCATATGGGAGGCCCCGGGTTCAGTTCCCGGGACCTCCTGGTGAAGGCAGGCCCATCAGCGCAGCGTGGTTGGCTGACCCAGTGAGCACAAGCAGCAAGGGGGGGATAAATGAATAAATAAATAAAATCTTAAAAAAAAAAAAAAATCAATTATAACAGAGCTGGTGTAGCTCAGTGGTTGAATGCCTGCCTCACATGTACAAGGTTCTAGGTTCAATCCCTGGTACTTCCTAAAACAAAACAAAACACACACACAACAACAACAACAATTATATAGCTAAGATTCCTTCCAGTTCTAATATTCTAGCAAAACACCATGATAGGTAAAAAGCTGAAGCTGAATATTCTAACAGGCCTGTTCCACTGGTGCATATTTTTCACCAGGAAATATATACATCCTTAGATGTCCTAATAATTTAAGAAGGCAAAAATAGCAGTAACTATACAGTTACTTTTTATATCCAGTTGATTTTCTACTGAAACTTTTCTACTTCAGTGCCAGGCCTTGGAACCAAATAAGATTAGTTCTGGGGACTAGAACAAAAATGACATTCTTCTCCAGAATGTAAAAACATCTATACAACTAGCTATGCTTGTGGCAATTTTATGTGTGTAGCTTAAATGCATGCAGTTTTGCAGTTGGGGACCATTAAGATCTCACGCACAGTGTTATACAACTTTCATTTGCAGGTGAGAAGGAAAAATAAAATAAAGTGTTCCCACTGACCTATGCTCTGCCAAACACTTGCTTTTCCTGAAGATGAAAAGGGACTTCATGTTTATGGAACTTCACAAAAGTAATGACTATATAAGATCCAAACAACTCTAGTTCCTGAGAAGAACTGCACTTCATCAAAAGAGGTAATTAGTAATCACTCACACAGACCTGGTATTTTCTTCCTATTTCTAGAAAAAATATCCATTTTTTCTCTCTCTCTGGACAGCTTCCCATCATTCCTCAGAACAAGATTTCCCTGAAGTACCAGCTTAGAAGGCACAACGGTTATTAGGTGTACCTTTGGTACCTACTTCTTTTCACTGCAATGCATCTCTTTCATGATTCCATTGACCCAAGTAGTATACAGTTTGGTTTGTTCTGCTTAAATAAAATAAATAAAATAAGAAGATAAAACTTAAACTAAAACTTGAGAAATGAGAAATAATTACCTTAGACTCTGACAAAATTATTTCAAGAAAACCTAAATCCATGATCTAGAGGCAAATTCCTACTATGGGTGAAATAATAGAAATTTTCCCTCATGTTTTTTGTTTTTGTTTTTGTTTTGTTTTTTGAGGTACCAGGGGTGGGGACTAAACCCAGGACCTCATATCTGGGAAGCTGGCACTCAACCACTGAACCACTTTGGCTCCCCTGAGTTGGTTTCTTCATCTATTTGCTTGTTGTTTGGGTTTTTTTTTTTTTTTTTTTTTTTTTTTTTTTTTGGTTTGTTTTTAGAGGTACTGGGCATCAAACCCAGGACTTCCCATGTGGGAAGCAGGTGCTCAACTGCTTGAGCCATATTCACTCCTTCTCTCATGTTACTCTAAGCTCAACTTAAATATTATCTTAACACCAATCATAAGCCACAACTACCATTCTGCTTCTAAAAGAAAAGTTCAGGATTATTTGTGGTTTACACAAGTTCTACTTTATACAATTAACCTTGACGCATTTTTTTTTAGTTAGACCAGTAAGAAGAATTTATTGGAAAATGGGGAAAAGAACAGAGATTGCTGAGAAATGGGAGAGAAGGATGGAAATGCACACAGAGATTTGATGCAGGCTCCTCTAGGCAGGGAGAGTGGGTTTTGGCTTGTGTGGTCACCTTTTAAGCTATTAATTATTCCTCCCTTTGCTAATGCTAAAGGGATGGGCCCCAACTGTTATTGGTTATTCCACCAATGGTGGGGGCCAATGGTAAGGCCTGTTTGGAATATCTGGGTCTACCCATCAGTCCCAGAAAAAGTCCCAACTGGAACTCAAGGCCTTGACACATTTTTAACTCCTAAGTACAACGGTTAAATATAGGTAATTATCAAATATCAAACCACCTGAGAATTTTTCATGACTAGTACAGCTTGACTTGTCAGAGAAAAAGATGATTTCCCTTCAAATCAGCCTTTAGGATTCAGATTCTTAAAATGTTTCTTACTTTTGGCATCAAAAATTTTAAAACCTTGTCTCTAGATTTTTGAGTAGCATGATGACCAAATAAAGTGTTATTATTCACCTCTAAGGCTTAGTCTATAATTTTGAAGTTTGAATTTTGAACAGGCCAAATCCAACATGTAAATGAGTTTTATTTGCCCACAGAGTGTTTTTTTTTTTTTTTAATTTGAATTTATTGACAACATTTAAAAATCAGGAAATTTCACTTTAAAAATCCAGGTGTCCAGTTTCTCTTGAAAAAGCTCTTAGTAGCTGTGCCTTGCACAGTTCATAAAGACTAAGGCCTAAGTGGAGGCTGTTCTCGTTTGCCAGGCCATGCTCACTGGCTGGGTCTATATCCACTAAGGGAAAGGAATGCCTTTTTCTAATCTGCACAAGATGCTATATAGACTGGCAATGACACTGTCCCTGGGCCTTCATTCATACATGGAGGCAATTTCCTAGAGCAAGTGGGGCAAAGCATCTAAGCTTGAATTTGCTACAGCCCTCACCACTCCCTATTATTACACTCCTGCTTCACCCTATTATGTTACCTGCCTGGTTTCTTTAAAGACATACAAGTTTATAAATTTTGGTCTGCGTCCAAAGCAACTGATACCTCTGATTTATTAATCTAAATTACATAATTTTAAATTCACTTTGGAGGACGTAGGTTGTTTATCTTCGTATACCCATACAAACTCTTAGCAGTTAGGTTTTACAACCAGGTAGACCTGGGTAGCTGACTAATATTGGGAAATCTCTGTGCATCAATTTCCTTATCCTGTAAAATGAGATGAATATTTTACTTAAACGAGATGCAGTAATAAGTATAATGCAATGCTTGGTATACACTAGGGTGATAGATGACCGGAAAATATATTTAAGGACAAAAATTTATGGAGACCATGGATGTCATCACTGACAGTCCATAAATGAATAAGGCAAGGATGGAGTTCAATGGCTTTCCACCACTATTTCTCCTTAAAACAAAAATAAACTAGGATATACTAGGAAGATGAACTTACTCAGCTGTCCCCTGTCAGAAGAAACACACAATGATTTTGGCAGGGCTTTCTCAGTGGGGGAAACAAGGTAGTTGGCACCCTCTAGTTAGCCAATTTGAATCTAAAATATAAATGCAAGTAAGATTTGTTTATCCTAAACCTTTCTTTATGACAGCATATCAGTATCATTCACACAAAGGTAGCATCACTATATATTGTGCCAGTCTCACATGTTTTACTTGCCTTTGAAAATATGCAACACCAGTTCAATATATTCTAGTGATAGAGGTTTCTCATTTTTATACTAGTACAACTGGAAAATGCAATGCTACCTCTACGTGTGTAATGTAGCACAAAGTTATGCTCACTGAGGCATACAATGAGAATGTGTCAGTTCAGAGGGGGGAAAAGCTCCCATCTCTAGCAAAATATCTTACACTAAAAATTATAGCTATTCTAATGCAAAACTTACTAAGTGATAAGTGAAAAAAAAAAGTGCCTTCTTGTTGCAATAAATACTTTATTACACAGGTCTGGTTTTATCTACCATCTTTTTAAAGGATATGGATTGTTTTAGCTGCTTAAAAACTAGACAATTTGTAATCATATATTCCCTAAAATGGAAGGTTCTGTTTTAATCACCTAGATCTCATGCTGTTGGAAAAAAATGTTTTAGATACTTCTTTGATACGTATATAAATGCTTTGTTTTTTAAGGAAAGAAGGGAGAGCTTTCTATTTCTATCAGTGAAAAGGCTAAGAACAGAACTACCGTTGGTTGGCTCTTCTTATTTGAGTAGGTGCCTGGAAAGGGCCAGGTGGTGTTTATGCAGATGACTGAGCAAGTTACAATGTGTTCTTCCTTTTGGATAAAACATTAGTGTATCAGATGTGACAAATCAGATGTTCATCTTCCGCACTTCTGCATTATTTTACATTGAGAATTAGATGATCTGCTGGCTTAGCTTTTTGCTTTTGTTTTCTTCTTGAGAGCAAGTTCATAAATAAAGTTCTCTCTACACTCTGCATAATCATAGTCTCACAGAATAGCTAACTGGCTTGGTAATATAATTAAAACTATACCTATCTTGCATCGTACAAGAGAAAAAGCACGTGTTCTGAGTAACAAGAACACACCATTCATATACTCTAAGAGCTATTTAACATATATCCATCCCTGTACTTTTGCTGTCAAGGAAAAAAGTGGTCTTCCCATAAACATCTTGAGATAAAGCACTTGATGCTCCATCGTCCAACTAGGAAGTTAGCATTTGCTGATGACCAAAGCGCAAGGCTCAAAACCTTCCCTCACTGTTCACAAAACAAACTTCTACTTCCAAAACCAAAAGGATTTGTAGATTTTATAATATTTTAAAATCATACTTAAAAGTGTCCAAAAATAATTTTTAAAATATCCAGATAACATTCCCACCCACAGAGTTTGCAGTAGCATTGCCTCTATTTAGCATTATCAAGCATTCAGCCTGCACCAACTCCCCTTGGCTACTCTTCACAGCACTAGCATTTATTCCAAGAGAAAACAGTCAGAGGTTCCCCCATGAGGGCAGATTTCAAATAAGATTCCAACTGATAGTGTCCTATGCTCTTTCGTGTATTTGGTGTCTTTATATTGAGCGTTCCTGTTAAGAATGAGAACAGCACCTTGTCGCTACTGAGAAATTTATAGAATTAGACAAGTGAATAGTTTGAGTCCTAAAAGTTCTATTAAAGCTCTTAATTCATGCATCCATCCAACAAATATTTTTTGAGTCCCTATGATGTGCAGTTCAAGATAAGACCTTTACTACCAGGGGAATTGGAGGAGAGGTCTATTAATAAAAGCCATTAAGAGAAATATAAGTGTACTATTAGGAAATATCAGAGGTTAGGCAGAATCAGTGAAGACCTTATGGGAAAAGTAGCATTTTTGATGAGCGGTGGAGGATAGATAGGCTCTAAGATGTGAAGACTGGATGGAGAGAAAGTGTCATAGGAGGAAGGAGTAGTCATTCCAGACCTCTTAAGTGATGTATTACTATGGTTGTCATCAATAATAATAAAGATTAACATATTTAAGTATATTTATAAAATATCTTTATATGTTAATATGAAAATGTTCATATTTAACATATTTTTATTTATTAATAACTACTTGTGTCATTGTTGATAATAATTAATGTATTTTAATGACAATACCTATCATAATAGCTCACACTTACAAAGTGCTTTACAAAACACTTTGTCTTTGTGCTACTTGCTATTCTAAGCTACACAGCAACTCATTTGATGTTCTCTGTTTTGAGAAGTACTATTAGTATCCCCATTTTACAAATAGAAAGCTAAGGGAGAATAAGCAACTTGCCCAGGGTCACACTACAAAAAAGTTGAGGACAAAGGCAGTCTGACTCCGGAGTCCATGTTTATAATCGCTATGCTCAGCTACTACGAGATGAAAGACTATGGGATCAAATGAGATCATAAATTACAAACGTAGAATGTCAGATTGTTCTTTTTTTAACTTCTTTCTAATCATTTCCTCCCCCTCCCCATCCCCTCTGCCACCTACAATCATCTTCAAAGTCTTTTCTCTTCTACCTCCTTAATGTCGCTATCCTCTCCTACTTTCCTTTCCACTGCCAGACTTTAAGCTCTCATCACCTCCTACTAGGATTATTACCAGAGCTTCCCTTTCCAATTCATTCTCTATACCATCAGCTCTACGGTATCATAAGCATTTGTGAAGTATGCTGTAAATAATTTGCTCTTGATCATAGTTAATTTTCCAAAGTTTATGAATGGCTTTACCAATGACAGCATTGAATGAAGATGATAAAATTTGTCCATGGTCACATAGCTACTGAGGTCAAGAATGGACTTTAACCTAGGTCTATCTGATGCTCAAGTCCCTACTCTATCCACTAGACTACACTGCTGTTCTTTTTTTCTTTAAAGGTTTATTTTTATTTATTTATGCCCACCTCCCCCGCCTTGCTGCTTGTTCTTGCTGTCTGCTCTCTGTGTCCATTTGCTGTGCATTTTTCTGTGTCTGCTTGTCTCCCTTTGTTGCATCATCTTGCTGCACTAGCTCTCCATGGGCGCGGGCCAGCTTGCCTTCACCAGGAGGCCCCGGGAATCAAACACGGGGCCTCCCATGTGGTAGACGGGAGCCCATTCCCTTGAGCCACAGCTGCTTCCCTGTTATTCTTTTTTTTTTTTTTTTTTTTCCTTAAGCCCAGTTTCTCTATACTCAAATAATCTGAAGAAAGTATCTTATCTACCTCTTTGCCCATGGCATTTTGAAACTAATTTTTTTTTTCTTTACACACACTCCATATCCACTGAACATACACTCCTTTTTTGTCCTTTCCCTTATCCTCTGGTAACCTCTAATCATCTACTGTCTATCTCTGTGGATTTGCTATTTCTAGACATCTCTTATAATTGATATCATACAATATTTGCCTTTATGGGCTTTGCTTATTTCACTGACCCTAATGTTTTCAAGGTTCTTCCTTGTAATTGTGTGTCTCAGAACTTCATTCTTTCTCATGGCCAAAAAATTCCATTGTGTGTATGTACCACATTTTGTTTATCCATTCATTTGTTAATGGACACTTGGGTTGTTTCCACCTTCTGGCTATTTTGAAAAATGCTGCTATAAACATTGGCAAACAAGTATCTGTTTGAGATCCTTTCTTTGACTATATAACTAGAAGTGGAATTGTCAAGTCATATGGTAATTCTATATTTAACTTTTTGAGGAACCACCATATTACTTTCCACAGTGACTGCACCATTTTACATTCCCATCAACAATACACTAGAGTACCCATTTCTCTACATCCTCTCCAATACTTATTATTTCCCATTTTGTTTAAATAATAGCCATCCTTATGGGAATGAAGTAGTATCTCATTGTGGTTTTGATTTGCATTGCCTGTGGCTAATGATGTTGAGCATCTTTTCATATGATTATTGGCCATTTGTATATCTTCTTTGGAAAAATATCTATTCAAGTTTTTGCTCATTTTTTTAACGGGATTTTCTTTTTGTTGCTGCATTGTAAAAGTCTTACTTTGACTGAGCTGCTGTCACAAATACCATATAAGGGTTGGCTTAAACAACAACCATTGATTTACTCATGGTTTCAGAGGATAGAAATCCAACATCAAGATATTAGAAAAGCTTGCTTTCTCCCCCAGAGACCATAGCATTCAGATACTGGCTACCAGCAATCTTTGCGGTTTTTTAATTTTTCTATCACATGGAAATGTTCTCTCCTTTCCTCTGATTTTCCAGATTCTGGCTCTTTATAAAATCTCCAATAATGTGGATTACGATTTACCCTCATTCAGTTGGACAATACCTTAACTAAAAATAACAACTTCAAGAGGTCCTATTTAAACTAGGTCCATGCCAACAGGAATGCAGATTAAGATTAAGAACATTTCTAAACAGGTACTTATTCAATCTACTACAGGTTCTTTCTATATTCTGGATATTAAACCCTTATCTGAGGACTTCCGGGAAGATGGCGGACTAGTAAGACACGGGAATCTCTTCTCCAGAAAAATAGCTAGTGAACAGACTAAAACAGCCCCGAAATAGATCTTCTAGGGTTTAGGACAGCATGTGACGGCTGCACACCACCCAAAGGAGAGAGAGACAAAAGAGGGAAATCGCGAAGACAGAACCAGAACTGTGAGTTGGAACCAGCAGCCGCTGCTGCTACCAGCACCCGCTGCTGCTACCAGCACCCTCCCCCACAGTCTTTAGAATTCTCAGGCTTCTGGGCCTGTGACTACAGACAAAGGGGGCTCCAGGGATCTACCACTCCCTGAAAGGGGAGAGAGAGGGACACAGTATTAGGCTGACTCAGGTTCTGACCCACAAATTTGGGCTGTGGAGCCCCACGGACCTTTCCACACGGTGGTTTGCCCTGGGAGCCTAGGAAGGACTGGAGAAATCCGACCCTCACAACCTCCCTCTCTTCTAGCCTGAACTAATTGTTGAGGACTCCACAGGAGAGGGGAGAGAGAGCCTGGGGCTGATCCTGCTTTTGACTCACAAGTTTGGTCTGCCCTGTCCCAAGAGCCCTTCCAGGCCAGGTGGGGCTGCGCCATTATTTGCCTTGGAGCCTGCAAGGGGCTAAATATATACAAACCTCCCAATCTCCTCCACTACTAACAGGGGCTGATTGTTGAGGATTCAGAGGGGAGAGGAAATATTTCCTACCTGGGAAAAGGGAGGGGGCTACCAGAGAAGACTGGAGAACTGTCTCATAAAGTTCGAATTACAAGGCTCTTAGCCCCCAGACAGGAAGCTCTACAACATTGATCTGGTCTGTGTCACAATAAATACACTCCGACCAGGCATTGAATTGAGAGCTGCCAACAAACGCCATCTCCTGGCAGACCAAGGAAGTGCACATAAGAAAACTAAATAAGAGAGGCTTTTCCTGGCCTCTATAGCCTCCCTGCCCAAGGCCCTAGGAAACACTCTACAACCAATTACTGGGTCCAGTGCCCAGTTTTGAGCAACCAGCAGGACAATCCTAACAATCAAAGTTGAGCCAAAAAATGGTAACTCACAGCCTCCTGCCACAAAAACCCTATAAAAGAGAAAGAGATAGAGCATCTAAATAAAATACAGTAAAAAACAGATGCCTAAACACCAACAAAAAATTACGAGCCATACTAAGAAAATAGAAGACATGGCTCAAGAAAAGGAATACATCAAAGTCCCAGAAGACATGCAGAATTTGAGAGAACTAATCAGTGAGATGAGAAAAAATTTCCAAAATCAAATTAATGAGATGAAAGACAATATAGTTAAAGAAATAAATGACATCAAGAAGACATTGAGCGAACGCAAAGAAGAATTTGAAATCCTGAACAGAAAAGTAACGGAGTTCATGGGAATAAAAGACACAATAGGTGAAATCAAAAACACATTTGAGGCATACAACAGCAGACTCAAAATGATAGAAGAAAGAATAAGTGACACCAAAGACAGAGCAGCTAAAATTGAAGAAAGAAAAAACCAGAGAGAGAAAAGAATGGAAAAAATTGAGCAGGGGCTCAGAGACTTGAATGACAACACAAAACGCAACAACATATGTGTCATGGGAGTTCCAGAAGGGGAAGAGAAAAGAAAAGGGATAGAAAGAGTATTTGAGGAAATAATTGCTGAAAATTTCCCAACTCTCATGAAAGAAATGAACTTATATGTCCAAGAAGCACACCGTACCCCAATGAGAATAAACCCAAATAGACCTATGCCAAGACACATACTATTCAGAATGTCAAATGTAAAAGATGAAGAGAAAATTCTCAGAGCAGCAAGAGAGAAGCAAACGATCACATACAAAGGACGTCCAGTAAGGCTTAGTGCAGATTTCTCTTCAGAAACCATGGAGGCGAGAAGACAGTGTTATGATACAATTAGGAAACTGAAAGGGAAAAACTGCCAGCCGAGAATTCCTTATCCAGCAAAACTGTCTTTCAGATATGAAGGTGGTATAAAGTATTCACAAACAAACAGAAACTAAGAGAGTTTGCAAAAAAGAATCCACCTTTGCAGGAAATATTAAAGGAAGCCTTAGAACCTGAAAGAAAAAGACAGGAGAGAGAGGCTTGGAGAAGAGTGTAGAAGAAAGAAAAGCAGAAACGATAACCAAAAGAGTGAAAAGAGAGACAAAAACAAGATGATATATGAAAACCAAAGAATACAATGGTTGAAATAAATAGTGCATTTTCAGTAATATCATTGAATGTGAGTGGATTAAATTCCCCAATCAAAAGATACAAGCTGCGGCGGATGTGGCTCAAATGCTTGGGTATCCTTCTGCCATATGAAGGGACCTGGGTTCGATCCCTGGAACTTCCCGATAAATTAAAAATATATATAGAGAGAGAGGGCACATGAGCTGCAAGACCCTATATGCCAGTGAGCCGCCAGGCCCCAGGAACCTTGCAGCAAGATGATGACGTAACAGGAGAGAGACGCAGGGGAGAGACAAGACGAGATGCTCTGAAAGCCAGGAACTGAGGTGGTGCAGGTGGCAAAACACCTCTCTCCTACATCGGAGGTCTCCAGGATTGAATCCTGGTGAAGACTGGAGGAGGAGAATGAGAAGAGATGGCAGGAAACAGACACAGAGAATTGCCCAGTGAATGGACACAAAACAGCAAATGGGGAAGGCGGGGAGGGGTTAAAACGGATAAAGTAAATAAATAAATCTTTAACAAAAAGGAAAAAAGATACGAGCTGACAGAATGGATAAAAAAACATGAGCCATCCATATGCTGCTTACAAGAAACTCACCTCAGTCCCAGGGATACAAGCCGACCGAAAGTAAAAGGTTGAAAAAAGATACTCCATGTGAATAGTAAACAGAAAAGAGCAGGAGTAGCTATACTAATATCAGACAAAATAGACTTTAAATGCAAAAAAATGATAAGAGTTACAGAAGGCCATTATATATTAATAAAAGGGACGATCCTCCAGGAAGATATAACAGTCATAAATATCTACGCACCTAACCAGGGAACCGCAAAATATATGAGACAAACTCTGGCAAAACTGAAGGGGAAAATAGACATTTCTACAATAATCGTCGGAGACTTCAACACCCCTCTCACATCATTAGATAGAACAACTAGACAGAAGATCAACAAGGAAACAGAGAACTTGAACAATATGATAAACTAGTAAGATCTAACAGACATATACAGAACACTGCATCCAAACTCAGCAAGTTATACATTCTTCTCAAGTGCCCATGGATCTTTCTCCAGGATAGACCACATGTTAGGTCACAATGAAGCTCTCAATAAATATAAAAAGATTGAAATTATACAAAGCACCTTCTCAGATCATAATGAAATGAAACTAGAAATCAATAACACACAGGAAAAAAGGAAATTTGCAAATGTATGGAGACTGAACAGCACACTCCTAAATATTCGGTGGGTAAAAGAAGAAATTGCAAGTGAAATCAATAAATATATTGAGACAAATGAAAATGAGACTACAACGTATCAAAACTTATGGGATACAGTGAAGGCAGTCTTGAGAGGGAAATTTATAGCCCTAAATGCCTATATTAAAAAACAAGAAAGAGCTAAACTCAAAGATTTAACTGAACAACTTGAGAAACTAGAAAAAGAACAGCAAACCAATCCCAAAGCAAGCAGAAGGAAAGAAATAATAAAGATTAGAGCAGAAATAAATGAAAATGAGAACAGAAAAACAATAGAGAAAATCAACAAGGCCAAAAGCTGGTTCTTTGAGATGATCAATAAAATTGACAAACCCCTCGCTAGACTAACAAAGAAAAAAAGAGAGAAGATGCAAGTAAATACAATCAGAAATGAAAGGGGGGAAATTACAAATGACCTCACAGAAATAAAAATAATCATAAGAGAATATTATGAAAAACTATATGCCAACAAACTAGACAACCTAGATGAAATGGACAAATTTCTAGAAACACACAACCAGCCTACACTGACGCTAGAAGAAATATAAGAACTTAACAAAGCAATCAGGATTAAGGAGATTGAATTCATTATCAAAAATCTCCCAGCAAAGAAAAGTCCAGGACCAGATGGCTTCACAGGTGAATTTTACCAAGCATTTCAAAAAGAATTAACACCAATCCTGTTTAAACTCTTCCAAAAAATTGAAGAGGAGGGAAAATTACCCAACACATTTTATGAAGCCAACATCACCCTAATACCAAAGCCAGATAAAGATTCCACAAGAAAAGAAAATTACAGACCAATCTCTCTAACGAACATAGATTCAAAAATTCTCAACAAAATACTTGCAAATCAAATCCAACAGCATATCAAAAGACTTATATCACTACCAAGTGGGATTTATTCCTGGTATGCAAGGCTGGTTCAACATAAGAAAACCAATCAATGTAATACACCACATTAACAAATTGAAGGAAAAAAACCACATGATCATCTCAATAGATGCAGAAAAGGCATTCAACAAAATCCAACATCCTTTTTTGATAAAAATACTTCAAAAAATAGGAATAAAAGGAAAATTCCTCAATATGATAAAAGGCATATATGAAAAACCCACAGCCAACATCATACTCAATGGAGAAAGGTTGAAAGCTTTCCCCCTAAGATCAGGAACAAGACAAGGATGCCCACTGTCACCATTGTTATTCAACATTGTACTAGAAGTTCTAGCTAGGGCAATTAGACAAGACAAAAAAATTAAAGGTGTCCAAATAGGAAAAGAGGAAGTAAAACTCTCACTGTTTGCAGATGACATGATCCTGTACTTAGAAAATCCTGAAGTATCCACAACAAAGCTACCTGAACTAATAAATGAGTTCAGCAAACTGGCAGGATACGAGATCAACACACAAAAATCAGTAATGTTTTTGTACACTAGTACTGAACAACCTGAGGAGGAAATCAGGAGGAAAATTCCATTTTCAATAGCAACAAAAAGACTCAAATACCTAGGAGTTCATTTAACCAAAGAAGTACAGGACCTACATGCAGAAAACTACAAAACAATGCTAAAAGAAATTTTAAAAGACCTAAACAAATGGAAAGACATTTCGTGTTCATGGATTGGAAGAATAAATATCGTGAAGATGTCAATCTTGCCCAAACTGATTTTTAGATTCACTGCAATACCAATCAAAATCCCAACAGCTTACTTAACAGAATTAGAGAAGGCAATTACCAAATTCATCTGGAAGGGTTAGTGCACCCAAATAGCCAAAAGCATTCTAAAAAAGAAGAGCAATGTGGGAGGAATTTCACTGCCTAACCTTGAAACATATTACAAAGCTACAGGGGTCAAAACAGCATGGTAGTCTCCCAGGGATGAGCCTCCCTGGCACTGAGGGATTAATACCAAATGTTCCAGCAATGCTTTTGGAGAAAGATCTCTTGGTCAAAAGGGGGAAAAATTAAGTTTCTATGGCTAAGACATGTCAAATGGAGTTG
>JAKSZT010053881.1:8059756-8117256 GCA_026826555.1 Tolypeutes matacus
TATTTATTAAAAAAAAAAAAAAAAAAAAAAAAAACAGCATGGTAGTGGCATAAAGATAGACACAGCGATTAGTGGAATAGAATTGAGAACCCAGAAATATACCCTCACCTATACAGTCAACTGGTTTTTGACAAACCTACCAAGCCCACGCTAATGGGAGAAAACAGTCTCTTCAACAAATGGTGTTGGGAGAACTGGATATCTATAACCAAAAGAATGAAAGAGGACCCCTATCTCACCCCCTATACAAGAATCAACTCAAAAATGGATCAAAGATCTAAATATAAAAGCCAGTGCCATAAAACTACTAGAAGAAAATGTAGGGAAACATCTTCATGGCCTTGTAGTAGGTGATGGTTTCTTGGACCGTATACCCAAAGCACGTGCAACAAAAGAAAAAGTAGATAAACGGGACCTCCTCAAAATTAAACACTTTTGCATCTCACAGGACTTTGTCAGAAGGGTGAAAAGGCTGCCATCTCAATGGGAAAAAATATTTGGAAATCACATATCTGATAAGGGTTTAATATCCAGGATATATAAAGAGATGTTACAACTCAACAATAAAAAGACAAATGACCCAATTGAAAAGTGGGCAAAAGACTTGAATAGACATTTCTCTGAAGAAGAAATACAAACGGCAAAAAAACACATGAAGAAATGTTCAACATCAATCATGATTAGGGAAATGCAAATAAAAACTACAATGAGATACCATTTCACACCTATCAGAATGGCCACTATTAAAAAGACAGAGAACTACAAGTGTTGGAGAGGATGTGGAGAGATAGGAACAGTTCTTCACTGTTGGTGGGAATGCAGAATGGTACAACCACTATGGAGGACTGTTTGGCAGTTCCTAAAGAAGTTGAATATAGACTTGCCATGTGACCCTGCAATACCAATACTGGGTATATACCCAGAAGAACTGAGAGCAGTGACACGAGCAGACATCTGCACACCGATGTTCATAGCAACATTATTCACCATTGCCAAAAGTTGGAAACAACCCAGGTGTCCATCAACAGACGAATGGATAAACAAACTGTGGTCTATTCACATGATGGAATATTATGCAGCTGTAAGAAGAAATGAAGTCATAAAGCATATGGCAACATAGATGAACCTGGAGGACATTATGTTGAGTGAAGCAAGCCAGACACAAAAGGACAAATACTATATGAATGCGTTACTATGAACCAAATATATTGTGTAACATATTGTTTGATTCAAAAAAAAATTTATATGTATCCATTACATTTAATTGAGAAATGTATATATTTATTCATCTGTGTTTACTTTTTAGTTTTTAATTGTTTATATTTTCAATTATTACATGTACAAAATAAAGTTTAAAAAAAGAAAAAAAAAAACCTTATCTGATATAAGGTTTGAAACTATTTTTTCTGCTTTGTAGGTTGTCTTTTCCCTTTCTTGAGACTGTAATTTGATAAGCAAAAGTTTTTAATTTTGATGAAGCTGAACTTCTTTATTGTTTCTTCTGTTACTTATGCTTTGGGTATCAAATCTAAGCATCCATTTTTACTGAACCCTAAGTTATGAAGACTTGTCCCTATCTTATTTCCTAAAGTTTTACCTTTTAATGGTCCTTGATCCATTCTGAGTTAATTTTTGTATATAGTTTGAGGTAGAGATCTAACCTCATTCTTTTGTATGTGGATATGCAGATTTCTGAACACCTTTTTTTGAAGAGAATATTCTTCCCCTGTTGCATGTTCTTAGCCCTTGTAAAAAATCAAGGCGATAGATGTGTGGGCCTATTTATAGAGTTCCAATTCTGTTTGCTTGGTCCATATATCTATCTTTATGCCAGAACCATCTGGTTTGCTTACAGTAGATTTGTAGTACAATTTGAAATCAGAAAGTGTGAGTCTTCCAACTTTGTTGTTCTTTTTCAAAATTATTTTGGCTATTCAAGGCCCCTTGTGGTTCCATATGAATGTGAGGATTAGCTTTTCATTTTCTGCAAAAAAAAAGGTACTGGAATTTTGAAAAGGACAGAGTTAAATATACAGAGACAGAAAATCAACAAGGAAATAGCGTACATAAACAACACTAAAAAATGATCCAGTCAGTGTCTTATGTTTTTTTGTTTGTTTCTTTGTTTGTTTCATTTTATCTTCAAAGAAGCTTTAGGTTACAGAAAAGGCACGTAGAGAGAATAGGGGATTCCTATATACCCAACACCCACCCCCTTTTCCCCTCTCCCCTATTAATAACATTTTAAATACAGATGGTACATTTGTTACAATTGATGTACAAATATTGAAGCATTCCTACTAACCATGGTCAATGGTTTACATTATTATTTACATTTTGGACCATATACTTTTATAAATTTTGACGAAATTTAAAATGGCCTGTATCCATTATTGCAAGATCATGTAGAACTATTCCATCGCCCCCAAAATAACATTTTGCATCTGTTCAATTTTCTGTTATTGTTTTTTAAACCTCAACTGTGAGTTCAACACTGAAGTAGACACATTAAATGCACAGTAAATTTAATTCTTACAGAGCCTTCCATGGAGTTTCTTCCCATCGCACCTTCTTTATACCTTCATTACAGCACTTTTTATGAATATGTTTTATAATACAGGTGTTATTCTCTCTACAATGCCATTTCCTTTAAAACAGGAAGGATAATGTTCATCTTAATATTCTCTCAGAACAGCGCAAAGTATCTTACACATACCAGTCCCTCAGTAAATGATTCCTGACTCTGAACATAGTGGTCTTCAATATATCAGAAGCTATTTCAGAGTCATCATGAACACCCCTCAATATTATAGAATTGATAACATTAGTGAGAAAATAGAGAACATTGGAATGGCTTACACCTTAGATTATTGAATTGGTTTTCTACTGCTGCATAATAGAGCAACACAATCTTAGTAGTTTAAAACAACTTACATTTATTGTCTCACAGTTTCCATGGGCAGGGGTCCAGGGCCGACTTAGATGGACACTTTGCTCAAGGTCTCACAGGCTGTTATCTTGATGTCAACTATGCT
Organism: Tolypeutes matacus; assembly: GCA_026826555.1. Taxonomy (NCBI): domain Eukaryota; kingdom Metazoa; phylum Chordata; class Mammalia; order Cingulata; family Chlamyphoridae; genus Tolypeutes; species Tolypeutes matacus. Next base: position 8,062,792 of record JAKSZT010053881.1, read on the forward strand.
GGATTTCTTTCTGGAGCTCAAGTGGTTGTTAGCAGAACTCAGTTCCTTGGTGTTGTACAGTTGAGGTCCTCACTTTCTTACCAGAAATCAGTGTGCACAAAAATGGTATTTACTGGCGGGCACTGACATCATCTGTTACATGAACTTTTTGTAAAATTTTTAAAATTTTAGAGTGAAAATGACATCATTTTGTTGTAAGAAAGAATTACACAAATATAATTAATCATTTAATGAAATTATGTAGACTTCTGGTTTGGGCAATGTGGTAGACTGAGTTAATATGGACATGCACATACAATAAACATAGAGAAATGTTCAATAGATTGAGCCAATTTATTTTAAAATGCATGCCTAAGCTCAAAAGAAAGAAAAGGAGATCCCGACATGACAGAAAGAAAGATAGAACACAAAACCAGCACAGTCAGAAAAGAACTAACTCCACTGCAGCCATGGAGACTATCACATCACTATAAAAACCCTGGTGGCTCAGTGCAAGTATATTATTTCCCAGTAGACTCTCCAGCACTAGCAAGGATAGAAGACCTAGTCCCAAAAGATGGGAAACCAAGACCTGAAAGTCTTTCTCCTCTATATAAGAGCCCAGGGAAGAGACAAGGAAGCATATTTTTGTATGGGTATTTAGTGGGGTGGGTGGGGGTGGGACTCCAGTGAGAAACTGAAACCCCAAGGATACATCATCTCTGGGGTGGGACCTAAATTTATACTACCTCCATGTAAAGGAAGCCCAGGCATGAGAAATTATTGTGAAAACTGACCTCAGACATGTGAAACTCTTGAGGCACTTAGCAGCAGCAAAATCAACAGTGCTCTATAAAGACAATGTTTGCAAACCAGCACCTATGAAATTCTTAGAAAAATAATACAATAAAATATTACAAACCATTCCAGGAAACTGTTCAGCATGAGAATGAATGGATCAGCAGATACTCTAAACATAAAGAATAACACCTAAGAATTTTAAATGATTTTAAAAATCAGAAAGATACTATCAATTAAATGTATATGATTTATACTACAAAATAAGTATAAATTAAATAAAAGGCAAAAGAAGGACCAAAAGCCATAATGAAAAACAAAATAGTATAAAAAAGCATGGAGAGAGTATTTCCCAGCTCGTCTTTGGACAGCCAACCTCTCCCAGAAACTCATCAAGGACCTTTCATCGGACTTTCTTTGGAGCCCCTGGCTTGCAGCCTGCCTGCGGAACCTGGACTTGTGCATTCCCACGGTAGCCCTCCAGCCTGCCCTAGGGAGTCCAGACCTCCTTCCAGGTCTGAGGTGGGTACCAGCCAAACTGAAGCCTGCACTGTCCAGCCTCTGGCCTGCCCCAGAGAGTCTGGACCTCCTCCCAGCCACGAGGCAGGTACCAGCCAAACTCCACTTATGCACTGCCCAGCCTCCACCCTGCCCTGAGGAATCTGCCTTCCAACCCCTGCCTAAAGAGATTAACCGTGTCTCACCAGAAGAAAATGCAAAGGAATGCCCTGAGCCACTCCTGTCATTGCCCAATGGGCTCATGAACAAAGTAGCCATGGAGGTAGGGATGGAGGTTATGCTCAGCAACATGGACTTCCCCTCACCAAGGCTGACTTGGCTACAGCCACTGCTGAATGCCCATTCTGCCAGCAGCAGATTGGCACCATTCCTCAAGGTGACCAGCCTGCTACTTGGTGGCAGATTGACTACTTTGGGCCACTTCCACCATGGAAGGGGCAGCGATTTGTTTTAACTGGAATAGACATATACTCTGGCTATGGGTTTGCATTTCTGGCATGCAATGCTTCTTCCAAAACTACCATCCATGGACTTACCGAATGTCTTATCTACCGCAATGGCATTCCACACAGCACCTGATCAAGGCACCCATTTCCCAGCAAATGATGTGCGGGAATGGGCACATGCCCATGGAATTCACTGGTCTTACTATGTTCCCCATCACCCTGAAGCAGCTGGATTAATAGAACGGTGGAATGGCCTTTTGAAGACTCAATTATCGTACCAACTAGGTGGCAATACCTTGCAGGGCTGGGGCAATGTTCTCCAGTAGGCTGTGTATGCTCTGAATCAGCATCCTCTCTATGGTGCTGTTTCTCCCATAACCAGGATTCATAGGTCCAGGAATCGAGGGGTGGAAATGGGAGTGACTCCACTCACTATTACCTCTAGTGACACACTAGGAAAATTTTTGCTTCCTGTCCCTGCAACCTTAAGCTCTGGTGGTCTACAGGTTTTAGTCCCAAAAGGAAGAGTGCTGCAACCAGGGAACACAATGATTCCATTGAACTGGAAGTTAAGACTGCCACCTGACCACTTTGGGCTCCTCTTACCTGTGAATCAATAGGCAAAGAAGGGAATTACTGTACTGGCTGAGGTGATTGATCCAGACTGTCAAGGGGAAATAGGACTACATCTACATAATGGAGGAAAAGAAGAGTTTACCTGGAATGCAGGAGATACTCTAGGGTGTCTCCTAGTACTGCCATGCCCTGTGATTAAAGTCAATGGAAAATTGCAACAAACCAATTCAAGCAAGACTAACAATGGCCCAGAATCTTCAGGAATGAAAGTTTGGGTCACCCCACCAGGCGAAGAACCACGGCCAGCTGAAGTGCTTGCTGAAGGTAACAGGAACATGGAATGGGTAGTGGAAGAAGGTAGCAATAAATATGAACTTCAACCATGTGACCAGTTACAGAAACAAGGACTGTAATAGTCATGAACTCTTCTTCCTCGTTTCGTTGTGAGTATGATTGTATATGTACACAAAACAAATTTCTTTGTTTTCTTCCCCAACCTTTTCCCCTATCATATGAAAAGTTGTATTAATTTCACATCATAATATTTAAGGATGTCAAGTTTAAGAGTGAATATTACCCAAGGACTTGCACCCTATTCTGTGGGGAATTAATGTGTTTCCGGTTGTATAAGGGGAGTTGAACATTGTTAGACAGAAATAAATATGTATGCTTGTCTGTTATTGTTTTTACTTAGAGACTAAGTATGGTTTAGGGTAATGTGTATGGTTGCCAAGTTGACAATGGGTGGACTGTGATGGTTAGGTTAATGTGTCAACTCAGCTGGGTAATTGTGTCCAAGTGTTTGGTCCAGCAAGCACTGGGCTAATTGTAATACAAGAGTATTTATGGACTTCGATCATGAGTGAGTTTACTGCATGAATGGCTGATTACATCTGCATCAATCAGGGAGATTACATCAGCAATGGGTGATGCTTTTATCCAATCAGTTGAATGCCTTAAAAGGGGGAGTGATCTCAACATTCAGAGAGAATTCCCAGCTTGTCGTTGGACAGCCAACTTCTCCTAGAAACTCATCAAGAACCTTCATTGGACTTTCATTGGAGCCCCTGGCTTGTAGCCTGCCTGCGGAACCTGGACTTGTGCATTCCCATGGTTGCATGAGAGACTCTTACAAAACCTTATATTATTGACAGATATCTCCTGTTGATTCTGTTTCCCCAGAGAACCCTGACTAATATACCATGTCAATTGTAATTTCATTCTATCTGCCAAATCAAAAAAAAAAAAAAAAAAAAAAAAAAGCATGGGCAAATTTGAAAAAGGATCAATCAGAACTTCTAAATATTAAAATAAAATAGTCTCTAAAACACAGTGGATAAATTAAATACAGCTAAAATTCCTAAAGAACTAAGGAAATTACCAAGCACACAGCACTGAGAAGAGAATAAAAAGAAGTGACATGCCACAGGGTTCCATTTCCAGTTAAGGTGAAAGAAACAGCATCAACCTTATCTCTCCTGATTACAACTAAAACCCTAGTTAAAACACATAATTATCAGAAGATTCTGAGAAATACATAAAAGCAGTCAGACTGGATAGGGAGCACAGAACTCAAGGGAGAACCCAGTGGAGAATCTCAGGGTTTGTTTGTTTTTTTCCTTCCTCTTATGTATCCTGGCTTGGGCTCTGGGGCAGCCCAAAGCTGGAACTGTGCATGGATACTGACAAGGGAAGCTCCAAGAGAAGCTCACTCTCTCTGGCCAGAGGACTGAGAATGGGGAGCCTTGCAAAGCAAATTTTCCATTTGACTCTCAAGTGCCAGCAATGAAAGGATAGCCCCCCACTCACCCACTTACAGGTGAGGCAGCAACTGCCCAGAGCCATTTTGACTCTCAATCACCAGCAAACCAACAGTAGACCTCCTCCACAGGGATAATAGAGGAGTCCCCTGGGAATAGAGCCCTTTGGACTCTCCAGCACTAGCAAGGAAGTGGTACCTCTCCTCCTCCAAGCATAGCAGAAGTAACCCTGGGGTGATGCATTTGGAGTCACCAACACATGTAACAAGACAACACTTCTACTACTACCCAGAGTTATGGCAGAGGTTGCTTCTTTGGGGTGGATCCCTTTGGTTGACTCTCTCCCCACCCTATACCAGGCATAGGCCATGATGGCAAAAGCAGCAGTGGTGGTCCCACAGGCTCTTTTCTATTTCTGATTGACCCCAAGGCATTGCCAGATGTGAAAAGTGCATGACAAATGCAGGAGGCTAGAGCCTCTGAATTCTAGCTAGAACACCTAGAAATGGGACCCTTGGGAACCAGATAGTGATGAAGGAGCTATAAAGAAGGCAGTCAGAGAAAGGGGTCCTTTAAATCACTGTATGAAGTTCTCAGCTCACCCTTAAGCTGAACATGCATGAACTCTACCATAATCAGTACAGCAAAGGCTTTGAGAACTGAACAACAGTGTAGATCACTGGGTACACAAGCTGTGAAGACCAAAATAGCATTACAAAGTACTTGAAAATTAAATTGTCATTAGAAACAGAGCCCACAGACTCCAGGTCAGAACTTGGAGTCTGAACCCATTGGGTGGACTGCCTGCTGAAAAAAAAAAAAGAACAAGAAGAAAAAAAATAACAAACAATAAAAGCAAACAACAAAAAAAAAAACCTCTGCAGAAGATTTTAATAGGACCTAGAATCTCATAACACAGTATTCAAAATAGCCAGGGTACAATCCAAAATTACTCAATATTCAAAGAACCAAGAAACCTAAACAAATCAAGGGAAAAGACAACCATCAGACACCAACATTGAGTTGACTCAAATGTTAGAATTATCAGACAAACATCCTAAAGCAGCTATTATAACCATGCAACATGAAGTAAGAGTAAATAATCTAGAAACAAAGAGAAAGACAGATCATCTAAGCCAAGAAATAGAAGCTACAAGGAAAGAACCAAATGAAAAGTCTAGAGCCGAAAAAAATAACTGAAAGTTTAAATTCATTGGAAGACCTCAATATCAGAATGGAGTTGAAAGAAGAGAGAGTGAACTTGAAGACAGATCAGTATAAATTAGCCAATCTGAAAAAAAAAGAGTAGAAAAAAATGAACAGAGACTAAAGGACCTATGGAGAAATAGGTCTAACATTTATCTTCCAGAAGAGAGGAAAAAGAGACTGGTACAGAAAAAATATTTTAATAAATAATGGCTGAAACTACCCAAATTTGGTGAAAGACATAAATGTACAGATCTAAGAATGATGACAAACCATAAACAAAATAAACTTAAAAGAAAACACACCCAGACATATAATTAACTGCTAAAAGCCAAAGACAATTTTTTAAAATCTTGAAAGCAACCAGGAAAGAAAATTACATTATATTGGGCGGGGGGGGGGGGGGGCGAGATTTGAATAACTGCAGATTTCTCATCAGAAGCCATGGAGTCCAAAAGACAATGGAACAATATTTTTAAAGTACTGAAAGAAAAGAACTGTCAACCTATATCAAAACTACCCATCAGAATGAAGGGAAAATAAAAACATTCTCAGATGAAGGAAAACTAAGAAAATTTGTCACCAACAGACCTGCTTTTGAAAAAGTGTTAAAGATCATGTTGTGAAGACACAAAAGGACAGATATTGTATGATTCCACTACATGAAATATCTGGAATATGTAAACTTATAGAGACAAAAAGTAGAGTACAAGTTACCAGGAGCGAGAGTGAGGAGAAATAGGCACTTAATGCATCATTGGTGCAAGGTTTCTGTTTGAGGTAATGGAAGTCTTGGTAATGGATAATGGTGATGATAACACAACATTGTGATTGTGATCAATCTCACTCAATTAAGTGCTTGGAAATAGTAAATGGGAAATTTTATGTTGCATATGTCTTTACATATTTTTTTTTTTTTTTAATGCCAAAGAAAGCTCTTCAAGTGTTAGGAGAGTGATAACAGAAGGAAACTTGTAATGTCAGGAATGAAGGAAAAGCAACAGGAATTGTAAATATCTGGTTTAATAAAACGGACTGTTTTTCTCCTCTTAAATTCATTATAATATGTACGATTATTGAAAACAAATTATAACACCTTCTAATGGGGTTGTTAATGTAAATAGATGTGATATATGACAACTATATCAAAAATTGGGAAAGGTAAAGGGGTCTGTCTAGTTCACATTCATTTTCATTTCAAGTGTATTTAGAATTTCACCAAGATATATTACATTTTTTAATTTTTGAGAATTGAAATTATTTAGAGTATATTGCCTGGTCATAATAGAATTAAATTAGAAAACACTCACAGATGGATATCTGAAAATCCCCAAATATACAGAAATGAAATAACCACACTACTAAATAATCTATGGTCAAAGAAAAAGCACTGAAATTTTTTAAAATAATTTTGTACTGATGAAAATACAACATATCGAAATTTGTGAAATATGGTTTAAAATAGCATTTAGAGGAAATTTTATTATATAAGTACATATATTAGAAAAGAAGAAAGCTCTTAAATCAATTATCTAAGCTTCTACCTTGAGAACAATACATCACAACCCAGAGGGACAGAAATTCAAGGCTGATTCAACATTTGAAAAACAATCAAAGCAATCCACCAAATTACAGACTAAACAAGAAAAAATGCCTGATCATACCAACAGATACAAAAAAAAAGCATGTGAGAAAATTCAACTTCCATTCATGATAAACACTCTCAGCAAACTAAGAATAGAACAGAACTTCCCTGATCTGATAAAAGGCATATAATAACCTACAGCTAACATCAACTTAATGGTCAATGACTGAATTCTTTCCTCCTATGATCAGTAACTAAGCAAGATCCACTATCACCATTCCTATTCAATATCACCACCTCTATTCAATATCATTCTGGAAGTCCTAACAAGTACAATAAGATAAGAAAAACAAAAGCCATTAATTGGAAAGGAAGAAATAAAACTATCCCTATTTGCAGACAACATGTTTATTTACATAGAAAACCCAAAGGAATCTACAAAAGAAAGCTAATAAACATTTTTAGCAAGGTCAATCATATTTCCATACACTAGAAATAATTAATTGAAAACTGAAATAATTTACAATAACCCCTATAAAATAAAATATGTGAAGAATCTGTAAGTTGAAAACTACAAAACCATGATTAAAAAAATAAAAAAGGTCTAAATAAATGGAGAGACACTCCATGTTCACAGATTGGAAATTTTAATATAGTTAAAATGTCAATTTTTCCCAAAAGTGATCTATAGATTTAATATAAACCCAATAAAAATCCCAGAAAGATACTTGATGATATAGATATGCATTCCAAAATTTGTATGGCAAAGTAAATGAACTAAATTTTCCAAATAATTTTGAAAAAGAACAAGTGGAGAACTCACATTAGTCGACATGAAATGTATTGTAAAGCTACAGTAATCAAGACATTGTAATGTTGGTGAAAGGATATATACATAATCAATGGAGAGGAATATCAAGTTCAGAAATACTCCCACAAAAATATGGTCAATTTTTCTTATTTTTTTTCTTTATTAGAGAAGTTGTGAGATTACAGAACAATCATGAAAAAGAAAAAAAAAACAGGATTCCCATAAACCACCTCACCAACAACAACTTGCACTGGTGTGGAAGATTTGTTAAATTTTATAACACATTTTTATAATTGTACTAAATTAATTAAAGTCCATGGTTTAACTTAGGGTTCACTGTTTGTGTAGTGTAGTCCCATTGGTAATTTTTTTTATTCTGTTACCATGTACACAATCTAACAGTTCCCCTTTTAATCATATCCAGATATATATATTTCAGTGCTGTTAATTGCATTCACAATGTTGTGCTACCATCACCACCATCCATTACCAAAACATTTCCATCATTCCAAATAGGAACCCTGTACATTTTATGCCATAAATTCCCATTCCCTATCCCCACCCCGTCCTTGGTAACTTATATTCTAGTTTGTTTGTTCTAATTGTTTCAAATCAGTGAGATCATACAGTATTTGTCCTTTTGTGTCTCATTTATTTCACTCAACATGATATCTTCAGGGTTCACCCATGTTATCACATGTATCAGGACTTCTTTCCTTCTTAGGGCTGAATAATATTCCATTGCATATATACAACATTTTTTATCCATTCATCAGTTGATAGACACTTGGGTTGCTTCCATCTTTTGACAATTGTGAATAATGCTGCTACTAACATTGGTGTGCAAATTTCTGTTCAAGTTCCTACTTTCAATTCTTTGGGGGTATATACCTAGTAGTGACATTGTCAGGTCATATGGTAGTTCTATACTTATCTTTCTAAGGAATCACCAAACTGTCTTCCACAGTGAGTGCACCATTTTACATTGCCACCAGTGATGATAAGTGTTCCTATTTCTCTGCATCCTTTCCATCCCTTGTTATTTTCTGTTTTTTAATAGCAGCCATTCTAATGGGTGTGAAATGGTATCTCATTGTGGTATTGTCTTCCATTTTCCTAATGGCCAATGATGTTGAACATTTTTTCATGTGGTCAATCAATTTTTGACAAAGGAGCAAAGGCAATTCAATGTCTTTGTCTTTTAAACAAATGGTGCTGGACAACTAGACATCCGTAAGCAAAAAAAATAAACTTCAACCTATACCTGACACCATACACAAATATTCAATAAAAATAAATAATAGGCCTAATGGAAAATATAAAACTCTTAGAAGAAAACATAGGAGAAAATCTTCATGAACTTAGGTTAGTAAAAATGTTCTTAGATAAAACATCATGAGATTCATGAGCAAAGTTAAAGTAAAGGCATGCCACAGGCTGAAGAAAATATTTGCAATGCAAATAATTAACAAAAGATTGGTGTCCAGAATACAAAAAGGGCTCCCACGAAGCAATAAGAACAGATAAGTGATCCAATAGAAAAATGATCAAAAGATATGTATAGATAATCTCAGAAGGAAAAAGACAAAAATAAAAGAATCCATGGAGGAGAAACATGGGAAAAAATGCTCAGCATTACTAATAATGCAAAAGAAAATAACGAAATACCATTTAAAACCTAATCAGCTTGGCAAAAATTTATGTCTGGCAATACCAAGCATTGGCAAAACAGTAAGACACTGATTTTCTGGTGGAAAGGTAAGTTGGTACCACCACTTTGGAAAGAAATTCAGCAATTTCTGAAAATTTTGTAATTATGTATACCCTATGACTCAGAAACTCCACTTCTGTTTATAGAAACTTTCAGAAACTCTTGCATATGAACACAGAGACATATTTAAGAATGTTCATTGGAGTTTGGTAGTCATAGAAAACAATTGGAAACAAGCTATGCATACAAAGTATGTATGGTATGCAAAAGTATGACACCATTTATGTCAACTTTGATATGGTTTATGCAAAATTTTAAATGTACAAATAAATGACCCACTGTATTATGTACAGTGGTGGATGTTATGGTGTTCCACCAGTTCCCTTCAACACCAACATCTTCATTACCCCAGCTATTAGGAATATTGGCTACTGAAGGCTCACAACTAAATTCCTCTCTAGGACTTGGGACTCAGCAGGATAGATCTGTCTTTCCCAGTGTTATACCCTAGAGAAAGACTGCATCTAATTACTAGTCAAGAAAGGGGGTCCAAAGAATTGGACTCTTTTCTTCAATTGTGACAACTTTGCACAACCATCCCAGCTTCAGAAATCTCTGTAGAATCAGCTGAAACATCTGCTGTGATTGCATCATGGTTCAACTTCTTTCTTTACTCAGTCTTTCTGATCTTACCCTTCATGGGTGTGTCTCCTGAGAACACCCCACAATAAACCTCCACACTCAAACATGAGAGTCTCAGAGCATGTTTCCTGGGGAGTCCAACTTATGATATGTAGTAAAATTAAGTTTACCTCCAGAAAGGAAGAGAGGGCAATGAGATTTAGGGCAAGAATAAGGAAAAGATGATAGGCTTAATCTGGGTATCTCATATTATTTTCTTTACTTTTCATTTTTGAAATATTTTGTAATTTTTATAAATACATGCATGGCTTCATCAGACACTATGATACATACCGTATTAATCTGCCAAAAGGGTGCTGATGGAAAGTACCAGAAATCTGTTGGATTTTATAAAGGGTTTTTATTTGGGGTAAAAGCTTACAGTTACAAAGCCCTAAAGAGTCCAACTCAAGGTTACTTTCTCACCAAAGTCAGTTGCCATGTGTTGAAGCAAGATGGTCACTGATCTCTGTGAGGGTTCAGCCTTTCCCTCTGGGCTTCCTTTCTCTCAGCTGCAGGCTGGCATAGGGCTTGTACCTCAGGGCTTCCTCTCTCTTCTGGCATAGGGCTCGTTTCTTTCCCGACCTTCTGTATCAGTCTCCGCTCTCTTCCCAAGGTCAGTTGTAAATTATCAGGCAAATGGCTCATATCTTCCCCAGGCCTTAGCTGTTTGAGCCTTCTCCTTTCTGTCACATGGCAGGATCAAAATGACAAAGTTCTTTCCTCTATGTGTCTTCTTGAATGTGTGCCCATTTATATCAGCCCACCAAGGGGGCAGGGACTCAACCGGAGTCAATTCAAGTCAAATACCTCTGCTAGTTACATAATAATTTCTAGAAAATTCATTAAATGCAACGTAGATTATACTTTAGCCCGGGGCAGGGGGGCACTTCAAATGTTGAAAAGTAGGTGAAACAGTCTTCATGTACTTAGCTAACTTCTCAGAAAGTCAATTGTAAAATATCTATAAAAGATTTTTAAATCATTGTAATTCTGCCATAAAAACAAATAGAAAAATATTCACTATTTTTGCAAGACCAAAAAGATAAAGACTTCTCTCTTGTCTATCATAACAGAGTTTCTTCTCATTGGGTTTTCATAGCAATTTGAAAGTAGAACATTAACAAAAATAAGTTTATACCGTATTTCCCATATATTATCTTTTTATCAATATCATGTCTTTAGTTATGAATCCCGATGTTGTGAGGCCTTAATTTTACTCTTCAGACTACTTTAAATATCAGCACTTGGGACCATACAAATTACAGCATGCATGTCAAGAAACTAGTGGGGGAAACTACTACCCTATAACTTTACAAAATTTGAAGAAGCTGTTGGATATATGAATCATTAAGGTACAAATTCACTCTGCCGCCTCACTCTACTCACAGATTCAAAAACTAGCCAAGCACACTTGAAAGGGCTTGCTTGGTGAGAAAATCATTTTTCTCTTTCTTGATATATGCACATGCTCATACAACACACTCATTGCTTCATGTTCACAAGCCAGCAGCAGAGTGGGTCTGGAAAAGGGAAATGATCCCTAAAAGACTTCTTAGAAAAGCTATCCCTTCCCACAAAAAAACACCAAACTGCACATAAGTGCTAAATTTCCAGGAGTGCAGACATAGTGAAAGGCAGATAAACTAAAATTCTGTGTTTACAGAATAGATTAAACATCAAAAAGAAGAGACCCTAAAAAATTCCCCTTACAATAAAACTTTTTATTTAGTTCTTATTTTTAGTGCTTTCCCACAGAGAATAGAATATGAAACCAAGGAGCCCAGTCTAAACCCAGAGAGGGAACATTAAAGGGCATAAGAAAAAGAACTGAAGAATTACTCAACGGACAAAAGATTGAAGAGCTTTGGTGATTTTTTTTCTGGAGGATGGCTTAAACTACAGAAGCCTGAGGGAAAAAGTAAAAAGTCTTGGATAAAGGCTAAGACTGGTAAGATAGACTTGGGCTAGGAAAGAGGAAAGTCTCTGCAGTGGCAGCCAGAGGCAGTTTCAAGAGTTGCCATCTGCTTTGCAGGATTGGAGCTATTTCACTGATTGTTTCTAAGCCTATGTTCGAAAAACAAGGCAATTGCACAAGATGAGGTTCAGATTATCCCAGAAACCCAAACATTTTGGGCTGCCAATATGGGTAAGTGACCACAAAGTAAAACATACTCTGTTCACATATGTGTGTTTTACTAAGTCAAGTTTCTTGCTTTCAATGATTTTGTTATCTTACACAGGAGAAAAGATATCTATATAGTATAACCTGTGATTAAAAACAAACATAAATTTATGTCTATAATTAACTACTGTCATATAACATGTAAGAGCTAAGTACTTCAAGAAGGTATGGAGAAAGCAAGGCTGAGATAAGAGTTATTCTGCTAGAATATAACCAGAATCAGGTAAAAAAGAATGGATAACTGGATAACTATTTCCCTGAAGAAGTAAGTTTAAACATTAATCTTGAATGTGGTAGGAGTCATGGTTCAGTGAAGAAGAATAAGAGGAAAATGTAACAAATGGAAACATTGTCACCTTCGAGAGATCCAAGTCAAATGAGAAGAGTGTGCTTGAGATTTGCATTGCTGAAAAAAAAATAGTGTGTTAAAAAGTGCATTTAAAATGGCAGGCTGTTAGAGATTTAGTGCCTATGATCAGTTTTAATTTGGTGAATGAATAAAAGAATTAATCAACAATAGGCATGATGGAAGGTTTAGCTGGTATTGACGAGAATGAGTTAAAACTGTTAAGATTTTCTCTTACTTGCAAGCTAACGTGTTAGCCTGCCAGTTTCATGGATACTGACAGAAGACATGAGACTCCAAGATCAGAGACAAAGGACCTTATTCATGGCACAACAAGTTGTAAGAGCATCATTTTTTGCCTTTTTTTAAGAAGGAGCTTTAGATTACATAAATGTTAAATTAAAAATGGTGGGGAGGGGTGCAGATCTGGCTCAAATGGTTGGGCATCCATCTGCCATATGGAGGGACCTGGGTTCGATCCCCAGGACCTCCCGGTAAAATAGATATATATATATAGAGAGAGAGAGAGAGAAGGCGCACGGACTGCCAGGCTCTGTGTGCCGGTGAGCCACCAGGCCCCAGGAGCCATGCAGCAAGATGATGACGTAACAGGAGAGAGACACAGGGGAGATACAAGACAAAATGCTCCGAAACCAAGGTGGCACAGGTGGCAGGACACCTCTCTCCTACATCGGAGGTCTCCAGGATCGAATCCTGGTGAAGACTGGAGGAGGAAGATGAGAAGAGATGGCAGGAAACCGACACAGAGAATTGCCCAGCAAATGGACACGAAACAGCAAATGGGGAAGGGGGGGTTAAAATGGATAAAGTAAATAAATAAATCTTTAAAAAAAAAAATGTAGGGGATTCCCATATACTCTACCCCCTCCCCCTCCCACACTTTCATCCATTAACAAGATCTTTTGTATGGCACATGATGAACAAATATTGAAGCATTGCTACTAACCATGGAATATAGTTTACATTATGGTTTACACTTTGCACTGCACAATTTCATAGGTTTTGACAAAATGTATAGTGGCCTGTATCCATCATTGCAATGTCATGCAGAACAATTCCAATGTCCCTAAAATGCCCCATGTTACACCTATTCTTCCCTCCCCCTCCCCTCAGAACCTCTGGTGGCCACTGACTTTACAAGTTCTTCCATTACTAGAACAATGTTACAAGTTCTTCCATTACTAGAATAATAAGTCTACTTTAGTCTATAGATGCACTCCCCACTTGTGTTTGCTCATTCCTCAATCTTGAGGATTTGGGGATGGTGATGTCCATTCCGTGTCCAATTGAGAGGGGTCTTAGATCCCATGGGGCAGATTGATGTAATTGTCTTGCTTACAGTAGTAGATACTCTCTGTTTTTGGGATGGGCATTGTCCATCATCATCCTTTTGTTAGTTATCCTGGGCTAGTCCGATGAACTGGAGAGTAGGTGTTGGCTGCAACTCTGCTGAGATTCAAGGTTCAACTCGCACAAGAATAGCCAGAAGATTCAAGTCTCTGGGACACATATTTAATGGGTATAGTGCTAATTATAGGTTCAAATAAAAGGGGCATAAGAACCATGTGTAAGAAAATTATAAACGAGTCCAACTCTGATACATTGTGGGGGTGGGTTATCATATATTCCAAGGTAAGGCCCACTGACAGGGTGCTGAATTCCTGGGGTTGTCTGCTCTGCTTATAGTATCCAGATGTCTCTAGAGCCCTCAGGAATCCCCCTGCTTGGGGCACTGTTTACTGTGGCAGACAGTGAGATCCTCCTGAGATGTGCATAAGCATAACTTCTGAAATGACCTCCCGACTCACTTTGAAATCTCTTAGCCATAAAAACTCATTTATATTTACAATATTCCTCTTTTGGTCAAGGTCTTTTTGCCAAATGCATCACTAGTTGATGCTTGGTAATAATCTCTCGGTGCCAGGGGGGCTCATCCCCAGGAGTCATATCCCATGCCAGGGGGAAGGTAGTGAGTTTATATGCTTAATCTGGCTTAAAGAGAGGTCACATTTGAGCAACAAGGAGGCTTTTCAGGAGGTAACTCTTAGGCAATATATAATTCTAGGCTAAGTTTCAATTTCACAAGAACGAGGTTCATAAGTACAAGCATCAATATCAAGAGCCTGGCATATTGGTTTGTCCTCTTTGCTAGGCACTGCCCATGTACTCTAGGGCTTCTTGCCACTCTATTAGAGAATGTAGCAGGACTCCCCAGGATGAGAATTCAATATTCTTTCGGTTACTATGTGGGTCTCCACCCACTGAGACAACACCTCATGACCACTTCAACTCATTCATATTACATAGAGGGACCCAGGTAAACCCCTCCCTACACATACCCTTATCACTGACACACCACACCAGTGATCATTCTACAATCCAAAACCTCCCCAAAAACAAAGCCAAAAAATAAAATTAAATAATAAATAATAAAAATAAATAAAATACCAAAAATATGTTTTTGCATTGTATCTTTCATCACCATAAGATCTGTTATCTTTTATGCACAGTGACAATTTCTTCCGCATGTTCCCCCAGTGTCTTATTTTTTTTTTCACTTGATTTTCAAAGAAACTTTAGGTTACAGAACAGTCACATAGAAAATATAGGGGATTCCCATATACCCCACTCTCTGCCCTTTCACATTTTCCCCTATTAATAACATCTTACATGAGCATGGTACATTTGTTATAATTGATGAACAAGTATTGAAGCATTGCTGCTCACCATGGTCAATGGTTTATATTTTGCACCATATGCATTTATAGGTTTTGATGATATGTATAATGGCCTGTATCAGTCATTGCAAGATCATGCAGAACAATTCCAATGCCCTAAAAATATCCTATGTTCCATTTATTTTTCCATCCCCCTCCCTTCAGAACCTATGGTAACCACTACGTTTCCATTTTTGAAGAATACGGTTCATAGTTACATGCATTAATATTGAATGCTTGACATATTGATCTGTTTTCTTTTATTAGACACTGCCCATGTTCTCAAGAGATTCTTGCCTCTCTAATTGAGAACATAGCAGGACTCCCAGGATGGGAGCTCAATATTTTCTTGTTTATTATGTGGGTCTCCACCCACTGATATAATATCTTATGACAAGATGATCACTTTCATATTCCATAGATGCAGGTCCCAGGTGAGCCCTATTCCACATATCCCCCCACCCCTGACACCCTGCTCCAGTAACCCTCCCCCACCATATTTGCCAAAAGAGCATTCTCACCATTGTTGCTTTAACCACAGACCTACAAATCCCCAGAGTTCACCTGTTCCTTCCTCCCGCCCTCCTCCCAGTACCCCCCACCCTATTCATCCTCACATTCCAGCACTATTGACCCCACTCACATCTCTGCACCACTATCACCCCCATCCACTGCCCAACCACCTCCTTCCACCTTATCATAGGTTTTGTCCATACTGAGCATCAGATCACCACACTCTACTCCCTTTCTGTCTCCTGATAACCTATCTTCCAGACTAGTTCTGTGAGTCTGCTCAATTTGCTTAGGTCATATCAGTGAGGTCATGTAATATTTGTCCTCCAGTGAGTGGCTTACTTCACTCAACATAAGGTCTTCAAGATTCATCTGTGTTAACCCACTTGTCAATACTTCATTCTTTCTTAAAGCTGAATAATAGGGAAATAAATGTGGTTCAAGTGATTGGGCCCCTGTCTACCATATAGGAGGTCCAGGGTTCGATTCCCAGAGCCTCCTGGTGAAGGCAAGCTGGCCTACATAGCAAGCTGGCCTGAGTGGAGAGCTGGCTCACATAGGAGTGCTGGCCCTCATGGAAAGCTGACACAGCAAGGTGACACAACAAAAAGAGACAAAGAGGAGAGACAATAACAGACACAGCAGACCAGGGAGCTGAGGTGGCACAAGAGATTGAGCAGCCTCTCTCCACTCCAGAATGTCCCAGATCGGTTCCTGGTACCGCCCAAAGAGAAGACAAGCAGACAGAGAAGAACATACAGTGAATGGACACAGAGAGCAGACAAGGGGGTGGGGGAGAGAAATAAATAAATAAATCTTTTTTCAAAAAAGCTGATTAATATTCTATTGTATGTATATACCACAAATTGCTTATCCATTCATCTGTTGGTGGACACTTGGGTTGCTTCCAACTTTTGGCAATAGTGAATAATGCCGCTATGAACATTGGTGTGCATATATCTGTTCATGTCATTGTTTTCAATATACCCAGCAGTGCGATTGCTGTATCATATGGCTCTTCGATAGTCAGCTTCCTGAGGAAATACCAACCCATTTTCCACAATGGCTGCGCCATTCTACATTCCCACCAGCAGTGGATGAGGGTTCCCTTTCCTCCACATCCTCTCCAACAATTGTAGTTCTCTGTTTTTTTAATAGCCACCAGTCTAATAGGCATAAGAGTAAGAGCATCATTTTTTCTTCAGTTACCTTTGCCTTCTGAAAAGTGACTTGCTATCTGGTGCATCGTGGTTACAAACACAGGCTCAGGCACAACCAAGATTTTCAGCAAATGACCACTTTATTGTTCACACAGCATGAAGGGTTCAAAAGAGCAAGGGAAGAGATCCTATCATGGCCAGTCCCTGAGGAGGCCAGCCAGCTGCTATGGTCAGGGTCAGTAGCTCTTCACGCATGGCTTTGCATCACAGATAGAGGGACACCCACACTGCCTGAGTGTTGGGTTTTTATACACCGCAGGAGGAGGAACCCTGCCAATGAGCAACAAACATTCATCAAGCAACTCCAGTGCCCTGGCAAAGCTGGGGTTGCTTGAGATGTAATGTCTCTCCTGGGCTGCATACAAAATGGAAACATACAAACACTTGCATGCAAGCAAGCAAAAATGGAAACATACCTAATACCTGCACACAAACAAGCAAGACAGGAAAAGGATGAGGTTAGGCAAAGGCTGGGAGTGTGTCCGTTCTTCCCAAGCACCTTTCAAGTGCCATGGTGTGGAAGCGCACAGGGGAATGTTGCACATGCAGCAGATTTGTGTCACAGCTGTGGAATCCTGAGTATATGGAATCCAAATCTTTTATACTGGGCAGTAAGCAAATCTGCCAGAACTTTGCTCTTGAGGGAAACATTATTTTATTATGCTGGGCAATACCCTAAGCTGCCCTCTGTTCCAGAGGGAGACATTATCTCTATCTTCCAAGGCTATACACTATACAAACATCCCTGAAAATATAGTTCAGAACAAAACATGCAGAAATGTAAAAGGCCATGGAGAATCATCTCCCAACAACTGGAAGAGAGAAAAGCCCACAGAATGAGTGAATGGGAACACAAAAAATTAAGATGAAGGAATTTAACTGGGCAGTAAGTACAGTAAGTGAGGTCTGAGTATTTGATAAAAGAGATGAAAAGAAAGAAGCAGGAGAGGAAAGATCAAACAAAACTATGCTGTATCAGTTATCTATTATTGCATAATAAATTACCCCAGAACTTAATGGCTTAAAACAATAAATATTTATTATCTCATATAGAATCTAGGAGCTGTTTATCTGGGTAGTTCTGGTTCAAGATATCTCATGAGGTTGCAGTCAAGATGTTGGTTGGGGCTATAGTCACCCAAAGGCTTCAATGGGCCTGGAGGATCCACTTCCAAGGTAGCTCATTCACACACCTGGCAAGTTAGTGCTAGGTGTTGGCAAGAGGCTTCAGTTGCTCACCACATACACCTCTCCACAGCTGCATGAATGTTCTCATGACATGCATGCCGACTTCCCCCAGAGTGATCTAAGAGAGATCAAGGAAGATGCTGCAATGCCTTTCATGATCTAGTCTCAGAAGTTGCACATTGGCACTCCTGTCATAGTCTATGCATTAGAAACAAATCACTCACTAAATCCAGCTCACACTCAAGGGAAAGGGAATTAAGCTCCATCTCTTGAAGGTAGAGTACCAAAGACTTTGTAGACATATTTTAAAACTACTACATACTTCGAGTTTATGCATCTGGCATGGGTGGTGGGGTATATCATTAGGTGACAAGAAATAATTTCACTAGTATTATTATTATTAGTGAGATTGTAGCTGAAACAAGAGACAGGTCTAGGGTGGGATGAGGGAGATGAGCTCTTTGGGTATGATTAAGATAATATACCTAAGTTGCAAGATTTCTGTAATTGTTTTTTGGTTAAAATTTGTATTTTGTGCTATTTCTTACCTCCTTATCCTATTCCAAGTATCTAGTTTTTGGTACATAGATAAACAATCACAGAATTTTGTTTATTTGTTTGTTTGTTTTATTTTGATTAGACCATAGTGCAAGTTGATATTCCCATAGCAGTTTTTAAAAAGCAAGCTCCTGTCCAGACAGAGGGAAAAAATTGATCCAGATGCTGAGGAGAAAATTGTGTTGAACTCTAACAGAGATCTATTATACTGAGGTTGCAATCAGTTCCTTTCAGAGTCGCAGGGTTTTTCTGGTCAGGTTAAAGAGTCAAAACCCTCTAATCTACAGCAGAACTCAATTTTCTCCACTGATTTATCACTTCCTACCTTGTTTGTTTATTGTTTAATGGTGTTATGATGATTAGATCTGAATTTATGCAGATTGCTCAGACAGTGTAAAAATGAATGAGATTAAAGAAGACCAGGAGGGATTCTACTACAATAGCCCAAGTAAGAAATAAAAAGCCCAAATGTAGACAGTAGTGTTGAGAATAATAAAAGAAAGAAAATATTCAGGAGAGATATCTGAGATATGATAGTTAGAGCTTGGTGATTAGAAGTAGCATATGAGGGAGGAGAGAAAAGTGGAGGAAAACTCAAAGATGTCAGGTTTGGGAGATTTAATATATAGTTAGGGTGGCCTCCAGCTCATCAAGGACTTTCTCGGTTTTAGCACTGAAAGTCCCATGTCCTGGGAAACTCCTCAAATAGGTGTATTTGATCATCCTATGATAGGAATAACATTAACTCCAACAGAGAATGCAGGAGAAGGAATATTTTTTGCTGTGGAAAATTAATTCTGTTGTGGACATATTGAATTTAAGGTAACTGCAGAATAGAAAAGGAGAAACATAAGTTTGTAATGCATGTTTAGAGCACAGTGGAGAGGCTGGGGTTGCATATGAAGAAATGTCAGTCATCAAATGAGAGTTGAAGCCATGTAAGAGGATGAGAATATACTAGGGAGACTATATAAAGTAAAAAGAAAAGGGAGTTGAGAATAGAATTCCGTTTTTTTGTTTTGTTTTTTTTTTATAAAAACGAGGTGGGATGGGGGTAGTGGCTTATAAAGGAAGACAACCCACCGAAAGAGACTGAGAGAAGCTTCAGAAAAGTGGGAGAAATAAGAAGTAGTGACTATCTCAGAAAGCAAGGAAGGGGGCAGTTTTTAGAAGAGTAGAGGAAAGGGCAAAACTGTCAAACGCTGCAGAGGAGTCCACAGGACCTGGAAGTTGGGTCTATTTCTTGTGGGAATGGGAAAAGGGTTGGTATTAGGAGTAACGGCCCAGAGTGTAAGGAGAGCACTTGCTTAAGGATCCTTAAGGAGGATCACTTCCAGCAGATACATGACCACCTGACCCTCTGATAGCTAAGAGAGAAAGACTAGGAATCATCACTTCCAACTCGCTATTTCCAGGCACTGAGAAACTATTCAAACTTTTCTACCTGCTTTATTTTAAAACAACTAACATTTATTGAAAACCTAGTATGTGCCAAGCACCTTATATTCTTTATCTCATTTAATCCTCAAAACAACCCTATGAGGTAGGAACTATTATGAATAGTCTCTATTTTGCTCCTTTTCAATTTCTCTATATCCTTTTAAAATCTGTAAATGCAAAAACTGAACCATTTTCTACCTGTTATGTTCCAATTTCATCCTCCCAGACCTTGAGATTGTTCAGTGTCTCTGGATGCTGAATCTCTATTGTCTACTTTGGTTCCCAAGAATCAAATGAATTTTTCTAATTTATTAATGTACCTTTGAGTTCCATTCTAATTTTATGAAGTACAATAATCCCTCCCACTTCATGTTAGCTACCAAGTTAGAAAGTCAATCCTTTCTAAAAGAATGCCTAAATGTGAATGTTCCCAGGCATTCAAATGTTCATAGCTCTTTAAAATTATACTCACAACCTCTGCAGTTGAATAGTTTGCTAATTGCTTTACGTGGATAACTAAAGTTAACTATTAAATGATAAACTTGTGGATATCAGAAACCAAGCATGATACTTCTTCTGATCCCCTATGACACCTAATATATTATTGGGCACCATAGGTATTTATTAATATTTGATGGATGAGTCCTAATACTCACAAATAAAATATGACCAGAGCATGCTTGCACTCTTTGTGATGGTCTCCATTTTGTTACCTGGCTAGTACACCAATATTACTCATGTTGTCAGCCACAGAATTAATTTCTATTCTGAATGAAAAAGCAAGACAGAAACAAAATGGAACATATGTGGTACTGCCCATTAAAAAACACACACAAATGAATGAATACCCACAAAATGAACGTTTGGTACTGTCTCAAAAGCCTTATTGTGAAAGATTAATACAAACTTTAATTTTTGCAATTTTAGAAGCTTCTATATACATTTTCCCTATAATATTGGGAGTAGCAATAATACCATGTCTTCAATACAACAAAAGCTAAAAAATCTATATACATGCATATGCTACTTAAAGTTGCATCATACATTTTATAATATATATTCATGTGTATATATAGGTATGCCTATATATAAACAACTAATAAAACAGACTCCGTTTTTTGCTTTCTACATTACTCAAATGGAAAAATAATTCAGAGTTACCAATTCTTCTGTAAGGCATGCAGGTCTAGGCTTGTATAACTATGATTTCTGCTAACTGGCCACAGCCTAGCATTTTCACACCTTTTTTGTACTAAATGGTTAGAACTGATCACTCCACCAGAAGCTGTCACTGAGACACCTTCATTTAAAAATCTTAATAATACATGCAGCAATAGGATTGAATTTTAAAATATGATCCTATTTTTTGCATGCCAGTAAACATTTGCAAATGCCACCTATTCACCATTTATACAATTAAGTATACATAAATACCTGTTAAAATTAATGGAATAAAATGTATTCAATTTGTCACATATAATCTATAGATTTCTAATCTGGACAACTCTTTGGATAATTACTTGAAAAATTTTAAGGGCTTTAGTTCGCCTCTCTAACTTGATATAAACACACACACACACAACTGTTTGCTGAAGAAAACTAAGGGTGAGGGGAAGAGAGCACAGGGAGGGAGTAAAACACCAAGCTTTGCTAATAAATACTTCTCAGAAATATCAGCTCCCAATTTACTACTTGTACACAATGGGCCAGTTGGAACTTGTATGGTGATCCAATTTGCCACAGCTCTTGTTTTTAGTCTTTGTGGAGCTGCTGCGTGAGCACAGTGGGGGCCGCTCCTGCACATCCCCTGAGTCAATCAGTGGGCTTTTGTTTCCTGCTGGTCAAAAATATCAGGTGGCTTCGAGAGTCTAATTATCAATGAAAAATTAAATTCAATACAGAAATGGAGCCACAAGTACCCCTCACCTCACCCTTTCTGTGCCCTCCCCACCCCCAGGTAGCAAGTTATTCTTCAGGATTCCAAAGAGATAGCAGGGGGGAAAAGCACAGACCTGGGGAAGCAAGCAGAAGGATAGTTGATTTTTACCTTTCTCCCTTTTTTTGGTGAAGGACTGTTTTAATTACCATGGACATTCTTGCAATCAGCAAGTGCTAGGGATTTTCCTATAAGAGTTATTAAACCAAGCTTATCTCAACATTGCATCAAAGATGTTTCTAACCAAAGTCTCCATCAGAAAGTGAATACACAGAGGCATCGAAGAAGGCATATGCTATTCCATAATCCTAATTTAATCATAATCCAAATATGCTCTTTTCTAATGCAGTGAAAGAGTTCTTAACTGTTCACTAAAGTATATTCTTACCCCTGCTGAATTCATTCCCAGCAGTTCTCAAAGTATGAGGTTAAAAATGCTTGTAACTGCCACTTAATTCGGGGTTTCAAAGCTTAAGGTAAATACAAGTTCCTCGTTTCACATTCAGAGTCACAGCATAGAATTTGAACCCACCAAAGCAGGTATGGCACAGCTTTAGCTTCCAGCATGTGTTCTTTTTTAACTCTCTTGTCTTTCAAAAAAGATTGTGCTTCATCGATAAGTGATCGTTTAAGCTTATGATTGGGGGAGTGGGAGGAATTCGGCTATCTCCAAATATCCATCCTCATTGACCTTTCCCTTGATAGAACACACCTTTAAAAGGTGAATTATTAAACTTAAGACCAAGGGAGGCAAGTCTTCTCATGTTGCTTAAATACCCTAAATATAGTGCCATCATACATTATTTTTAAAAATCCAACAGAAAGTATTATGATTGACTCACAAATACCATTGAAGTGTGGAGTGTTCTTCCACATGAGGAACTATCAAGAGATGATATCAACCTCAGCAGTACCACATCAGAATTAAAGAATTCTTGAGCAAGGATCAATCTTTCAAATGAACATAAGGTAAAACCCTAATCATTAGAAATGAGAAAACTCATTTACACAATTACATGAATTTTACTAATTATTTTTTCTTGGTATCCGAGACAGAATATATGTGTGCATAGCAGTACCACATCAGAATTAAAGAATTCTTGAATAAGGATCAATCTTTCAAATGAACATAAGGTAAAACCCTAATCATTAGAAATGAGAAAACTCAGATACCTGTACAAGCCGCAGGAAGATTATTCCTTTCATATACTTCAAACCTATAACAACCAAAGACACATCAAAGACTGTGTTTCTATATGGATACATCTTTGTTGACGTGGATTAACTAAATGGGTGCAGCTACCTTTTTCGCATCACATTCATTCCTTTATAGTTTAGTGAATGAAATCAATTGTAACAGTAAAATATAGTTGACTGCACAGAATACCATCATTTGGGGAGCAGATATGGCTCGAGCAGTTGAGCACCCACCTCCCATGTGGGAGATCCCAGGTGTGGTTCCCGGTGTCTCCTAAGGAAAAAACAAACAGACAACAAGCAAAAATAACGAGCAAATAGACAAGGGAGCCATCTCAAGGGGGGGGGGGAATAAAGAAAACCATATTTTTATTTTTAATGAATTCTAATATTGTCTATCTGGAATCTTTAAGTGAAAAATGTTATTTTATCTAAAATAAAAACTGGTGGAATATTACATATATATTTGTATAATAAACAGTACAGTACACATTAAGGCAGAAGTTAAACAATGTAAAAGAGAGTCTTTTTAACTGAGATAAAACATTTTATGTGAATACATTTTACATTTTTTGGTCTTCTTGACACACACCTAGAATCTTTTTTAAAAAAAAACTGTTCATGCTACTTAAAGTTGCATCATTTATTTTATATTATAAATTATTAAAGGACTTAATGGACAATGCATTAGAAAAAAACAGACAAATTAGAATAATTCAACATTATAAAGAAATAGAGCAACTTGCAGGACATTAAACACTCTGTTTTGACATGGAATGCCTGAAGCTGAAGCAATAAAGCTGTAAAATATTGCTGGCTGACATGATGTGTATGTAAATTTGTCACTCACTGGCAAAGGTTTATACCAATCACTGGGATTATTCACAGTTAACCAATCCAGGTAGCATAAAATGATTTTAGTGAAGACCTCTAAGAGTGTAGTTACATATCATCTAGACATCTGATCATTATCCACAATAAACTTTTGGTTTAGTAAAAGAGCCTTCTATGGAAATGACCTTAAGACTGAGTGTTAGTTCTTGGCAAATTACTTATACCTGTGTTCATTTCTTAAAGGGAAATATCATTTTAATATACCCCACAAATGGAAAAGAAAAGGCAAGCTATAAATTGACATTATATTTAATTTGGTTGTGTTTTTCCCTAGCCCTTCAAAGGAAGGCCTACTTTTGAGTACCATAACTCTGCCCTGTAGAAATAGAATCTAACAGGGCCATACTGAATTCTAGCCAATGACCTGATTTAGCCCAGTTTAGAAATAGTGCTATTCACCCACAGCAGGTGGGACTGGGGCAGGGAGGCAGGAAAGAGCACAGTAATCCCCTAAATGCACTGTTGTTATAGAAAAGAAGGAGATAACTGCTGAGATTGAAAATCACAAAATATTTGAGCAGTTGAGAAAAATGTAGGCCCACCCTCTATTGCCAAAGCCTGAAGCCTCTCCTTGCCAGGTCTCCCTGGTCATTTGGCAGTGCAGAGAAATGCTTGCAGGACTCTAGCAGAAGCTACAAGGAAGCAAGACACATTTTAATATTCACCTAACAAAGTTCTTCAATTATCCTTCCAAATTAGATGGACCAACAATAAACTGAGAACCAAGAGAGAATTTTAATAAATACCAAAAAATAACTTCATAATAAATTAGACTAAAGAGTCAAAATAGTTGGTAAATGCCAACTCACATTTCTTAGAGATTTCACCAATAAGTTTAAGTAAACTTCCAATGTGCATGAATGGGAGAATATTTTTCTCCTTTTTTTTTTTAATAAAAGACTTGGCTCATAAGACTTCACAACTACAATTCCCTTTTATAAAACCCCATATCCATCTTTCTTGGCTGTCACAGAAGAGAATTAGAGAGTTAAACTCCAGACTTAAGTTTTGGAGAAAACTGGTATCACAACCAGAGGCTCCATGTGGTAAATAAGAAGCTATTCAAGAGACTTTGGCCTACCAAACATTTAATGTTCTACATAAACATTGTATTGGTGATTTAAATTAATCATCCTTAAACATTGTCTAAATTCATTGAATTAGAAATTTAAATTTACATATTCAAATACTAATAACAAAAAAACCTCTATTCTAGAGTTTAATGATCCTGACGGCCTTCCGTGTAACCTGCAAAATAAGAATATTAGTTAGTGAGAGCTCAATAAACATTCATTGAGCATCTCTGATAAGCAATAGGAAAAATTTTAAATGTATATTTTATGTCCCTAAAAGACTTATAGACTAACAAGAAAAAGGGACAGATAATCAAATATCATACACAGCAGAATAGCACAAGTACTAAATAGAGGTATAAAGGAGAAAAGAAGAAATGGGAGGAAGGAGCTGGTAAAGAAAAAAGAGAAAAGACATTGGCATTAGAATGGAAAGTGGTAGGCCAACTCCAAACACTGGCTCAAGTGCCAGTTGGTGAATTCATGCAATAATCTAGCTAGCCACTCTCTTACTTCCCACAGCAAACAACTTCACAGCAGTTTTTAAAGTATATATACCTTTTACAGGGGTCTCTGGGATGTACATAACAAATAAATGTTTCAGGATCTGCTTCATCCTAGAGTTATAACTTAGAAAAGGAACAAGTTGTTTTGAAGTGTTTATGCCAACGAAACAATTTCTGAGTTGAAAAGATGATCAGTTTTTCAGTAATAATAAATATGAACCATAGCAAGACTACATAGTTAGTGTGCCTGCATTTCAGAGCCCTAAGAAAAGAACTAAAATAATTCTAAAATTCTCTCCACTTTTGAATAGTAACAATCTGGAAGTTTAAAAAATATTTTGATGTTATTTCTCTAAGCCTCAATACAGTAGGTGGAAGTTGAAATGTGGCCTTCTTTATTATAAACATGCTGTATCATGAAGTACAATATTAATCCCATTTGTACCATAAAAAGTATGATCCACTTGAGCCTTGTTTGCTTATGAATTATGATTCATTTTAATACTCTAGGGATGACTATCACGTCTCTAAATTTCCTACATTGATTCTTCAATTTTTTCCTCAAATATCTTGGTACCTAAAGTAGCTAGGAAATTTTAAGTCCCCATATGATACATTGTAATATATTCTTTTGGCATACTTTCCATAAAATATGTAACATAAGAGAGCCAGAGGATCCCCAAATATAATGATACTAGTTCTATCTAGTTCTATTTTATACCTTGGAAGGAAAGGCTACTTATTACAGTCTTATTTCTTGGTATGAAGCTAAAATATCCAATTAATAGGGTTTAACCGTCAGATAGAATTTGTTTTCGGAATAATGAAAATGTGTTGTCATTAGATTTTTATTCTTGTGTGGGATTTTTTTTTTTTTTTTTTTTTTTTTGGAGATGTGATTCATTATAACTTATTTTAGCTGTTTTGTTTTCTAATTCTTCATATTTTTCACATCTTCTCCAACAAAATAATAATACATAAATAATACCTGACAAGAGCTTACAAATTTTCCCTATTGGTATGTATTTGTTCTCCAAGCATTTTAAAACGTGGATGTGGTAAAATACAAATCTGAATGTGAGCATTCTTACATGAAAAAGTATCAGTTTCCTCTCTTTGTCCTGCCACACACATTGCAGGTTCCAGTTAACAATGCGTTAAGCAATACAGAACAGTAATTTTGAACCCAAACATCATGCCAAATACTTCTAGTGAAAAATAGTCGCTAAACATAGCTTCATTTGGAAAGTCACTGTTTTCATTAACAGTGTCTTTCAACAGCCTTGTTTCAATAGTACCACTATTAACCATGAAATTTATCTGCTTCTGTTTACTCTCTGAATTTTGCCTATTAAATTGCCAGCTCAATTTATTTTTCCATTTGTCATTATCCTGTTAAGCACATTGTTAATAACATAAAGGTCTCTCTATTCCTTTTCTTAGCTTGTATAGCTGCCGGAATTTATTACCAATACAATTTAGAATATGGGAGCCAATGGAAAGTGGGCCCTACACCAGAAGTTGGCCTTCAATCTTGTCCCTTTTAAAGGGAATCATTTTTAGAAAATAATTGGCATAAGAGTATTCCATGCATGTCTCTGTTTGCTGTACATTATCAATAACAGAAGCAAAAAATCTAGTGGATCACATAACTACTTCAAAGCTATGAATAAAGGGTGAGTTTAATGAAAAAGTAGACCAGTAACACAAGTTAATTCAAAAATAAGCTGATGACGCATAACTAACATAATTTTGCAAGTGCTATTCTTCTCATCAAAATCTATAAGATGTTAGCCAAAAAACAACTGAAAATTAAAAATTGTGCTACATCACCAATAATGGTAACCAACATTCATTGTGCACCAAGGGTTCTCAAGTTAATGTGCCAAATACTTGAAACACAGTGAAAGACCAGACATCCTCCCATCAAAGAAACTGCACATCAACTTGAAAATGTTACCTGGATATCTAGCAGATTTTAATTAATCAATAACTTTATGTTCAACTGTATAAACTTTTTTTGAGAACTACTTTACACTAGGCCTTGATCTAGAGATTGGGGACAAAAAGACATAGATAACACAATTCTTGAGGATAATGCCAGATGTTAGTTCACTAGTTATTAGCAGGGAGTATGTAATGAATATGCACAATACTAATGTTCTTGACAACACTCCAGAATTTAGAAATCAGACCTTAGAGGGAAATTTGATGACACTTTCTTTAATAAGTAGACTTTGAGTGTTTCATTTCATTGTTCCTTGACCAACCCACCAGGAATATTTCTCATCTTGCTAAAGAAAACTACCATTAAGCACTTTTAAACATAAAGACCAATGTCTCTCATCCTAGCATGAGATTAGAAAGAAAACCTCCAGGGTAGAACAAGCAGCTGAGAAATTAGTTGAGATAAATGTTTATGTGCATACTGTGTATTCGAGGTAAACTGAAAGTGGTTCTTAATGAGGAAGTACTCAAAGTTTTATAACACTGATGTTGAATTGTAGAAGTTTCCTAAAATACTGTCACAGTTAACTGCAACAGATGCTACTCAGTTTTTTTTCATCTAAAATTCAGAAGGTAGTGGAGCAGATTTTCACTCATGTAACACATAATGTATTCTCTTATACAGGTGCACTTTCATTAAGTTGTGGAAGGGCTTCTCTTAGTAGACTATAAGCCAATCACAGCACTTCACTCTAGGGACTATAGAATAAAGAGGCTGAGAGATCACTATTTATAATTCCAGAAGTCAAAAGTCAAGTCTTCCATAGATTTGGCCAAGTCAAGTCACCATGTAAGCCAAAAAAAAAAAAAAAGCTGGCATTACAAACATACATAGTTAAAATATCTCACAAATTCAAACCCTTCATAAATCTGCTCTATACATAGTGCCCCATACTACATATATTCTTAGAACAATCTTGAGAAAGAAACTCCAACATTCACTCCCCTGTTAGACTATAGTCACTCTAGGAGGCTCCTATTGAAAGAAATATATGAATATTAAAATATATGAGAAAAGAATCTGTTATGTGTTATAATTCCAGATTTCATCTAAATAAATATAAGTGATTCTATCTTTAGGTGATGAGGTGCTGCACAGGTCACAGAATTCTTTCTACCTTTGGAGCAAGTTGAGCCTAAAGGATAGTAGGACAAAGAGTCAATAAGTTGAGGCGGAGGAAAAAGGTTATACACTATTTTTATAGGCCAATTGTTTTAAGTTTGTTTTTAAGGTTTAAATTGTGTTGTTTTGAAGAGTGTATCTGAATACATTTCAAACCACAAAATAAGGACTTCTATTATATTAGGGTCCAGCTATACAGCACTATGCAAATGCAAACAAATTTAAATTAAATTTACTTTTACAATGTTAAATTTCTATTTAAGAAAAGATGTTAAAAATAACTTTGAATATAAATAAATAACTTTAATATATCCCCGTGTTTTTTCTAAACACTTATTATTCATATCAAGCATATCAAACCAATGCATTAAGAATTATTATGAGTCTTACAGACCATATAAAAAATTCTATAATGAATAAAATCCCTATCTACAAATTTAAACATTTTAATGCATGTTTCTTACTGTTTCTAGCACAAGCATCTGAAATTCAGAAGATGTTTATTTTGTTTTTAACATCATAGCGTTTGTTTCCTGCAGCCTTGTAAAGTCTAAAGTGTTATCTTCTTATTATGCTAATATTGGGAGGTAAAGAAACATTTACATTATGCAAGATATGCTCCCTACATTACCAAACAGAAGAAATATGATTTGATGGTCCCCATAACTCAAACCATGGTAGAGACTGTGCCTTGTAGTGGGTTTCTATTCTTTTGTGTCCATAAAGCATTTCAAGTCATCATAATGATAAACCGTTAATTGAACATTAACCATGTAACGCCAAATAACGTTTTCAAATCAGAATTCCATGCAAAAATCCGCCTCAAAACCTTACAGCATTTTTAAACATTTGAAAAAACTGTAAAATTTTCTTGGACACTGAAATCCTTTATATGCATCAGGGCCTTGTAAAGATATTTATGCAGGATAATAAGGGTAGGTGCAGATAAGCAAATCAGTATAAATTTGTCTATACAGATAAAGAGATGCTTCTGTTTGCGTATGGGTAGTCCTGAAAAATTAGGGGGAAAAGTCAAAACTAAATAAATATTTAATATGTCAGCACCTGTCATATAGTTTGTGTGTGTATGCGCTTTACTACTATTGACTAGCAGTAGTACTGCTACTCTAACCAACTTCATTAAAGAATAAAAGAAAAGTAATAAGTCATTTCACACTCTGTCTGACCATTATACAATAATAGCAAGATTTCATGCAAGGGTACAACATTATGCCCATCTGCAATCACAGTCTCTTTGCAAAAATCTCAATTCACACTTCACATGCAGCTAACCTTGTTACCATCCCTTCCTAAATCCATCAGTGTTGCAGCTGCACGTCTTCACAGCCCAACATCTTAAAATTCATCACTTTGGCACCTTAGCATCACTATAGGTCAAGATAAAGAATCCAACCAAGAATAATTAAAGGGCACCCAGATGTTTAGTTTACTTATCTCAAGCCTTTCCTTTAACATATCCGAATTGCCTGTATATACTATTTCTTTCATATTTTTAAGATATGTACAATGTGATTATTGTAAGGGTATGAGACCTAGAACAATATGTTTCAGAGTTTTTTTTTTACAAGTATAGTTCTTTGTAGTTGAAATTTGAACAAGAGGCGTGATAATGAGTAGGTTGAGGGAAGGAAAGGTGTTATCTCATTAAGGTAATTACTAAGACATCCCCACCATTATATGGGTTTGAAAATGTGGCAATTAAAGCGCCCTACATGGGCTCCTGGAGACAAGGGAACAAGACAGTTCTCTTGGAACTTCTATGTAACGGTTAATGTGTGTCATGTAAATGAAAGGGTAGAATATTGCTATTTAATTCTTTCCCTTAAACCCCCACCCCCACCTCAAATTTCTTTGTGAGTTATGGTTCTTTTTTTTTTTTTCCTTTAACCTGGATTTAATTATCATGAAAGCTGCCAGACTGACAGTCATGGAAGCTAAAATCCTCTATGTATGCACAGAATAGTTAGAACACAGAAAACAATAAGACAAGCTAGGCAGGCAACAACATAAATCAAAGGGACCTAAACTTCTTCCACACTCTTTAGTCAGACAAGTGTTTTCTCTGGTGAGAAGGCTGCCAAATTGATACCCGAAGTCAAGGAAACTCAAATACACATTTTTTTTTAATTTAAGTGATATTTTCAGCTTATTTCACCACAATCTATACAAGCTAACTCGAGTAGCTCTCAATTCATTCAGACTGAATCTGCACTATTCACTAAATCCACTACCTCTGATCACAAATTCATTTCCCCTCTTATCAATGAACTGATCATCTTGCTTTTTCATTGCTTCTACTGGCCTAATCAAGATAAATAATAAATGTGCTGCTCCAAATAGCACATAGAAACCATTCTCAAAATCCTTGCTTTCATGTTCATTGAACTACTAGTTGTCTAAAATTAAGGAAAGAAATTTAAATGCCCAGTGGTGGAAGAATGGTTACATCAATTATGACACATTTACAAGAGAGAATATTATGAACCAAATATTATATATATAAAGAGTTTTAAATAATACTACATGGAAAGAGCATAAATGATATCACAGATTAAATATGATCATAATTATATAAAAATACACAGCAAAAATCTAGAAATAATAAACCTAATATTAGCAGTGATTTTCTTTGATAGAAGATGGATTTTTTCTTCTCCAATATTATATAAATTTTCTACAGTGAGCATGCAATATGATATGCAACAGGGAAATTATTTTAATATTTTTTACAAAAAGTCTCAGTTTCTTTTGTAGTAGGATTTGGCCATTTAAATTTATTGCCATTAAAACTGAAGGTCAAGAATGGCCTGAAGCAGATGTGGTTCAAGCAGTTGGGTGCCCGCCTACCACACGGGAGGTCCCAGGTTTGGTTCCCAGTGCCTTCTAAAGAAGACGAGCAAGACAGCAAGCTGACGCAATGGACTGGCATGGCAAGCCACAGAGAGGAGACGCAGCGCAACAAGAAGACACAAGGAGACACAAGGAGAAACAGAAAAAGTCATTGGGTGCCTCCCTCCCACATGGGAGGTCCGCAGTTCCCTGTGCCTCCCCCCCAAAAAAAAAGAAGACCAGCACACAATGACAGAGCAGACAGCGAGCACAAACAACGGGAGAGGGGAGATAAATAAATAAAAATCTTAAAAAAAAAAAAAAGAATCACCTGAAAATCTGTAATAGTGTGATTTCTCTTCCTTCCTTTTTCCCTCCCTACTCTTCCAGAATAAAATGGGGGAAGGAGAATGGATTGGGGAAAAAAGCCACTAAGCAAATAGGTTGTAAAAAGAACTGAAGCTTAGAATAAGTATTAAAGAAGATGACCTTTGAGATTTCTTCCAACTCTGGGTTTGGGTTAAGGTCAATTCTGCTTAAACGTCAATTACCTACTACCATAGATGTTTTAAAATATCCTTTTTGTCAAATTTCTAAGCAGAATAAGTAATAGCCATGTTCTCCCAAGGGACTATATCCTTCATGGAAGGAAAAGTAAAGCCTGTAAAACACATTGCCAAATAAATGGAATCCTTCCTATAACGTCACTGGTGTGAGCAGGATTGCTGTAAAGAAGTAGTGTTTTGAATAGGTTTGTTTATTTATTTATTTATTTATTTATTTATTTATTTATTTATCTAAATCTGTTCCAAAATATTAACTAACAGTAAGATTCAATAAATGTTCAAGCTTAGCTCATGTTTTCAACATTGACACCCTTCCATAAGAATGCTTGGACCATTCAACCTTTGGACCTTTGACCTCATGAGAAAGTCTGCAGGAAAAAATTCAGTAGGATGGAAGCAGTGGAAATGAAGAGAAAAGGGACTCCATGAACTTGGGCCTTAAAATTTTCCAGGCAGAGGAGGCTAGAGCTTTCCTCTTTTGAATTTGCTCCTCAGATTCTTCTCACCAGATCCCTGGGCATCATTTCTATTACCAGTTTCTGAAAAGAAAGCAGCCATTGTTGCTTTGTTAAATGAGGTAGAAAGGTCTTAATGTTTAAATAAGTTTCATCGAATTCTACCCTAATAAATATTTTCATGGAAGGACTTTGGTCATGTTAAAATAATTGTGCTTTCTGCAGGGATAATTAGGCCACGAGATACACAGTAGCACATGTAGGGTAAAAAGTTTTAATTCAAAGTGGTACCATGAGAGAGATAAGAGCAAAGAGGTAAGGAAAAGCTTGGGACTAGTCTCTGCCCCTGCAGCCACGCCTGCCCTGGCTGAGCCAACAAGAACGCACAGGTAGCTTCTGCAATTGTGATTCCCACTCTCTAGGCACGGCTGAAGGCTGCAACGTGACACAGAAGAGTGTTTCCCGCAGCGAGGAACCCACTTGTGGAAATTGGCTCCAGTGCAAATCTAGAGAAGTTCTCAGGGAATCCAAAAGGAAATTTGCCAGAAATTTCAAAACCAACCCAAAAAAGAACAAAGGGAAGCTGCCCACCACAACACTTCCCATTTGGGCTTTGATTTCTGGGCCAGTCTATCAATGTAAATCGATGAAAGATTATATGATACTTATGTATTTATTCATATATGAGCATGTTTAATGTAATGCCAGTATGTTCACTCAAGGCCAATGAGGAAGTATATGTCCCTTTGAAATCCTTTTAATTTAATAGGAAATGATTTGGTAAGCTTCCATTAATAGAGAGGTTTGTAGAAAATGGGACAATTGAATGATGAAGTGATGTTTTAAAGTAACTGCACTCAATTTCCAAAGGAAACTCTGTCTCTGTTCCAGTCTGAGCTGGAACCTCCCTGCCCATATGTCTACAGACAACCAGTCTGGAAAAGCTAAGAGTTCATACAAGAGGAAGTCGAGCAGTCAGCTCCTTTCAAAGTATTACCAGGCATTATTTGCATCTTTCAGAAATTGACATGCCAATTTTCTCAAATGAAAGATATTAAGAAAATCAAGTTTTAAAAGTAGATCATTAGAAAATCAGTCATAGTAGTTCACTTAACAGGAAACCTGGCTAGTGTGAAAGAGATCTACTGTGGTCTCTTCACATGGGAGACTCCCACATTTGAAAACTATTGCCAGCAGCTTAGATTCCCTACAGCAGGAAGTATCACCAACTTCCACATCTTTTTCCTAAACTATGTCAGCCAATGGTTTTAGAATGCAGGCTCTTTTTCACCATGGCACTTGAAGTTTGGCCATAGGAGTGGGGAAACAATGCATCACCAGTGGCTAATTTCTCTCTCCTAAGGAGGCATTATTAATGCATATTGTTCTATAGAAAACTTTCCCTTCCACTTCACCTAAAGATGAACTGTGCCCGAATGGGCACCCTGGAACATGTCTTCCTTAAGTGCTCAGAAGCTTTGAGGAAAACCCTATCTCCCCAATGGTATCCATTGGCTAAGTTTCTGCTATAAATCTCTATCAGTTCCTAAATTCATTTAGCACTTCCATCCCCTCCAACTATAATGGGGAAGAGGGAAAGGAAAGCCAGAGGAGAAGGAGGGATATGAGCAAAGAGGCATTGGCTTCTCAGAACTGTGGGAATATCTAGAGAAGGTAATTATTTGCAGTCCTGAGGCCTTGTGGGGAGGAGAGAGGTCGGGCGAGGGGGCATGCGGATATGAGCTCCTACCTGAGCACAGATTATTTTATCTTCACAGAAAAAAAGAGAAAATCCCTTTGTAGCCCACCTGGATGTGAGAGGAGGGCCCTGCCCAGAAGACCCAGGTCCAGTACCTTCCGTGAAAGCATTTGGATTCCTGTCCTAGGTCCATAGAGCCCCGGCCCCCACCCCTGGGCCTGGTTCGCCCTGAAACACCGTCTGTAACCCTGCGCTGAAACTTATGGCTGCCCGGCTATCCTGGTGGCGGGAGAGCGCGGAGGCCTGGCTGGGGCGCGCACCTGCGGAGACCCTGCCAGGAGCCGACGCACTGCAGCGGGGTTTGAAGGGGGCCGCGGCGCAAAGCCCCTGACAGCAACTTGTGGGCTAATTGTTAGGGGTGAGCGGGGAGGACAGCCACGTTGAGGGCCTCCTCACTAAAGATTCAAATCAGGGGGCCGGTGACGGGGGTGGGAATGGAGGTGGGAATCCATGAGAGCCACAAAGTGCCAAGACCCCTTTATAGTAAATCAAGTTCAGTCTCGCGTTCGTGAAGGTCCTGCTCTTTCAATGGAGCTCTTGCCGAGGCGACCCGTTATCCTGGCCGAGATAGTAGTCGGAGCTGGCTTCCCAAACCCGCTGAGAGCCGGCGCAGGGTGGAAGCAGCGGCGTGGATCCCGGACTCGGCTCAACCGGACCTGCAGGGGCAGCAGCTTCGGGAGCGCTTCTCCTGGGCCTTCCTCCGCTGAGGCGGCGACTCGCCAAGCGCGCTTGGAACTGCGCCATGGGAAGGAAGTGAAAAAGTGCCATTTAGATCTGCTCCACTGACCACCTCGCCGCAGCCGCAGCGCAAGGACTTCTAAGTAACAGACCGGAGGGCCCGCTTCTCCCCTGCCGGTTTTCACTCAATTTATTAAATAAACAGGGTCTGTCACTGAGCACTACTCACCCCGAGATTTTTTGGTTTTTGAATTATTTTATTGATCTGAAGATTTTGTTCTTTGGAATGTGACCCTGATTGGACTTAAAGCTAATCAGTAAGCGTTACCGAAGAGGGCGCTTTGTAATCACCTCGCGGACCTCCCCGGCGCGCCCCCTGCGGTCGCCCAAGCCTTCCAGGAAACCAACCAGGCTGGTACCTGGCTCCACCTCGCGATCTGGGAGCTGTCTGTGGTGCTACGAGAGAAGCCGGGAGAGAAGGCCAGGAGGGAGAGACAAGAAAATGCAGAGAGGAGAGAAACTAAGAATGCAAGATTGGGCGAGATGGCCCACCTATCAACAGTCGAACTGACACGCATCCTCAGAGACCTTCAAGTCTCAGCTCGGAAAGAGCCCCTCCTGGGTCATCTCATGGCAGAGACAGCTGACTGGTTTTCTAATGGAAGAGGCCGGTGAATCTCCCTTTCTCTTGAAAGTACCCTCCCAACCCACCCACCCCTACATGCACCCTAACCCAGCCCTGGGGATGTTCAGCCCGCCAAAGGTAGGAAGGGAAGGGCACTGGGCCCTGATGGGAGGCCCCAGTTCCAAGGAAAGATGCACGTGGTAGAGAGGAAGGCCAGAGCTGGTTAAGGAAGTGGGACTGGACAAGGAGTCCACAGGATAAACCCTATGCCCAATCCCCTCACTCACCCATCCACCGACACCTCTCTCTAGAGCCAACATCCAGGGCACCTGGCAAGCCAGCTTTCTCTCACCAAGGATTCAGAGCTGGGGAGCAGACATCACTTCCCTCCCATGCTCAGCCCTGCCCCTGGCCATGCCTACCAGACCAGTCAGTCTCTTTCCAAGCATGTTGACTTCTAATCGTACGTGGCTTTTTAGAAAACCAAGCAGCTCTCTTCCAGTACATTTTTGTAACCACATAGCTTAACAGGAACCTAAGCTTCCCTAGCCCTGGGGAGAGCTTTTCCAAATATTTTTAGAAAGTTAAAAATATAACAAAACAAACTTCACACAAGCCGCCTCTATAAAGAGGGGAGGTGGGATTCAGCAGACTCCTGGGGAAGGATTGCCTAGGCAGGAGTCAGATGGCAGGGAGGGAAGAGGAGGGAAGGTTTGGTTTAATGGTGAGCAGGTTTGTTTTTGTTTTGTTTTTGTTTTGTTTTTCCCAACAGAGGAAATCTGTTGTCTAATTTGCCATTATATAGGCTTTCATTTTAAGGGGTGGAGCAAAAATAAACTGATAGAGGGCGGTAGGTATATTTGCTGGCGGCATGGAGCCAAGCAGCAGTCATTACTTTGCAACTCATTGAAAATTGCTGGCTTGGGCTAGAACGGCTTGGCTTTTAGCCGAGGAGTTAACTTCCTCCTCCACACTCACTATAGATTTGTGCTAGGTTTACTGGGGTCCCTGAGCAGATCTGGGGGTGGGCAAATCTCAGGAGCCTTTGTGGCTTTTTAAACATCTCTCTGGCGCAAGCTTGTTTTCCTGTGTTTCTTTAGCAAGCAAAGATTGCCAATGAAAGCCACCAACTTAATCAAAGGAGCAATCCAAATGGAGTGTAGCCGTGAGTGCCCTTCAGACACCAGCTGAAGGTGGGAAATAGAAAAGGAGCGCAGCTCCCAGGAACAGCCATCCTCTGGGCCTCAGTAACTCCAGATCTCCCGTGAGAAAAAAACTTTTGCCTATAATCTTGTTCCTTGCTTCTTGGAAAACCTGGGGTTGTTCCCCTCACCTCTTAACCAGTCCCCGACTTAGTTGGGCAGGCATGGAAGAACAGAAGAACCCCATGTGTGGGAAAGGACTGGGTTTGTGTTTGGTTTTTACGAAATAGTTTGGAAACATTTGAATACTAGGGCACCTGCTGAGGTGCCCTTGGCAGTACTACTGCAGAAATAAAAGAATAAAAAGGAAGCAGGACTCCAACACCCACCTTTCTTCCTGGGAAACTCCCCACCTCAACTTCCAGTATGCCTATTTGTATGCAACAGCAAGTAACCAAAGCAAATTTAGAAGAAGAATTTATATTTTCAGCTGCACGATTTAAGATGTGAAAGAAAAGATGACTTGAAGAAAAGCAAATGGGGAGGGGGGATCTGGTGTATACGGAGAATCTTGGTCTCTGTAGACATTACCCCTGCATTGCCCCCTAGGGAGTCCAGGTTCAGCCTTGAGAGTGAAGCAGCAGCAGGTGGGGCGGGCTCCCTGTCAGAGTGGCTAGTGAACTGCTGGCAGTTGCTGGCAGCAGCCTGGTGCTGTGGCCTCGTTTGGATTTGTAGGTTTATTTTCCCCAACCGAACTGAGATCATTCTGTATATGGAGTTTGGATGTGTGTACTCCGGTGACCTCCAGGTCACCCTTGTGCCCAGAGCCGGTCAGCTCCATGTCCATTGTAGACCATAGCGGCAGCACCCCCAAGCCTTTGAAAGTGCCTTTTTAACCCCATGCAGGCCATTTTTTTTAATGGTTTAAGCTTGATTGTAAAACCCAAAAGCAGCTAAGATGGAAGGAGAGTCTGCAGGCTTTGGGCATCCCCACTGGACACAGTTACACCCAGT
Source organism: Tolypeutes matacus (assembly GCA_026826555.1). Classification (NCBI taxonomy): domain Eukaryota; kingdom Metazoa; phylum Chordata; class Mammalia; order Cingulata; family Chlamyphoridae; genus Tolypeutes; species Tolypeutes matacus. The sequence continues at coordinate 8,100,877 of JAKSZT010053881.1, forward strand.
TTCCAACCAAGCCCAGCTGTCTGAGGTTGTCCCAGCCCAGTGGGCAGAAAATGAGAAAAGCTGGTCCATACCCTTTTGTTAGAATCAGACAAGACCAAAACCATTTTTACAGCAAATTGATGAGCTGGAGAGAAATCTGCAAACCACTACCTAATTAGCCAAGGCCTGATCAAGGCGCCTGAGGCAATTTCCTCCTGGATTTCACCTCTTTCTTTGCCTCCTTCCTTCCCACCCATCACCAACACACACTCCCACACCACTCCACATTTTTTAAAATGTTTTTTTAACATTACTAAGGTTCAAACATCAGAGAAAGCTGGAGGAGAGGGAGGTTTGGATGTGTTTCTAGCTGCTTGTCTTACCTCTTTGTCACTGTTCTAGGACAGAAGTGGGCATAGAAATGTGAGAATACCCAGATGGGGGGTTTGACTCTCCGGCTACTCAGAAAGTGACCTAGGGAGAGGAAAACGGTGCAGCCCTGGACTGTACCCTCGGCCCAATTGTTCCTTCATTATAATCCTAAACACTGGGCCTAGTGGAAAGCCAGCCTGGCCCAGAACATCTAAGACCAAAGTCCAGCCCAGGCTTGGGGTGCTCCAAGCATTTGGGTGCCCACACACGGTCCTTAAGCAGACAGCAGACCTCCTCTATCCTCTGGGCAGGGTCTCTTGTTTTGCAGTCCCAGCCGATTCAGGGGTGCAGATAAAAGGCTTGACACGACAGAGCTCGAAGTTGCATGCCCTCTCCAAGCACAGCGAACTCACCAGGACAGGCGGCTCCAAGTAGGGTCGGGAGCCAGGACAGAAAAGGCAAGGATCAAAGTCCCAGCAAGGGTTTGTTAGCAGAGCTTCCCCGCATCCCCTGGGGCTCCCTAATTGCACGCCCTGCAGCCTCCCGCTCGCAGGCTGTCGGACCACAAGGGCGCCCAGCCGCCGGCGGCGCAACAGCTGCGAGGCCCAACGAATACAGTCCGCGAGTCCCCCGGCTCCTGCCGGCGTCTCTGCTGCCCGTAGCTGAGGACCCTCACCGCCCCAGGAAGACCCCTAGGAGAAGGGGGAGGGTGTACAGAGGGTCTCCCACAGCCAGCGAAGCTGGGGACGCCAGGCAGGCCGCGAGAGCAGGGGAAGTTGGCTGCCCCCTTACCCAGCATCAACTGCCTACAAGCACCGACTTTCTCCCGCGGCCTCGCCAGCTCCTCTAAAACATCCACTTAAAAAGAGAGGAACTCACACATATCAAATAATGGCTCAGAAGAGGTCACCATGAAAAATGAGCTGCTTTTATACAAGTCAACCCAACGTCTTTACAGATTTTGTAAATTCCTAATAGTCCAGAAGGGATTTTTTTCCCCCAAACCAAGTTAAGCATTTCATTATCATACATTCTGCCTTAATAAAATCAGCTCCCTTGGATGTCATCACTTGTTAAAAAAAGATAAACTTTATTTTTTTAATTTTCAATCACAAAAAAAATCTATATTTTTGTCTAAGCATTTATTTTACTGAATCAAAAAGACATGAAAGAAAACTCATGTTTTTACTAACGTATATAAGTGACTCTTTTTTTGGACAACATATAATAAATATGATATATCACTTATCACTCAGTCTTTCAAATGTACATTTTTTCATATCATGGAGCATGCCACTTTTCAAAAAGAAAAAAGGTCATGAGAAATCAGTGCAAAGTTCTCAGGTACTTTCCTCTTTTTTCTGGGCAGAATGTCCACGGCGATGCCTTCTGCCTCAGAGTCTGAGGCTGTCTGTCCATCTACAATTTTCTCTGCCTGTGAGGTTTTCTCTCTGTGCCCTTCTTTCTTCCCTCCTTACACCCTCCCCCCTCCCTCCCTCCTGTTTGTCCCTAAAGTCATTTTTTAAAAGAACTTGAGGTTTTGTATTTGTTGATGTTTTGACTTACTGGTCGCACTTTGCAGTGGGGTCGGCATTTTCGCCAGTCATACTGCTGTGGGGGAGCTTTCCAGCCCTGTCCCTGGGGTGGGGAGATGAAAAGCAGAGGGCTGGCTCCTCTTGGGGGGCCCCCTGCCCGTTAGTGAACATCTTCCTCTCTTACTCCTCTGCCTCTCAGGGTCGGCTGCAAGGGAGGCTCCGTGGCCTGGTGCGGGGAGAGAAGGGGCAGCTGTCCGGGACAGGGCGGGGGACGGACTGCAGCGCCTCTGCTCGCTCTTCACCGGGGATGCGGGGTGCCCGGGATGGGGTTAGACAAAGGATTAAGGGCCGGTTGTCCCCCGGGTCCCAGGCCGTGGATGAGCACGCGGGGTACGAGAGGCCGCTGCAGCTGGGGATGCGGCGCCGGAGGAGTCCGGTACATGCTGCTGTACATGGCAGCGGCGGCCGCAGCCGCGGTGGTGCTGTCCATGCTGCCCAGCAGGCTTGGGTGGTAGAAATAAGGCGACGGAAACATCCTCTGCAGCGCCGAGTAGTTCCCTGCCTCGGCTAACAGCTCCAGTCCCACCGCAGTCTGCCGCTTCCATTTGGTCCTGAAAGAAAGCGGGCGTGCATGCACCCGGCGGCTGTGGACACTGTCCGGGCGCCGCAACCCCTTCCCGCCCCCCTCCCGCTTCCTCCCTCAGGTGGCAGGAAGACTCAGATAGCTCTGAGGACCAGGAACGCACCACACCTCCTGCCCCCAACCCTAATCGCAGAAAGACACACACCCAAATAAGTTTCGTTAATTACACCCTCAATATCTGAGACACTCACAAATGAAACCCTACAAGCTTTGCCACCTTTTCCTGACCCTCTGTTCTACCATATAGTTTCGCTACTTCCTGAAACTTTCCTGGGGGATAAATACCGTTTTCTCCCTCCTCCCATAATTTTACTCCTGCCAGAGACCCCCCATTCAGCAATCCCAGCCTGTCTACTCTCTGCTCACTGCCCCCCCCAAAGCAAGAAAGAAGAAACAGCAAACAGCAAACAAAGGGAAGCAAAGGACACAGAGCCTCCTGAGCCTTGGACCCCGTTGGCTTTCAGTCCCCAGGGCTGTGGAGACACATCTCTGCCTGACAGTACTGTGGGGTGGGCGGGGGCTTAGGGCAGGGAGGGCGACAAGATTTCTAAACGGTATTCGTTTGAGGGAAGGCTCTCCCAAGGGGACAATACTTCGGGGATATTGGAGGGGGGGTACATTTCAAGATATTTTCTCCTCAGGGAGAGAATAACAATTAAAACCTGTGATCAGCTTTTCTCAGTCTCCTCCTCTGGCACCGCACCCCCGCTAGGAAGAAGAGGCCAGCAAGCTTTTGCTCACGTGCCTCATGAAGGAACGCAGGGCTGGTGGGCTGTCCATACCCGGCAGCTCCAGCCAAATTAATAAACATGTCGCCCATTTTAAATTGGCTACAAATGACACTAATGTTTTCCGACAGAATTAGGGTGGCTGAAACTGTAAGTAATGAGACAGAAAATTATGGTAAAGATGACAACTGGATGGGCATTTCCAACCGCACTTATGGACGATTAAAACACAAATGAGAGAAAAGGAGGGGGAGTAAAAATCGAGACAAGGGAGACAAACACCAGGCTTGGAAACACAACACAGCCTGAGCCTCGGATTGCCCGAATTCTTCAAGTGCTGCCAGGCCCTTTACTAATTGCCCTTGCAGGGAAGCAGCAGTTCTGGCCGGCTTTGCAGTGCCCTTTCTCTCCACCAAAGCAAGCGGAGGCGGCCAGTGCAGAGGACAGCCCCCACCCCCCAGACCAGTCCCTTGGACAGCTGCCCAATTCTCCCGCCTGTGGCTGCCGACCCAACCCTAGCCCAGCGGCGCTCTCCAAGGCAAGGCAGCTGTGGCGATCAAGACTCCGACCCTAACTCTTGTAGCTGCCTCACAGGCCCAGACAAGGACATTAAACAGCGGCCGGTGGAGCACCTTTGCTGGACCGCAAGGGCTGGGCAGCAGTGCTGCTTCAAGACAATCAGAACCAAGCCTGGGGCAGGCCCAAGAGGTGCACCGCGCTGGCAATTTGGACCTGAGTGGCAGCTGCACAGATGTCTCCACTGGAGACTGTGTGGCTTGATTAATTTGGGGATGAAATAGGGGGAGTTTTAGTAGTTCGGATTTGAGAGAGAAAAGAACACCTGTTAGAAATGCAAAATTCTCCAACCTTCTGCTGCCCCAAGGTCCCTCTCACCTTGGAGATGTGGCTAATCCCTGCCCCAGCCTAGAAGCACCTAAATGCCCCCTCCAAGCCCTCTAAGTCTTGAGCCCTAGAATATCCCAGGGCCAGGGGTAAAGAGAGTGGTGCAGTGGTCATAACCTGGTTGGCTAGGCACTTTTGGTCTCCGACACAGCCTCCCTCACCTGCGGTTCTGGTACCAGGTCTTGACCTGGGTGTCAGTGAGGTTGAGCGCAGCAGCCAAGTCCATGCGATCCTGCACGCTCAGGTACTTTTGCCGCTCAAAGCTACGCTCCAATTGATTGAGCTGGTGGTCCGAGAAAGCTGTCCTGGCTTTTCGAGGCTTCTTGGCTCTCACAGGGGGACTCTCTCGGCTACTGGTAATCTCCCGGTCTCCTTCCTCCTTTGTTCCTACGATAGAAAGCCAGCCACAACCACAAGTTAGCCTGGAATGGGGAAGGGTGGTGTGTCCTCCTGGCACCCACTTCCACATTCCCAAGCCAGCCGCTGGTCTCAGGAGACTATACTCTGGCACCACCACCACCCACCCCACCCCACAAACACACAAACACACTTGGGCCTTAGCCAGTGTGGAGGAGGATCGTTTCTGGCTAGGGAGTTGGGGACCTTGTGCAGGGCACCCTAAAAACTTCTAAAAAGGTCTCTGATCTTTGCATCATGGGAAGTTAAAAAAAAAAAAAAAACACTTTTCAATAAATGGTCCATTTGTTAGTGTTGTTTCCGCGGCTGGGGATAGATGCCATCCCTTTCCTTTATTGTTTTCATCACGACTTGGTTTTTCTAACTTAGTAGTTTTCAAAGGGTCTTTCCATTCTATTTTGTTTTATTTTTAGGAGAGGCACCTTTTTTGTTTACTGCAAGTTAGACATTCGTTTTTCTTTTACAGATGCACCTGGGAAATGTTGAAATCTTTTAAAGCTTCAGAGAAATATGTCACCCAGACACTGAGTTGAGCTCAAAATCACTGAGCCCATCCAGGTGACAGCGCCGAGATTTCCGGATTCTATTTGTCAACTTTGTTTTTTTTACTGAAATGCTGGGAAATCGATATGTCAATCCTTCTCTGTTTGTACCCGTTTTTGCAGCGCTCCTTGATCTTCCCTGTAGGAAGAACAATAATCTCTCTAATTGACCCACTGGGGAGGTTGGTGCACAAAAAATCGCCAGAACAGACTGTACATCTGTTTTGGGCACTGTTATGCTAATGCTAAAATAGTAAAATGAGGAGCCAATATCCTACAATTTCCAGACAATCAGCACACACGTTTCCCAAAGACAGCAAGAATTAATAATAGTCATAATCATAATAATAAGCCTATCAGTAAAAGAAGAAGAAAAAGAACTCTCCTGGTATGTTGATACTCTTCTGTCATGCAAAGACCAGAGCACTTACTTATGAAATTGTCTGAGGCAAAAATGGAAAAAGGGAGTTGAAGGACAATTTCCATAGTTATCTTCTGTTTTTACAAAAATAGATAAATTTAATTTCATAAAATTTTACTTTTATAAATGCTACCTCCCAATTACTTGTAAGAAGCCAAAAATCCTACCAAGATATGATACCCAGTTGGGACTGTGGGGTAAGAAGGGTGCTTTAAAACACTGATAATACATTTTTTTCCGTGACAGCTTCCCTATGTTAAACATGGTCTAATTTTAAAAGTTGCTTTGTAAGTCGACTTTAATTTTTTCCCTCAGTAAATATGATAATTCTTGTGACGGTGTTTAGAAAATATTGTGGGGGTGGGAGGAAGAAATCATTTTCATTATAAACACCAGGCTGTAATCACGCCCCTAGACACCAGGCTCACTAGGTCTGTTTCTCTTTCCCACCTCCCCACATCCCTACTCCCAAGGTCTGGGCTGGAAAAACCTCACGGCCGTTCCTTTTATCAACGAAAAGTATTTCCTGTCAGGTCGCCTCCGCTGGCCTCCCTCCCCAAATTAAAATTACATAAAACAAAGAAAGGAGCTGGATGGCGGCGAAGGTTCAGGGGTAGAAATATAACAATAAACAGAACTTCAGACGGGTCCCCAAATCGCATGCCCAGGCCTCCATCCAGAGGGCAATCTTTCCACCGTCCCCCAATCGCCGGAGAAGCTCTTGGAATAACTCTCTATCAGAGATTCGCCGGAGGCTGAAGGGGAGAAAAGGAAGCAAGAGAAGACTGATGATGGATGAGGGAACCGGAGAGGCGCGACTCACCATGGCATTTGATGTCGCTCTGAGAATCTTCCCGCTTGTCGAGTTTGGTTTTGCTGTCTTCCTGCTCGAGCTTTGGCCTGAAGCTCTCGTGCGCTGCGTTGCCCTCTTGCTTCGGGGTGTGGTGGGGAGAAGAGACGCTGGTACTGTAGGGTGCACAAGCCGCCAGAGGTTTGCTGTCGCCCAAGATGTCCTTAATTAAAAAAGAAGAGGTGGAAGTCCTGGGGGCCGAGGCGGCCGAGCCCAGCTGCTGGGCCGGCGGCGGCGGCTGCTGCGGCGGTGGCTGTTGTTGGGGCGAAGGCTGCAAACTTTGCGTCTGAGCCGCGGCTGGAGGCGGTGGCTGTTGGCCGTGGTGGAGGTGGTGATGGTGCTGGGGCCCTTCTGCTACCAGATGCGGCTCCGGCGGCTCCATGGTGACCGAGATGGGAGAAGAAGGCGCCGTTCCTACGGTATCAATCTCCGAGCAGGGGGACGGGGTGGCCTGACTCCTAAAATCCGCGGTCCTGGCCTCGCCGAGAGGGCGGAAATCTCCATTCACCATGCCGGGGCTGCCCGAACTGGCACTGGACAAAATCGTATCTATTCCAAAACTCGACCCGCTGGTCCCTTCCATTGTTGTCATTTCTACATGAGGTCCACGCCACTCCGCCGCTCAGCAGCCGCCCCGACAAAGCAAAGCAATCTATCGATCGAAAAACAAACACCAAACAGTGTTGCCGCCGCTTTAAAAAAAAAAAAAAGTGGGGCGGGGATGATAAAAGAAGGATAATTGGGAGGTGGCAATCGATGAACCCTTTCGACACAACTTTTTTTTTTTCCTTATGCAAAAAGTGGGGTTGGGGAAAAAGAAAGACGGGGCGGGGGGGGGGAGTTACAAAATCTTTGAGAAAGCGCGCAGCGTGCAGTCGGGGAAGCACCGCGCACGTGGGGCGCCGGGGACCCGGTCCAAGGCGCAGGCGGCAGAAGGCGACTCCGACGCCGCCGCTGCCGCCTGGGTCTGTCCACAGTCTGGCACCGGGCGGCAGCGGCGGCGGCGGAAGTGGCAGGTGCAGCGACCGCGAAGCGCCGGCCGCCCGCGCGCCCTCAGCACTCCCCGGAGCCTTCCCGAGGTGGCTGCCGCGTGGGTCTCCGCCGCCCCGACGCCGAGTTTCTCAACTTTCTTGGAAAGTTGCGGAGCAGAGACGCGACAGCGGCCGCGACAGCCCGAGGAGGAGGAAGAAGAGGAGGCGGCGGAGACGCGGCACCGGGCGACTCCGACCGCTGCCCGGCGCGTTCGCTTGTAATCCCGCGGCTCGCGGGCGGCACCGACCCCCCCCGTGACGTCACGGCCACTGCCGCCGCTCCCCGCGAGGAGCGGGGCCCGCGCCCCCGCCGCCCAGGCCGCGCGCCGGGCCCCGCGCCCCCATTGGGCGCGCCCGCGCGAGCGAGGGACGCCGACGTACCCGGAGCCAATGGCCGCGCGGCTCGCGAGCCCGTCAGCGAGCGCGGCTCGGGCCCAGCTGCTCTTTTGAGAACCCGCGCAGCCCCCTTTTTCTGCAGCCCTGAGCCGAGCAGCAAGTCGCACGGTGGTTGCGGTGTCCACAATCACGCGTGAGGGGCAAAGGGCGAGAGGGAAAAGAGCAGAGGGAGACTAGAGAAAGAAAAAGGAAACAGAAAAACAAAAATAAAAAGAGGTAGCAACGTGTTGCCCGATTTCTTAAGAAGTCCGAAGAGGGAGGGGAAAGAGGAGGCGGGAAGGGAAAAGAGCTCGGGCGGACTTGCCTTTAAACCCCAGCCCCGCCAGCCCCGCTGCGTCCCCAGACACGCTCTGTAATAGTAGTAAGGCACTCAGAGCAGAAGAGGGGAGCCCAGGGAGGGCGTAACTCCAAGGCACCCGAGGTGGGGGTGGCCGGGCGGGCTCCAAGCTCGATTTGCCCTCCCCCCCGAGGGCCCAGGCCCTCGGTTCCAGCCCAGCCAGGCGGCCCTTCCAGGGGGAGGATGGAACCCGCACCGTGTCTACCTGCTACTCTCGGGGAAGTAGAGGCCCGCAGCTCGGAACTAAGGGCCCCAGCCTCGTCTCCAAATCAGAGCCGAAGATGGAGGAAATAAACACTTGCTCCCGGGAGGGAAAAAGAACGCCCCGAGGTGGTTTTTAGTGGCCAGGACAACCTCGGCTCAGCGCGGCCTCGGGTGGAAACCCCTTCCCAGGGCGCGATGGCGGGTTGGTAGCCTGCGCCCTCGCCGGGCCGGCGCCAGTTCTCTCGCGCGCGCACTCGCTCCCTTGCTCGCTTTCTGTGCTCTCTGCGGCCGGCAGCTCATTTGGAAAGGAAACAGTCACTGGATCCGCTTGGGACCCGGAACATGACTGTGACGCCTCGTCGGAGGGTATCAACTTGCATTATTTTCTCTACGACGTCTCCAACCTGTCTCTTGTTGAATGTCAAAGTAATGGGAAGTGCCAGTGACAAGACGGCGTATTACTCTTGATTAAGTGCCGTGTCAACCTAATTAGCAGAGTAATTATAAGGTGCTAATGAATGATTCAAAGTTCTTTGAGTTACATTTTACTCCAAATTACCATTTTAAGAACCCTATGAATCTGCTTGGCTGGCATCGCTTCCGTGACTAGGTGCAGAATGATGTTAGAAAATGGCCTTTTAAGTCTCCAAGGTCTGGACCGAAATATGGGGTTTAGTTGCGGTTCTGCAGGTTGCTTTCTGGGAAACAGCTTTTCTTCTGTTGGGGACTGGGCGGGGTAACAGTGAGGCCAATGACCTCCTGGGACCAGCTATTACCTATCGGTCGGAACTGCTTCTGTGTCCGGGAGGGGGTAGATGGGAGAATTCTCCTCTCTGCGTTTTTCTAGGGAAATCGATGTGTTCCACCCAAAAAAAGCCCGCGCTATTTTCAGAATGTTTTGGGCTGGGTGTTTGTTTGTTTGTTTGTTTGTTTGTTTTTTAAATAATCTTCGTGCCGTTTTCAAGAGTCTGTCTCTGAGGAGGGCAGCGAGGAGAGGAAGGACCCAGGCGGACCACTATCATTTTTCTCAGAAGGCGAGGGGAGTTTGGCGGAGGAGCCGGGGTTGGTGAGCCGAGGCGGTGGGCGGGGAGGTGGGGTCCCGGGACATGCCCCAGGCAAAGACCTACGCCGCCGTACTGATGGAGGAGATGTGGGGAACCCCTCGCGAACGCGTGGCTGGGCCCTGCAGGATGGGATCCGGCTCCTCTGGCCCGGGGAGCCGCGGTGGGCCTGAACCATGGTAGGGGTGGGATTGGAGTCGCCGGCTTTGAAGCGGGAACTGCGCGCTGGCCAGGCTGACTCTTCGGGGAGCCTGCGGGCCCTGTCTTCGCCTTCCCTCCAGGGACTCCGGGGCCACTGGCCCGGGACGCTCAATGGCGTTTACCCGAAGGCTGTATGCCGGGCTCGTAAAGCCGCATACCCTCGCGGCCTCGGCACCCCGCGCCCCTGGCCCAGTTGACTGTGGGAATGGCGGGGAGGGCACTGGGGCAGCCCGAGACTGCAGGCGGAGGCTCTGCCTTCTTCCTCCCTTCAAATATCGATTAGGGTTCTTCCCATTCCGACATCACCCATCAACTTCCAGAATGAAGTGCGTTTCCTCCCAGCCCTGGAGGAAACAACCCTCACTCCCCTCGCTACCTAATCAAGGTGGGGAAGGGGAGAAAATAAAATTTAAAATACGAACTGCCAGCGCTGCACAAGTCAGTTATTCTCGACCTTGATAAATAATTCATTTAGGCCTGTTTTTGTTTTGTTCCGACGCCTAAAATAACTCAAGAGCTCAAAAGGTTGATCGCATAGCTTATGTTGGGCTGTTCGACAGGTTCTTTTTTTTTTTTTGTAATAATTCATAACATTAGCAGGGAAAACTGAAATATGACCCCCACGAAAAAAATCTAAAAAGAAGGGAGAGATGAAGGTCAAAGTGTGAAGGGTAGGGGGAGGAGTAAGTGTTTTATGGAAATTCTAATTCAGAGCAATCGGGAGACCAGCAAGCCCCACCTTGTGAATGTCTCAGGTTATATTTTTTTAAGAAAAGGTTAATACCATTTCTTGGGGGTAGGATATTAGGAGATGAGCTCAATTGTGAGGGGACCGAATACGACCTTGGCTTTTCTCAAGGAAACTACCTTGCGTTCCTCCCACAGAAACATACTAATAGCGGCCTGAAGAATCAAAAGAGGAACACTTTTGAATCGAAAGAGATCACAAACTTCATGCAAAACCAACTCTTCAGAGCTGGGATTTTGTTTCTTAACTTTTCTCAGTTCTTTTTTTCTCCAGACACATTCATCTTTTGCCATTATTTTTTTTTTCTGAGAGTGTATATAAAATGTATATCCGAGAAGTTGTGTATTTTCTAGTAGAGCAGGCATGATTTTTTTTTAAAGATTTTATTTATTTATTCATTTATCCCCCCCTTGCTGCTTGTGCTCGCTGGGTCAGCTAACCACGCCGTGCGGGCGGGCTTGCCTTCACCAGGAGGCCCCGGGAACCGAACCCGGGGCCTCCCATATGGTAAACGGGAGCCCTACTGATTGAGCCATAGCCGCTTCCATGGCATGATTGACTTTTCATTTAAAAATCAAAATTTAGAAATAGAACAGGGTGCAGGTTAATCACATCCAATTTCCAGATATTAACAAGATTTAAACAGATTTTTCCTCCACTGGATTTAAGATACAAGTAAACATAGTCCCTAAACTGAGATAATTTTGAAAATGATGTTCTACATTCAGGCCTTCATTTCCTTGGGGGGAAAAATGAAGGAAGAAAGAAAATTCTTCTAATATGGGGAGATTTTAGAATTATTGCACAGAAAGTAATTGTAGAGACTAGAAAACAAACTTTCCCTTCCAGGTTCTGAGGGACCCACCAGACCTGATCACCACTAAAGATGCTCTTTCCCTACCGCAGAGAATGATTCAACACTTGCCTATTTTAACAAGCTTTGTTCCTTAATACACCCTCTTCAGTCCACTTTTACAACTGAGGTTTGATGTTTTGGATTGTATATAAGCTGGAAAATCAGGGTTTTTTTAGTGAACTAAACTTTGAAGAAAGTCACTTATGATTGTGATTAATTTGGAGCCAGCAGTTCTTACTATCATATGTAATTTGAACGTTTCTAAGATGACACGTTCAGCTCAGGCTGACGAGAATGAGGTGCAGAGGCACTTCCTTCCACTGGGCGGCGTCAAGAGCCCCGAACCAAGTGAGCTGGCTATTGTTTCTTTTTATGAAAGATGCAAGATACACAAATAAGCTCTCCACCTTTTAAGACTGACTTCCTGACGGTAGTGTGACCTCTCGCCGTTTCAAAGCTACAGCAACTCCTCGCGTTTTCTTTCTAATTTCAGCCTATCAATACTTAAAGACTGGATGCATATTTGCTTAGAAAATAGTATATTAAACAGGAAGACATGAAAACATATTTTTCGAGTCCCGTAAATTGATTGAAACCGGGAGAGTGGAGATTGGGAGCAAGGGAGAAAGGTAAAATGGAAGAAAAATTAAGAAAACTGAACACTGTTTTAACAGATTAAAATGATTATCTATGTGGTTACTAATTGTCCTGGGGGAATGAGAGTTTGAGGAGATGGTTCTGGTTTCATAATAAAATTCGCAAGAGCTATAAGCTTCACCAAAACTGTAAAGAGCAGCAATTTATAAGACACTTACTGAAGTTGGCTCTCCCTGGGAGTTAGATGTGTGTTTGTGCAGGGGCAACCAGCAGTAGGGCAGGCAGAGTTGTGGAGGAAAGAACGGTGGAGGAGAGAATTTAGTCTCATTTTGCCATTTTCCAGTGTTGTCAGGCAAGGCAACACTGATCACCAACTCCCTTCTCCATTGAATGGGAGAATTTTACTTGCCTAGGAGGGTGGTGATGATCAAATAAGACAGTCTATGCAGAAGCTCTTTACAAAATGTGAAGCAAGAGTTTGAAATGAACAACACAAAGGTGGCAATTATTTCTAGCTCTGGGCAACATCTAGTAGTCATGGTTTTTCCACTTCCTCTCTCCCTCATTCATTTTGTTTATTTGCTCGGTCAATAACATTACTGAATGTGCACTCCATGCCAGGTACTTGAGAATGGGACACTAACCGTCCTCCAAGAGTTGTTAGGATCTTGATCATGCTGGGAATTGTCATAAATGCCAAATTCAGCCATTTCAGCAAATCTGAAAAGAATAGGGGATGCATCCCGAGTTAGAGGGAAGAGTAGGAAGAAACGTTCGGATGTTGTTTTATACGGTAGCTAAAGGTAATAATGGTGTTAAATGCGCACGAATTGTCCAAACTTTAAATTTCCTGAGTGTGGGAATGGGGATCTCTCCCGAGTGTTGGGGAAGGGACAAAGAACTATTGGAGCGCCTTGAAGGGAAAGGGAACTAACTGCACATGCCTACAGACCTCGGAAGCAGAATTTTACAGCAGGTTACATAGTCTTAGTTTTGATCCCAAGAGATGGTCCAACTCGCTCAAACCAGGACTGTGCCTTCCCTTTCCCCATTTTCAAACTCAGGAAACTTGACTTTAGTGGTGACTTTAGCAGGCCCAGGAAGAGGTCTCCCTCCATTTGAAGGGTGGGGTTAGAGACGGTGGCAAGGTGGAAGCAGCTGGAGGAGGAGCCGAGGGGGATCGTGGGGAGATTGTGTTCCACTTCCCCTAAACTGGATCATCATCCATTTACAGACCCGCTCCTAAAGAAACGAAAGCCCCCCCCCCCTCCCCAGGTGACAGCCCCCCACACACGAGCCTCTATAAAAAGAACTCTGAAACCTATAAGGCCTCATGAAGGGAGTTGATGCATCTACCAATTCCTGAGGTTAAAAGGGAATGGAGGGGCGGGGGCAGAGGAGAAAGGAAAGCCTCAGAGCGCTGAACGAAGATGCCAATCAGTGAAGGGGAAAGTCATTTGCGCTGTTAATTAACAAGCGGCTAATTAAAACGGCACTTTGAGCGCTAATCAATCGCCTTATTAAGTTAGAGCCATCACTGGAACAAATTGAAAGCTCCCCGCCCCGGCTCCTGCCTCTGGTGCAGGCGGAGCTGGATTCCCTGACACCACTGGAAAGGGGTGGGGGAGGTCACTGTCGGCTCTTGGAGCCTCCCCAAGGTCTGTAGAATCCGCCAACTCCCGGGTTCGAGCCGACCGAACCTCCCGCCCTGGCCGGGAGACCCGCTGAGCAGGACACGTGTTTATGAGGAGCCCAGGCGCAGGCGGCGAGGGCGGAGAAAGGGGGTTGTACCGGGAATAATTCATTCAGCAGCGGTTAACACCGACATTTCCACCCGAAAAAAGCTCCCAGAATGCTCAGTAGCGCGTTCTGTGGCCATAGGCAAGGAAAGGAGACAGTTCTGCTCGAGAGGCGGCGCTCGCGCGCCAAAACCGTGCAGCCCCTTTCCCGGGACAGATCCACAGCCCACTTTCAAACTCTTAGGCCCTTGCCCTGGTCCAGCCTAGCAACCAGGAAGGAGCTGACTTGTCTTCAGGCAGCGGGGACAGGACAGCCAGCCTCCTAGGCTCTGTCTGCTGAGGAATGAGATGGAGGTGCGAGGTGACCACCTGGAGAGCCTGGCGCGCGGCCTGGAGTGATGAGTGGGGTCGTGCTCAGATCATTTGGGAGGAGGGCCCACCGTTGTCAGCAAGTACGTGCCTCCAACCCAACCCATGCACTCTTCCCCAAGCCGCAGGCGCTCCAAACTTGTTAAGGGAATGAGAATTTCGAATCCCTGTTTTGAAGTTTTCTGCATTGCCTAATTGTTAAACGCCTGCTTTTCACCACATTTCCGAGAGAGACGCATTTGGCGATAAGAGGGAGCTGTGAATTTTAATTCGGACTAAGTGGGTCCTTTTCCTGCCTCTCCACCTGCCTGGCGGCCCTTGTTAATCCAGAACACACCTGGCGCGCAAACCACAACGTTCTTGGGGTGCAGAGCAGAAACGCAGTAAAGGAGGGGGGGCGGCAGCGGACTCCTATATGGTTTGCTTTTCTCCGCCTCCGACAGAAAAAAAAAAAAAGAGGACCCATTGGAAGGACGTCTTTTGCGTGGTGGGTTAAGTGTAGTGTGGCCTAGAGTGTGGTTTATGTGCCTGCGACTACACACGTATGTCCAGAGCTAACCTGTGGGTTCGCCTTCTCGGAGATGCGCCTGATTGCGTCTGCTGGTGTGTCTGAGCTTGCTCAGGGTGTCCCGTGAGAACCGAAGGAACGGTTCCCACGTGCAAAGTTCAAAAGCATTAATATTTTCATCATATTATCATTATCAATATAATAATATTTGCTTGGTTAGCGGCACTAATTAGGCCACATTAAAACCGTAGTGTCTCCTAATGGTGCGTAATGTGCCCACACTCACATTTTTCTCTCTGAAGATGGGCGCTGCTAGTTGGCGGCAGCGAAGGGCAGATAGGAAGCAGCGGGCTGGCTTAGGATGTGACGCCTCACCCACCCACCACACACACGGGCCCAGGGGTCTGCCAGGTGGGATCAGCCGTCTCAGTGCGGTCGATGGGACCCTCCGCTGTGCACTCGGCCCATCTCCGCTCACACTGCAGCCTCCTCCCGCGACCCCAGCGCTTTGAACTCGGCGGATTGATTTTGCTTTCCTTCTCTCTTTTGTGTCTATCTCTTCAATTGGTTCAGTTTTAAGATTTGGGAGGGCCATTGTGAAAATTTTAAAATACTCTTAGCTGGAGCCCCGCGGCGGAGAATTGGAGGTCCCGCCTCCCAGTTCGGTGCTTTTAGGACACCTTTTCTAATAGGAATTTCTTTCAGTGATTCGAGGGAGAGGGTGTAAAAGAAGAGCCCTCAGAACAGGACCGCTTTTCCCATTCCTGGTGCCAGCCGTCAGCCCCGCCGCCCTGCGGTGCTGGGCAAGGAGTATGTTGAGCTCTGAGAGAATGCCCCTCCCGCAGGCGGCGCGCAGAGAACCCTCTGAATATGTAACATATTTGTAACACGCGCCGAGGTGTGATGTGCGTGACAGGACGGCGGAGGCCGGTGAAGCCGGATTGGTACCGGAGGAGGAGCACTCGGCTCACATTGTACTGCGCAATCGAACAATCTGAACATTCCTTTATTAAAAGCTGCTGCGTGACATTTACATTGAGCCACCAGCCTCTGCCTCTAATCCGGGCGAAAACGTATTCTACCGCCCAGCGGTGGCTGCCGTGCGTCCGGGTGTTGCTGCGGAGTGCCGGGCGAGGCCCCTCCACCGTTGCCCGGGGAGGGTCTCACCCCCCGGGAGGCGCGTCTCGCCAGCCCTGCGGGAGGCTGGGGAGGGGGACCGGTGACAGGCATCGAGCCTCTTGCCCCAGCCGGGTCAGCCGATCCTCTCAGCCAAACAGTAGTTAGCGGGTCTATGCCTCCCGCCCTTGCTTTCCCGCCTAAGAAGCAAACTTTCTACCTCCTCCCCCGCACCCACCCAATAATCCAATCGTTTAGAGCTTCTGTTTTCCTTTTGTCAGACTCCCCCTCCCTTATCAATCTGCGTACACGATCAGAACTGCTCAGAGAGCAGAAAGCACATTGATTTCAGCTTGTTCTGTCCACAGACAGGCCCTGACAAGGCTGTTAGAACCGTCGGAGAGGTCTATACAATCACTTAATTACCAAAACTGTCAGTCAGGCTGGACGCGGGTCCGCGTCCGGGGCTGCGCGGGGCATTCCAGCACTCGGCCGCTCGCGTGATTGATCGGTGCTGATAGCATCGCAAAATAATTACGGCGAATTTTCTGATGTGTGATTTTATCCCACGTTCATGCTTCAGAAAGGTAATCGGAGGATGAGAAGGGTCAGTGCTATTTCGGATTACCTGGAGTCGGCGAGAAAGGGTAAAAAGGGGGAGGAGGACTCAGAGGAGGAGGGAGGGGAAAGTAGGGGGCGCAGGGGAGAGAAGAAGAGGAAGAAAGAGAGCGAGTTATGGATGGCTGGAGGGACTGCAAGCAATTCGTCAAACTGCAAGTGATTTTCTTCAGAGCCAGCATATGGCAGATTGATTTTGTCCAACGTCG
>JAKSZT010053881.1:8122256-8136010 GCA_026826555.1 Tolypeutes matacus
AGAGAGATATGGGCAGCCCCCTTTAAGAGCAGAGCAACTGAAGAAAAAAGAGATTTATGCTTTTAATTAATGGCAATTAAACCATGCCTGTTGGCTTGGCCTATGGCAATTGTTCCCTGCAAAAAGGAGGCCGAGCTGGTGACAAGCATTTGAATCCGCTAAGTTCTGTCAAGGGAGCTGACTCTGCAGGCATCAAAACCAAACTAAATCAATAAAAGAATTAAACTTTTATAAATTGCATTTTGACAAGTATCAGATACCGTTAAGCTTTGATATTATGAATTCCTTGGAGGTGATGCAAACAAGAAGGGCCGCAGTTAGAGATCCAAACAATCAAAGAGGCTTGTTAACATGCGCTGTCAAATGCATCAGTGCTATTAATTACTACAAATTAATGTGACTCTCTCTTCCTCTGGTGATTGGAATAATAATCAGCCAGATTCGTGGAATGAGCCCAGAGAACATATGCAACCCTGCCTAAAATAATAAGTTTAAAAAACAGTAGACATTTACAATCTTTGTGTTCAAAGGCTGGACGGTTTCCGTGTTGCCAGTTGTGACCTCACTTTACCCATCTTCCCGATTCCTGGGCTCCTCTTCATGTGCTCTGTCCTGTGTGATGACAGAGGGAGGCATCATAGTCTTGCCAATGACTATTGGAGCAGAGAATAAAATCTTTATTGTGCTCCACTGAGGTGTGGGGGAAATGCAGCCCGATCCAAGGGGATGGTTTTCTAGGAAGTGAACCTGAATGTCCCATAATTTGGCCACTTCCTAGCATGAAGCTTTTCTTTGCAGTAGGGTTAATAATTAAAATTACATGATGCTTTCACTCTGACTGTGCAGTAGGCAGGACTTCATGGGGGGAAATGGAAACTCTAATTATTCCTGTTAGGGGTTCTGGGCACCCAGATTGATTCAACAGAAGAATTTCCCCAGCATTTTGTGATCGTTTACATCTACAAATGACCATTGCTAGGAT
The DNA here is from genome assembly GCA_026826555.1 of Tolypeutes matacus. Taxonomy (NCBI): domain Eukaryota; kingdom Metazoa; phylum Chordata; class Mammalia; order Cingulata; family Chlamyphoridae; genus Tolypeutes; species Tolypeutes matacus. The sequence goes on from JAKSZT010053881.1 coordinate 8,123,239, forward strand.
GCACCTGTTCCCCCCCAGACACACATTTAAAAATAGATGATGATTTTCATCTAAATAGCTAGGAGATTCTAGATCCCTCCCCGACCCAGTGAGATGCCTCAGCAGGCTAGCGCTGAACAAATACTTGTGTCATTCAATGTAATAATTTTTATTTTCTAAAGTTTGTAAGCAAACATTTTTCAAACTAATTAGTAATAACATACTTCCTTGTGCTTTCTGATGCATAATTTTTTCTAGTTTATTTTACTAATTTGGAGATATTAATGTTCTCTTTCTCAAAGTCTCTTTCTGCCTTCTACTTCTCACCTTGTGAACCAATTTCACATGGTTTCTCACATCTGAGAAGTTTCCAAATGTTTCTACTGTGTTTTTAGATTAATTGAAGAATGGAGGTTAACCACGTGATATGGGAATTTATGATTTGGGTTATATTTATATATATAAGAAACTAAACATTCCAAAATGTGACCTTTTTTCTTGTAGTGGGAGTGGGTACAAGGGGAGGGTGGAGAGGTGGCAGAGAGTGAACCTCTAATTCTTTCTTGCAGTTGAAAATGAGATTACAGTTTGGAATAACGCACTGTTACCTCTTAGTGGCTTGGACTGATCCACAGTTCTAGAAAATCGTTGTTTGCCAATTGTGTTAGTAGGTACATTGTATTAATTGTGTGGGCTGTCTTAACTGCAAAAATGCAGAAATCATAAAAATGCACTTCCTAACTTTTAGTAGGAAAAGTGCCAGGTGTGTACTGGTATTTGGACTAATTATTTGATTTTCACTATTGACTATACCTATGTGTGTGTTTCTAATACAGAGAGGATTTATCTCGACACCATCTGGTAGTAGTTTTTCATGTCTGATAAAATGTAAAACTCAGTTTGAAGCTTGGCTAGTGATAAATATGCTTAGGATTCCATGTGACCTTGGTTAACCCCTGACCTTATGCGTATCAGGGCATTTGTCTCAAACTGTGGCTACAGTATTTTATTGATGTGCCTAATTTGTTATCTACCAACTATAATTCTTATGATAGATAGGATATTTGTTTGGGGAGTGACAAGGAACTTTGGGATGTTTTTTTCCCCCTTTTCATTGGTAAGAAATGTATCCTGGCTCTAAATTTAGATTTAAGTTTACATTTTCCATATCAAGGGCTTCTCAAGATCTTTTCAGAAAAAGCATTAAAGGGAAGAAAAGGGGGAAGCAAATGCTTATAAAGCTTCCACAGAAAAGTCTTATAGATAAAAGTATGGCTCTAAAGATGTGCTTCTTTCCTGCCCTATGTGCTCACTCAGCAAATGCAGAAGGAATTTATTGTTGGAAATTTGTGTAATCATTTTTATCTGATTACTTGGCAAGATGCAGCAAGAGCTCTAGCCTCTCTCTATTTTAGAAATCCAGGTTTTATTATAAGCATGCTTCAGTTCCTCCAAATGTCTTTATGGATTTGAAGGGGCTGCTCAAGCTTTGTCACTTATTTTTAACAATATAATTTTCTAAGAGTGGAACATTCTTGCTAAACCTGGCACGTGATATGTAAGCACATATTGACCATTCACTGTTATTTTAATGCTCTCTGGCAGCAGCAATACATCAGACAGAGTTCAAACAATATGTTTACCTGAGTTCAGTGTCCATTTAAATCAAATGTGGCAGCTTTCAATTTTTAAAAAAAGTACTTATTAGTTTTTATTAAAATTCAAGTTAATAAGTGCCCTGCAAAATTGACGACATGCCTTGATAGGAATAACCCATATTCTAAGGCGGGGGGGGGGGGCGGCTAGTAAATATCATGCCCCTGTTAATTCAATAATGTAATTATCTTTTCTTGGAAAGTTAATTTACAATACACTTGCATTTACTTCATTATTTATCATTATTTTGAAGGCCCCTCATTTACAGATTTTCACATGTATTGTTATGAATATGTGTATATTTTTTCATTGTGCAAGAAGATATTTCTTTCCCCATTCATTTTCACTTTGCATTCCTCTACCTTCTTCTCCTTTGATTTTGGACTGATAACTCAATTCACAAATTATTATCAATTTGATAGCAATCAAAGTTGTGAATCCTCACACGTTCTATACATGCTAGGATTTAAGAACTATCATCCAAAATCCTTTCCTGTAAGAAAAAGGGTGATGGTGGTGATGGTGGCAGTAGTAGTGATGATGAGGGTATGCAAAATTTCATATACAAGTAGAAATATAGATATATATTCAAGACATATTTATTCACACATGTATTACCAATATAATACATGACTGCTGATTTCTCAGAAAAATGTCTTCATTTGAGAGATGAGTTATCTCTTTTTACTTTGCTCATGAAGAAAATGGCAGATGAATGATCAGCTGTTGGTGATTCTTCACCATGTGGAGTGATAGATGAAAAGACACTTTAATTTAGTTCCTTTGTGTTTCCACATACTATGAGATTTTTGCTTTTTATTACAGTGTTCCAGATAGAATGAAGCTCCATATACTTGGTACAAATTATAATGAGGCAAATTTCAAATGTAGATGTTGATGTTTCTCTCTATTTATGGCATTGTAAATTGTCCTAAGAAGGGAGATACTTTGGGTGTTTCATAGATGAATTAGTAAATAGTGGACTATATAAAATTATATATATATAAAATATATCCTAGTGTTGGTACTACTCCAAGTTTAGTAGCTAAAATTGACTACGGCTCTCCTCCCCCTTATGAAAATTTTGTAATTTGGGTGAAAAGAAGTGACAATTTTACCTTTTTTCACTACTCTTGCAGTAGTTTCTTAGGCAAGAAGGTATAGAATTAGATGTTTTCTCTGAACTTGATGTATGATATTTATGGTGGTAAAAATAATAGCAAATGTTAAATCTATTTTTAAAAAAAACAAAGCAAGCACTTCAATAGACATATCAAATGTTGAATTTGTAGATATATTACAAATATAACCTTGAGCTACTGAGCAGTTAAAATTTTCAGCTGCACCAAGGACTTTTTTTAATTTTTTTCCTTTTTCTTTTTTTCTTTTTATGCACCAAAGACTTTTATGTTTTGACCTTCCCATGACCCAAATGGTAAGCTTTGGGACCCAATTTATTAACTATCAACACTTCCAGTTGCAGACATGACCACCTCTTTCACTCCTGGTTCTAAGAAGTAGCCTTCCTTTCCTCACCTACCTTCTTGCTCATGGCATATTTTATGGCTTTCTATTTAATAATTTCTATCCTTCTAGTCAACCCACTTTGGTGTAGCGGAAAGACCAAGGGGTTTTGCAAATGCTTGGTAAATCCATTCAAATGCACAAAATACAATTAATCAACCATCATCACATACTTTCTTTACTTAGTAATAGAGTTAAATCTCAATGATGTGAACATCGCTTTTTTCTCTCCATTCAGAAATGGCAAATATTCTGGCATGGTGTATATGGCTTTTCTTGAGTAAACAGGGAAAAATCAGTGCTGTAATAATCCATATGCAGCCTGATTTGAAGAGGGGTACAACTAACCTCATGAGGTCCTGGGCAAGTCATTAATTGAATGGGATTCTGTCTTCTCATTAGAAAAAAAGAATTAAAGGTTACAGTGGTAGATTGAATTAAGTATCCCAGTTTAGACATGTTCTTAGTCTTAAACCACATTCCTCTGGATGTGAACCCATTGTAAATAGGACCTCTTGAAGATGTTAGTTTTAGTTAAGATGTGGCCCAACTGAATGAGGGTGGCTCTTAATCCAGATTACTGGAGACCTCATAAAAAACCAGAAGCAGGAGGTCAGAGGGAATCCAAAAGAAAAGGGATAGGACATAATCATGTGACAGGAAAGCCAAGGCAACCCAAAGATTGTTGGCAAGCTGTCACCAGAACACCACAGTCTTTGGGGAGAAAGCAAGCCTTGCCAATATCTTAATGTTGACCTCCTGGCCTCTGAAACCATGAAACAATAAATGCTTGCTGTTCATGTGGTATTTGTGATAGCAGCTCAGACAAATCAAGACAGTTACATATTCATTCCACAGATGTGTCAGGTTCTGTTGTATCCCTGGGGATACAATCATGAACAATACAGATAAGGCCCTGAATTCTCAAATCTTATAGGCTAGAGAAAAGAGAGAAGAAAATAAACACATTATAAGGGAGTTGATAAGTATAATGGCTTTTGTAGTTTGGAAAACCATGGACGCCAGGCATCTAACCAAGCCTGGAGATGGGTTGAAGGGCTAAGGAAGGCTTCCTGGAGAAAGGTATGTCTAAGGCAAGATCTAAAGGATGAGTAGAAATTGGCTAGAGAAAGGGAGACAGAGGAGAGAGGAGAGTGTTCCAGGCATCAGGAAAGGCAGGAGCTGGTCCAGAGATAAGAAACATCATGGCAAATTCCAAGGATGAAAGAAATTCATTTTATCAAATAAATGAGGTGAAAGAGCTTTCTAATGTTATGTATACTTGTTTAAAAATAAGTACTTATTACTACTAGTCTCGATTGTATGAATAAGATTTACTAGTAGTGATGGACTCAGTTTAAAAATTTATGATATTCTTCCTATGTGGAAACCACTATACTCAAAGCTGTGATGACATAAGTACAAGCAAAACATGTCCCACACTTTCAAACAAGTTTGCAATCTAACATTGGAAAAAAATAGGCAAACAATTAACTATGAAAATAGAACAGAGTGAGGTGGGTCCTCCAGAAGAGATATAAGAAAAGCATGGTGGAACCCTAGGAAATGGGGAAATAGTGATTTGGTTTAAAGATGTAACAAAGAAAATAGTTGGTGAACTGGACCTTTAAGGATGAGTAGAAATGATCCTGCTTCCATTTCCATATATCTTATTGAATATAGATTAAGATTTCTAACAACAGAAAAGATATACCACAATCTTGCTCATAAATAAATACATTCTAAAAAAATGGCATATATGTACATTCAATTCTTTGTTGCTTTTTTTCTTCTTATTAAAAATAAATTTGGGAACTGTTTCACATCCTATAAAATATGAAAATCTGCTAGTGAAATAAAAATAACAGAGCCTAGAACTGGAAAACACCTTAGATCATAAAGAACAGCTTCTTAAAACTTTTTTAATATTTAAAATCTGAGGCCCAAAAAGTTAAGATACTTATTCAAGATCACAGAAATAGTTTAAGAGTAGAGACAAGACTTCTAGACTACTAGTATTTCTGCCACACTCAGGTTGCCTCTTTTAGTAAGAAATCTAGTAGTATCAAAGAAATTAAACACGAACTACCTTACCATAGAAAGGTACTAGGATCACAAACAAATTTTATATACATGTTGGTTTTAAACTAATTTGATCATGAACATTTCAAACATATTGGAATACAATTCACAGTTTGAAATTCATAAGTAATAATTTAAAGGGAAATATTTTGGAGCAAATTAAAAATGTTTGCCATGAAAATTCAAAGATAGTGACAATATTCATATAAAATAATTTAAAGGAAAATACATAAATAGCACGTGTTATAACTTAGTCATATAGTCCAATGTGTACCAAGGAAATAGACTGCAAAGATACAAAGATTATGGCTTAATCAATTAATGTGCTTCTGGCTCCATCAAATACAGATGAAATAAAGAAAAACTCATCAGTCTAGTTCTGCTTTTCTAATTTTCTATATTAGCTATTCATCATAATTTAGATATAATATTGAATTACAGTAGTCCATGATTCAGAACAGATAAGTAATATAGTGGAGATTTTTTATAATACATAATTATATTATATGAACCAAAGGTGATCCTAGTGGTCTTTACTTTCATTTGTTTTGATTCATAAATGAAGACTTCTCCCTACTTTGATTTATGGTAACTTCTGGCATCTAATCATTTTAGAAAACATCCATTTAAAGTTTTTGTTTGTTTGTTTGTGTGTTTTTTGGTGATCTTAAATCACCATGACCCTATGTCTTCTAAGGTGAGGGCCTGGCCCTGCCTGACTCTTTGCTCATATCCAAGTCTACTGGTGTAAACATGATTTCTGTGTCTGTTAAGATAATGCATCAGGCTGCTGTTGCCAGATGAAAGAAGAAGAAAAGTCTCTTTTCCAGCTCAGGAAGTTAAGGATGCCATTGAGCCAGTTTCCATAGACAGGAAGGAAACTGAAGCAGCTGCTCAGAGATCTTAGCTGTGGGAAGCAGAGATGATTAAGAGGACACAGGTAGCTAAGAGGTGCTAAGAAGTGTGAGGAAAAGCAGGAAAAAGACTATCCCTTTCACTCTGGGAAATCAGATATTCCAGGAGTTAACAGTTGACCATATTCTCCTTCTCGAAGTACTCTCTCCTCTGGTTTTCCTTCTGCTTCACTGGTTGCTTCCCCTCAGTGCCCTTTGGGGCTTCTCCTTCTCTGTTAGACTTCTCAATATCAGAGTACTTCAGGCTCTGTCCTCTGTTCCCTTGTCATCCTTATGTTCTCTTCCTAGGTGACCTCATCCAGTCCCATGGCTTCAAAGATTCTCTATAGCCATTGACCCAGAATTTTACCTTCATGCATGATTATTCCTTACAGATCCACTTTGAAAGCTAATGGGCATCTCAAACTTAACATGACAAAACAAAACCACTGATTTTGTTCCTACAAATGCCACTCTCAACTGCCACCCCCCTCCTCAGCCTTCCCTGCTATCCATCTAACACAGAGTCTCCCTTGATTCATCTTTTCCTCCCATCCCATGTCCAATCCAGCAGGAAGTATTGTTGGCACTACCTCCAAAATATATTCCGAATCTGATAACCTCTTACCATCTCCTGTGCTATGAATTTGGTCTGAGTCATCAACAGCTGTTGATGATGTCATTGCAACAGCCTGTTAGACCCCTTCCCTCTACTCTTTTTTTTTTTTTTTTTTTTTTTAAGATTTTATTTATTTATTCATTTATCCCCCCCTTGCTGCTTGTGCTCGCTGGGTCAGCTAACCACGCTGTGCGGGCCGGCTTGCCTTCACCAGGAGGCCCCGGGAACCGAACCCAGGGCCTCCCATATGGTAAACCGGAGCCCTACTGATTGAGCCACAGCCGCTTCCCTCCTTCCCTCTACTCTTGCCTCTCAAAAGCACATCCTCGGCACAGCAAAAAGAGTACTGTCTCACTCCTGTTCAAAAATCTCTAATAGGTTATGATATTTTTTCCATAGCACCTACAACAGTATCCAAAGTCCTTACGTGGCTCAAAAACCCTGATGATTTGGACCCTGCCTATTTCTCAGGCCTCCCTCCATCTGCATTCCATTCTCTTTCCCTACCCTCTGGCCCCTCTGGCCTTGTTTTTGTCCTTGGAACAAGCTGAGCTTATTCTTGAAACATGTTTCCCCTGGGTCTTTACATGGTTGCCCCCTTCTCCTGAGTCTTCACTCAAACTTCTCCTCTTTAGAGAGCCTCTTCTGACCGTGCTGAAACAGCATCTCTGGTCCTTCTTGCTCAGCACCCTACTTCATCTTCTCAATGACAATTGTAAGTAACTGAAATTATCTTTTTCCCCCCACATGTTTAGTTTCTCTTCCCCTGACAGATTGTAACCTCCTTGAGGACAGGAACTTACTGTCTTGCTCACCACTCTATTCTCAGCTCCTAGAACCATGCCAGGGACCACTGGCTAACTGATTTCCAAACCCTCATAACATCCATTTTTATAAACACCATTGTGCTTTTTGGTATAGTGGAAAGACAAGGGGGGTTTGCATGAGAAGACATGGTTTTGAATTCTAAATTTACCCCATTCCTGGCTGTGGGGAAGTTTTCTCACCTGTAAAAGATAGGCATGGTTCTTACCTGAGGAGGCTGTTTTGGAGTTTAATTGAGGTAATGCATGTGAAACACTTAATACAGAAACTGACAGTATTTATCATTTATTAATGTTTCTGCTTAATTTTGGATCACAGAAGGGTTACAGCTGTGGCAGGGGAGGATCATTGGTGTGGAGTGTCAGTGATGGGGGATACATGGAAGTTCACTTGGGCATACAAATAAGGCATATAAATATGTTCAAATGTTCATGGGGCATTGTCACAGAGGGTGGAGATTCACACAATAACCAAAAGAATATCAAATTCCCATCCTGGGGAGCTCTGTCACATTCTCTAATGGAACAGCAACAATCCCCCGAGTACAGGGGCAATGACTAGTGAAGGAGGATGGTCCATTGATGGGCCCTTGGTATTGATGACTATGCTAATGAGCCTTTGCTCTTGAAATTGAAACTTTAGCCTAGTATTGTAGGGTGCCTAAGAGTTACCTACTGGGAGCCTCCTTGTTGCTCAAAGGTGGCCTCTCTCTAAGCCAAACTCAGCATATAAATGCAATAACTTCCACCTCTCCCCCCAGCGTAGGACATGACTCCTGGGGATGAGCCTGCCTGGCACCAAGGGATTGCTACCAAGTACCAACAAGCAATGCAACTGGAAAAAAAAAAAAAAAAAGACCTTGACCCAAAAGGGGAAAAGGTAAAGACAAATGAGTTAATGTGGCTAAGAGACTTCAAAGTGAGTCGGGAGGTCATTCCAGAGGTAACATTTATGCTTGTCTCAGCAGGATCTCATTGACAGCCAAAGTAGATACTACCCCAAATAGCGGGGCTCCTGAGGGCTCTGGAGACATCCAGACACTATAGTCAGGACAGATAGCTCAGGAGTTTGGTTCCTTGCCAGGGGGCACTGCTTTGGAATTTATGCTTCCCAGTGTGACAGAATTAGACTCAGCTGTGTTTTCCCTACACATGGCTCTTCTGTCCTTCTATTTGAACCTATAATTAGTACTAAAGTTGGTAGGTGTATATCTAAGAGACTTAAATCTTTGGACTGTCCATGTGCCAGCTGGGCCCTGAATCTCAATGGAGTTGCAGCACCTACTTTCCAGTTCATTGGACTCACCCAGGACAACTAACAAGGAGGAGATGATGGATAACCAACATACCAAGAAACCGAGAATGCAATCCATCAGCTGTATGGGATCGAAGCCCCTCCTCAATTAAAGGTGGAGTGAGCATCTCCTCCCAGAATCCTCAGGATTAGGGAATGAACCATGGACTAAAGTAGACTTACTGATATTCTACTATAGACTTATTGTGATTCTAGCAATGGAAGAAATATCATTGATGTGGACGCAGTGGCCACTGGAGGTTCTGAGGATAGGGAGAGGGAAAAACAGATATAACACAGGGGCATTTTTGGAACTTGGGAATCTTCCTGAATGGCATTACAACAACAGATACAAACCATTATATATGTTGCCATAACCTACAGAATTGAGTGGGAGAGAGTGTAAACTACAATGTAAACTATAATCCATATTTAGTGGCAATGCTCCAAAATGTGTATATCAATTGCAATGAATGTACCACACTAATGAAAGATGTTTCTAATGTGGGAAAATGTGGGAGGTGTGGGGAGCGGGGCATATGGGAATCCCCTATATATTCTCTGTAACATTTATGTAATCTAAGTATCTTTTAAAAAATAAAAAAAATTTTTTTAAAAAGAAGAAGAAAATGTTTCTGCTTGGCATAGCACAGGGGTCAAAGTCCGTAAATATGAGTTCCCCTTTCTTTTTTCTTTCCTCTTTCTTCCCCACTAATTCATTCATTCATACAACATTTCTTCATTTTTCAAAGATAACCACACTAACTCTGTGGTTTTCCATACTGAAAAGGAATAGAGAGACCAACAGATGCTTTTGCATTGATATGTGTTTCCTTTTCACTCATTACTGTTCGCCGTGAGTCTGAGTCTTGGGGCAACTCCTGGCATGGTTAATCTGCTGTTGCTATTGGCCCACACGCTTTTGTTAGCACCATACCTTTATCAATTAGCTCTAATTTTACCAAGTTGGAAGTGTTTATTTTTATGCTGTCTGTCCTAATGAGTAGGAACCATATATTAGCCATTTCTGTAGACCTGGTGCATGACTGACATAGAGTAAGTGCCAGTTACTGTGCAAATATTGGTTGAGTCAATGAAAAAATATATACTTTGGCTGTATTTATATCAGTATATTTACCCAACAGATGTCAGCTTGATTCAGGAGATTTAAGGACTGATCCATATCACTATGCTGAAAAAAGACAAAAAAAGGGGGGTGCTTTAGATATATTCTGTTTGCCGATCCCTTACAACTGTATTGCATGCAACCATTCCAAAGTCCTTCCTCATACATTAACTTATTCAATCCTTGGAACAATATTGTGAGGTCGGAGTCTGGGTGTCAGACCTAAGGATTACATAGTTCCAAGAAACCACTTATCAGAAAAAAGATCATTGACACATCCTTAGAAGATGGGCCTAAATCTGACACTCACCCTGGAGACAATTTTTAAGAAGAATCAAAGGAAAAATCATAAGAAATTTTCATAGGAAATTAGAGGCTTTAATTTGTTTTTCTAATAGTAAGAAATGAAAACAACAATTTGGTTATTTGTTCCATTTTGCTAATTTCATACATTCAGCATTTTTTAGAGTTGAAATCTTTTATCTATTCATAAAAAAGGGTCTTACAGCTTTTGCTTGAACACTTAATTATAAGGATGGAAGCTTTGGAATCTGGGCAGAGCCCACTCCATTATTTAGCTGTTATACTTCTTAGATATTTCTTCCTTATAATGGAATAAAATCTGCCATCCAATGACTTGTCTCCATTGGTCCAAATGCTTTCCTTCATCGGGACAAACTCTCTCAGCTCTTCTCATGTGAGATGGTCTCCAGGTTCCTTGCAGTGCAGTAAGTGTCTAAAAGCTCAGGTTCTGGAGTTAGAGCTTGTTATGTGACCTCAGTCACTTGTTACATGATCTTGGGCACCTCAACCTTTCTGGTCCTTGACTTACTCAAAGGTAAAACACTGCCAGGATTAAAAACAATAACCCATATAATGTACTTAGCACAGTACTTGATAAAGGCCATGTTTTAAAAATTATATTTTATTGCCGTTATTAATCCTGGTCACCCTCTAAACACACTGTAGTTTGTCAGTGTGGCTCTTAAAATGCAGCCCCCAGATCCAGACAAAATATTTCAGATGTCAGCCATATGTTTAGGAATTAATGAATTTGATTAATGTTCCCCTAAGGACTGGCAGAAGAGAACTTCCCTTTCAATACAATAAACAAACCATATGTATAATACTGTGATTAGATTTAGATGTGTAAACGAAGACATGCTTTTCTAACTTTGAGGAAGGTGTTTAAAGTATTTGTTTTCTAAGTTGTGGTATAAGTATGTGGCTTGGCTGGTACTTATAAAGTCACAGAGTTCTTATGAGTTGCTCACACCAGCTAAGGCCCTTCCCTCACTTCAACAGTGGGATTCCCCAACAGCAAAACTGAGTACTGGAACACAAGAAGGGAGAATATTGGGAGACGGGAGCCTGTAATCTCATTATCAATAGCTGGTATATTATAGCTCTAGTGGCCTACTGTTTTAATATTGTAGCACACTAGGTGATTTTTTCAAATACGTTGTCTTTAGCTGGGAATTACCTACTTTTATGATGCTGTGTTACAGACTAAAATCTTTCTTTACTCAGGTAGGAGCCACAACAAACAAACAAAAATCGATCGCTTCCCCGTTTCCTAGTCCCTTCTCCCATTAATTGTGGAGGCATCTATTTCCAGATGCCTTCTCCTATCTTTATAACATCTCATATGTATACATGGATGGATGAAAGGAGAGATGACATAGCTAGATGATTAGATGGACATAGATAAAGTGGTAGATGGAGGAAGAATGGAAGGATAGACAATTGATAAATTAAAGATAGATAGATAACAGATGGACAGACAGAATGAGAGGTGGATGCTTTCATGGAAAACATCTCAGGCTGGGTATAGGGACTCTTGAATTTCAGTCTTTACGATGCCATTAATTTGCTTGTAATTTCACTTAGTACCTTAACCAAAGGTATTATGGCTCTTCTACCCCTTCTATTTGAACCTATAGTTAGTGCTTAAGTTGATAGGTGTGTGTCCAAAAGACTTAAATTTTGGGGCCGTCCATGTGCCAGCTGGGCCCTGAATCTCAATAGAATTGCAACACCTACTTTCCAGTTCATGGGACTCCCCCAGGACAACTAACAAGGTGATGATGATAGACAACAACCATCCCAAGGAACAGAGAGAGTCTACAACTGCAGGTAAGAGAGTCCTACCCATCTGCCCCATGGGCTCTAAGCCCCCTCTCAATTAGAGGTGGAGTGGCCATCACCATCACAGATGCCTCAGGATTGGGGAATAAACAATGGACTAGAGTAGACTTACTGGTATTCTAGTATAGACTTATGGTGATTCTAGCAATTGAAGAACTTTTATCATTGATATGGAGGCAGTGGCCACTGGAGGTTCTGAGGGGACAGAGAGGGAAAAATAGGTGTAATATGGGGGCATTTTTTTGGGACTTGGGAATTGTCCTGAATGACATTGCAATGACAGATACAAGCCATTATATATCTTGTCATAACTTACAAAACTGTTTGGGAGAGAGTGTAAACTACAATGTAAACTATAATCCATCCTTAGTGGCAATGCTCCAAAATGTGTTCATCAATTGTAACAAATGTACCACACTAATGAAAGATGTTGTTAATGTGGGAAAATGTGGGAGGGGTTGGGAGCGGGGCATATGGGAATCCTCCATATTTTTGATGTAACATTTATGTAATCTAAGTATTTTTTTTAATAAAAAAGTATGTTAAAAAAATCAATAGGCCAGAAAAAATAAAATAAAATAATAAAATAAAATAAAATAAAATAAAATAAAATAAAATAAAATAAAA